>CM031600.1:84617811-84635738 GCA_018398815.1 Conus ventricosus
TAAAGCTTTTCCTTCTTCTATGAGTCCATCTTTTTCAGCGGACCCATTGTCTCAGCACCCTCTTCAGTCGACATTTTGAAGCTATCTAACCCTCGATCAGCTAGTTAACACAACCACAGTAACAAGCGAGATATCCACACGATCACTTGTAAATAAGCGATCAAATAGTTGTGCTACACACAATCAACCTCAACAGCAACCAAATCAAGCAAGTTCAAACAACAGGCCCAGTCATGAAAAAAAAAGATCAAAAGAATCAACACATGACTAACGTCTTTCCCGGTAAGAAAAAAATATCTAGGTTTCCACAATTACGACAAATTTCAAATTCCTTTGCAACTGAACACAACCCAGAATCAAAATCACTTATGGCTCATTTATGTTCATCCCGGACGACAGTCCCCAATTTGTGACGGGTCTCCGACGCTCCCCCTCGTTAATAAAATATGATTTTCATATTCAGGGATGCAGGGGGTTATAGACAGAAGTATTTACGCTCCCACAACCAAAATGCACTCTCGCATAGGCACACGCACTCTGTCACTCACATCGGGCCCGCACAAAGGTGACGGGAAACCAATAACATTTCATAGAAAATAATCAACTTTATTTAACTTGACTCCGAGCCCCCACCCGTCACTACACAACACAACTATCTGTATCATACAACAATGTAAACAGCATACAGACAATCTCATAAATCGCATCCCTTTTCTTCAATCACTCTTCATTAACCAGGAAAGACAATATTCCACAGTTCTGTTTGCACACTTATAAACTTAAGAAAACATAAAACGTCCGTAACTTGCCAGCATTCCTTGGTTGATCGCCAGTTTCTCTCATCCACTGTACGACCACGAGCTGAAGCTGCCACACTGTTGTGTCCTCCCGATTGGCCAAATCCCAGTTGGGGGACACTGGCAACGTAGCTTGAGTCGCACCCTCACACCGAGTCTCCCGGACTCCACCGTACTTCGCCCTCTCCACTGAAAGGGCTCCTGTCGGCCTCTCCCACAGGTCTTCTCTGGCTGCAAACACCCCACCGTTGTCTGGCAGCTCCCTGTCTAGGCTCCAACAGGCTACACGTCTTGCTGTCGACCGTCCCCACACGGGAGACAATTCTTCTCGTCGTCGGCTCCGAGGCTACAGCAACCTCCACTGTCATACGTCCCCACCCAGGAGACAACGAGGCGACAGCTAACCTCTGCTTCACGCTGTATTTTCTTGAGCCCTCAGCAAGACGGGCGAGTTCACTTTCCCTTAGTGAGTCACACACTTCCTGGTTTTCCAAGCACCTTATATTCGTTCTCAAAGAAAGAGAGAACCCGAGTTTAACTGGCTCAACCAATGGAATCACTGGCACACACACATCACACGATTTGTACCAATAAATCCCCAAGTTATTTTTATTCCACCAATGGAATCACTAGTCACCTACACATACACACACACCACAGCTGCTAGCGCCAACAAAGACTTGGGCACCCAGTGGTTAATGCATAACCTCCTATTCAAACTCATGTTCGATTCCCCCAAGCTACCCATTGAACTACAGCCTGGACCTCTCTTCCAGCCATGACTGATGCTTCAAGTATTTACTACCTCTATAGATAACAAGGTGCGAATCACTCAATAGGCCGAAGCCTTCCATTCATTCCTCAGAACAGGGACGACTGAATGGTCGCTGTACTCTGCCTGCAGGCTGACGGTCACCTACCCGTGACGGTCACCTGACACGATCGCCTTCCCTTCAGGCCCACTGGAGAACCCAGTGAATAGCCAGCCAGTGGTCGGACTGGACACTCCTCTACCCGGGACCGGCAGGTCGCAACTACTTGTCCCTATCCCTCGGACATGCGAAACACTTCCTAGCACTCTCCCTCCTTCAGTATACGACTCGGGGTATCCCCCCCCTGGTGATGCCTGAATTCGCACACTTGAAGACCCAAGGAACGTGCTCTCAACAACAGCAACTACCCTTAATTTGCCTAAATGCTCGAGAACATTCGGCCGACTCATTACAGAGTGGTACTGAAACAGGAGATGTAAGAGATGTCTAGGAAATCACAGATCAGCTGCTTGAGACTGTTGTGTACAGATGTCCATGACAACAAATTAATTTCTTTATATGACTAATGTTTTTTTTAATAGAATTTCCAGAAATGGTTTGTACTAGTTATCTAAAAAAAATTTTTTTTACATATTTAGGCAGTGTTGAAAATACCTCTAACTCTAACAGCAGCTACACTCAAGAAATTGATGCAGTAAGACTTTGCTTTACAATTACAGTCATCGAATTCAAAAGCATGGCAACATTAAAGTTATTATGTCGCTCACCTTGGGGTGGTATTTCAGCTGGTAATAGGCCCAGTACACCCCTCCAAGGATGAGCAGCATGCGTGGAACCACAACTCGGGACATGGCAGCAGGAGTTTTTCCCTGAAAACACATTAACAGTGCTTGATTTTTAAGCAGTAACTGAACATTCACATCTACCCCCCCCCCCCCCCCCATCTCTCCCCCACATACACACCCTTATCCCACCCAATCCAATCCCCCAAAATGGTTCATGGTCTATTACATTTTGTAGTTTGCATAGCTAAAGAAATTGAAATTTTAAGCTATCTGTCTTGCCGTCATAACACTCAGTATGTGGGGTTGGCTGGAGGAGTGTTCAAAGAATGTTTGGGGTGCTATAAAATGAAGTCAAAATTCGTGGCTGGAATCAAATAATTTAACCTTCACTGTGCTTCTTCATTAGTACATACCACTACCCAGGCATACCAAAAATGTGTTAATATATCTCTAGAATCATTAGATACTGGAACTATCTCAGTGAAATTTTAGATATTATTCAAAAACAATTTACTCTGCATCAGCAAACATTGGTGTCTATGCATCGAAAGAAAGAATCAATCACATCATTTCAACTGTGCAGTTCAGATGATGGAGGTCCTGGTGGACCCATACTTAAAACAGCTATAAAAGAATATAACAGCATGTGGAGTATGGATCCTTGTGGACTGCGTCGTCAGGTTACAGTACTTTCATTGACTCTTTGATGACTATGAGTCTTGTATGACTTGCATCAACTGAATTGGGATAAATGCTGTAAAATCAAGATAATGCCTATGTAAAATGTATCGCACTGGGGGAACAGAAATCATCAGGGGAGTGCAGGCAAATGTGACATACGATGAAGGGTAATGAGCGAACACTATAACTGGCTTATCTACCACTGCAGAAAAAGCTGTATTACAACTTATTTGCCCACCAAAGTTTTTTTTTTTTTTTTAAAGCAAAATGCTAAACAACCAATACTTTTTGTTTGTTTGTTTTTTTTGTGTGTTTTTTCCCCACATACCACATAAATGATTCCGCTTTTAGGTTTCATCACTATCAGCCACTTGCTTGAATGTTCACGGATGATATGTTGATTTTTCCTTTCTTTTGCAGTGTTGGTAAATGACTGCATAGTTACTGATGAAATGGCTACTTCCAATAGCTAAGTATGTCTGGAAGCTATCATCCTTCATCCTTCTGGTGTCTGTCTGATATATTTTAGAAATTTTAGCATTCCTTTAGAAGCAATGTGATTAGGCAGATTGTTCCACAAGTTTTTAACTCCTGTTGGTAAAAATAAAAGTGCCAAAAAATGTGACTGAGAAAAAAGTTTAGTCAATGTTAATTGGTGTTGCCTCGTGTGTAAGCTGTTTTCTGTACTGAGAGATTTATCCATAGTATTGTTATCATAATAGTCTCGCAGAATTTTATGGACCTGTCTCAGTCATAATATCACCTCTCAGCCTGATACTCAAGGCTTCAAAGAGCAGTTTATTTAATCTCTACCGGTACTTGTATGTCAAATTACCCATCCCTAACACCTTTTGGTGTGCTATTACTTGTTTTCTTTTACCTTTGCTTGGTAAACTTTCTCAAACATTTTATCTCAATATACTTTCTAATGTACAGGGATCACGTTACATTTGCTGTTAGGACTGGTCTAACCAATGATCTGAACACTGGAACCATTCATTACATCTTAAGTTTTAAACCAGATAAAATGGATGACCATGCCAGTCATGTAATAATATGCTTCTGTAATTGTGCTATGATGCTCAAAAGTTAGACTTTTGTCTATCTAAACACCTTAATACTTTTGCAGCTCTTATTTGAAACAGAATATCTTGATTAGTATTATCTGGGTTGTTTCTACCAACCTGAAATATTTTGCATAAATTTTCATTTATCAATGATGAATTTTATCTGCAACCTGTTTGTCCATTTAACCTGTTCATCAATACTTTTCTTGGAACTGAATTTCATTTTTTGTTTTTGATTTCTTCTGTGGCACATATTTTCGTGTCATCACAAAATATTTCAATAACACAATGCAACAAAATCAGGGACATCGCTGTTGAATAACGAGTACTGGCCCATAGACAGTGCCCTGAGGAACACCACTTGTTGCCTTTGCTGTATCTCACTTTTCAATAACAATATTCACATGTATGGCTTCTCCTCAGTCCAGTGAAGCACGCTGCCTTTAACTTCATAACCTTTCACTTTATGTAGTAGTGTCTTATGCCTATGGGCAACTCTATCAAAGGTATTTTGGAAGTCAAGGTAAGACGTCTGCTGGTGTGTTGTCATTAATCATCATCATCCAGTCTTATTTAGTTTGTAAATTAACATTCTTGCAAACAAAATGTGTCATAATAGGTTACATACATGTGTACATTCTGTTGTACTAGTAGGCATTCATTATCACCTGAATGTCAGTGTGTGTGTGTGCATGTGCGTACACATATGTGCATGCAGGTGAAGTGTACATGAGTGACAGTGAGAGGAAAGATAAACAGTCTGACAGACTGACTGACAGGCAGACAGAGAGCTCTAGACAAACTGAGAGAGAGAGGAGAGAGAGAGCGAGAGAGAGAGTCTTATCATCTTTATCTTAATTCCAAGGTAACAGATAAGCACAGATACGCTTCAATTCAACTGGCCCTTGCCCTGCTAAGGGACTAAGCGTGACTTGCAAAATAAGCATGAATAGCAACTAAACCTTAGAAACACATAAAATATGGATGAGTTGTTTTCCATCAACAATGACACATTGATTAACTTAAAGAAAGTAAAATCCGTCGAAACAACAAACCAGGATAATAGAGAGAGGGAGAGAGAGGTGGGAGGAGGGAGGAGAGGGAGAGAGAGAGAGAGAGAGAGAGGGTGAGACACAGCTCTAGAGGTTAGACTACATTGTGTGTGTGTGTGTGTGTGTGTGTGTGTGTGTGTGTGTGTGTGTGTGTGTGTGTGACTATGCACAGCATTTTCTTTTTTTTTCTTTTTTTTTTCCTTATCAAGCGAGCAATGTCAAGTCTAATTCAAGAAGGCGACGTCAATGTGATCGCCCAGATGTGCAATTTTTAGAGTGTGCTGACACCCTTGAAGTAAAAATTCGACAGGGTGGTGATTATACTTACTATAACCGGAGCAAGTTTTGCAAATAATGCATCGGTAGGCCCCATGTACAACCGACGAAAGAAATTTCTTGGAGTTAATTCTTTCACATATCTTGGCTCATTTGGTGACAACTGCTGATCCTTGACCCACTGCTTTCGAAGAGCACGGTCCTCAGCTGTCATTCCAGAGCCTGCAAGCCTCTGGCGTTCATACGGGACAGGCTCGATGGAAAACGGGGGATACTGTGATCCACGATGCAAATCTTGCTTCATCCATTTTTGCTCGATTTGCCATTTCTTTTCAGGTACAGGGTCGACGGTCTTCTCGTCCGCCATGGTGACCTTCAGTGAAGGGGATTAACTATGCACGCTAATATCTTCTATGAAGATTACTTCCCTTGTTTCTAGCAGGTCTCCGTCCTCCTTCCCCCTTCCCTCCAGTTAAATCACAATCTCCAAATTGATTCTGGATACATTTTACTTTATTACACAAAGATAAGACAGTTGTGACGCGCAGAAATCGTTAAAAATGGGTGGATGGTTTTGGAATGATTGCTTTTTCAAAATGGTCAGCCTTGTCATTAAATTTTGCTTTGTCGAGTCACTAAGTCATTTTAACTACTCTCTCTCTCTCTCTCTCTCTCTCTCTCTCTCTCTCTCTTTGTTGTTTGTGTTTGCTTATCTGTTACCATTGGAAATAAAGATTATCAGCAACAGCAGCAGCTCTCCTCTCTCTCTCTCTCTCTCTCTCTCTCTCTCTCTCTCTCTCTCTCTCTCTCTCTCTCTCTCCATTAGTCTGCCGAGCAAACGATAAATACTGAAATATATTCAAAATCTCGGTGTGGAGGGACAGAGTCTAAGAGGACCGGATCATTTGTATCAGCATAGGTGTGTGTGTGTGTGTGTGTGTGTGTGTGTGTGTGTGTGTGTGTGTGTGTGTGTGTGTGTGTGTGTGCGTGTGCGAGGGCCTAGGGATGTCCATTGGGAGCCTGAGGTTCTCCTCTAATGGGGGAACAGGGAGGTACGTACCCAAAATACCACTTTTGACTGCAGAGGGAGTGGGGGTCCAGACCCCCCCCCCTCCCCCCACTTCTCCCTCACCTCTGTCCCTTCTTCCCTTATCTCACTCCCCCCACCCCCCTTTACATCCATCCTCCAGCCCAGTGATAGGTAAAAGAAACATTGCAAGTTGTACCTGAGACACATCTTAAGAGCAAAGCACCACTTGAAACCCATAATTTAGTGCGGTCTGCAGCGCCAGTGGAAAAAAAAAGAAAAGAAAAGAAAAAGTTCCATGACAAGCCACGAACACCGGCTGAGGTAAAGAAAAAGGTTTTAAGACAGTTGAATCTTTGCTTAGACCTAACGGAATACCTTACCTACTGTATCGTGGCTCCAATGTCCCAGTGTCCTTGAGTGGCTCCAATGACAAACTGATAGGATCTTCTTTCTTTGAGTGTCCACCTTCATCGAGTTGAAGATTCTGACACTTTTTGTGTGTATGACAGTTTTTCATCCCGCCATTAAGGCAGCCATAATCCAACTTTGGGGAAGGTGCATGCTATGTGTAACGTGTCATCCATACCAATGGCCGGCCAAACTGGCCTTCTCTTCCGAAAGTTGGTGATGGGATTTTACGTGTGTGCAAGATGTTGTGCGTGCGTTCACACACGGAACCTCGGTTTATAGTCTCATTCGAAGGACCGTATGGTGAATGAGGTCAGAACCAATGTTGACTCCGAGGGAAAAATCCCCCTGTACCGAAATTCGAACCCGTAACCTCAGGATCACGAGTCCGGCGCTCTACCAACTGAGCTATTCCGGCCCCCAATCAGCTAAGATCAGCATGGAAAGTCTGGAAGATCAACACACCAATAGATGACAGCTGATGGAGAGTTCATTCTCAGAGACTGGGAGCAAACCTCCAGTGACAGCTGTCAGCCAGTTCACCGAGACTACTTCTGAACGTTGAGGGGAAAATCTCCTCTGTCATGGCAGCCATGTTGCCTAAACGGGCTACCTCGCAGAAAACAACCACTTGGATTTGTCGGTCCAGAAAGGAGGCATTCCGGGAAAGTCTGGCTCTGTAGAACATAGCACGAGTTGGGAAGCAATCCAAAGAGCTAATGCAGAGAGGAACGACCACAGCGTGGTGTGCCGCCATACAATAAAGGCATTAAGATCGGATCCACACGAGACGTTTCAGCTGGAACCCATGATGTATTATGTCCCAAAGAACTTACAGGACAAGACAAGACAAAATTCTATAGATATAGATAAGCACTAGTGGGGTTTGTTTTGTTTGTTTGTGTTTTTTTACATCCAGTCCTCGTCATAAGTAGGGTCAACAATGCAAAACAAGGCAAGGCGATACATTAATGTAGAAGCATGCAAATACTGGTTTAAAATAAAATTAAATACAGAATAAGACAAAAAGATGACAGAAACAGAGATGCAGGAGTGGGAGAAGTGCAGAGCGAGAGAGAGAGAGGGGGGGGGGGGAGGGGGAGGCGAGAGAGGGGTGCGGGAAAGAGCACATAGTTATGCATGCTGCTTAGAACAATCGAATAAACACACACCAAAAAAAGAACAAAACAAAACAAACAAACAAACAAGGAAATGCAAAACAATCAATTAGCCTTGGAAAGATGCCCACAGCCCAGTGTCAAAATCACGCATCACTTGCTCTGCACATGCTACACCCCGGATGGCAGACCTCATAAATTCACCATGCTTGTAACATGCCGTAAACCTCTATCCGTGTGAAAAGCATGATGGTTAACGGCCCAGCAAATGGGCGAGTTCAGAACTAATCTAAAGCACACTGCAGCTTTGGAAAAGTCTTCTGTTCTTTGTTCAAACGTGATGACTCCCCCCTCCCCCCTTTCCCCCCGAGCCCCCTCGATCTCCCTTCCATCCTAAACTTTACTCGGCCATCATGTTCCCCTGATAACCTGTCACTCAGACAGACATCAGAGATATGATGTGTGGCTTAACTCTGTGAAAGGAAGGACAACTCACAGACTCACCATAAGACGTAAGAGTAGAAACAATCCATGATGGTTTTTTTAGACTTTGACCCCGGTGTGTTATGCCCGAGAGGGCATTGTTTATTCTCCCCCCCCCCCCCCCCATCCTATATCAAGCTTCACTGAATGATCCGGATGAAAAGTGTTATCTAGTTTCTAAGTCTTGAGACTATGCATTGTTTGTAACAGGATAACTATACGCCCAAGCTTGGTTGAAAACAAAATATGTTGGAACGATTAATGAATACTGCTGATTGTCTAAATGCGTCGTAGTAGGTAGCTCTCTTTCACACTTACATTTTTCCTATAATTGTCTTCGAACAGTTAATGACACCACTTGTGTATTTGACTTCTTTTTTTTTTACAGAGTTATTTCCCTTCAATCGATCAGCAGTTTCTCCCTCCAACACATTAGTACAGAAACTAGAGTGGAGACGGTGAAGCTAAAGATAGTACTTTCATGTACAGTCTCCTTACTTCGGCCGAGACCTCACACTTGGCTAATAGTTCAGAGGGCAGAATATGAAGACTCTCCAAGCCGCAGCCGTTAGTATTCACCAACAAACCAGGTTCTGCAACCTAAAAAGAACCTGAGACCTCATCCTCCACTACAAACTGGTGCGACACTGAGTGAGAATCCTCACTAATACATGGCAGGTAGACAGTGACTAACCAGCAGGCGCAGGCCCGCCCCTACATCAAGTAGGCTAGTGATGTCAACGTAGAGGAGAAAGATCCCCCAGCCTCTGCAATGGAGTAACACTACGCTAGAATAATAAGCATCCAATCCTACTTGACTGCAATTCGAAAACAACAAAAACAAAAACAAACAAACAAAAAAAAACAACTATGGGCAAGAGCAACCCTCATGCTCGTCATATCAATATGAGGAGAAACCATGTGTAAACTAATCAGCCCACCTAAGACCAGACTGACTCTTTTGGTTTGATTTATGAATATTTTTCTGAATTTTAGTATTGTCTTCAAAGTAAAGTTTTGTGTTCGAAATTGCACTTTAACTTGCGTCAGTCTGTTTGTAGTTCCTACAACAATTCGTGTTAGATCTATTATTTCTGTCTGTCACTCTAAGCACAGGAACATTGAAGTGCATAAGCCTAAGGTAAAATTACACTTGCGCCATGTTCGAGTAGTTTGAACAGTCCCGAGACATATACAAATTGATTTGGATTTTTAGTACCAGAAAGTAACTCCATATACCACCAGGAGAGAGAAGGTGGAGGGTTAATCACTGTAGGCTTAATTGTGATAGAGAGCACACCCTATGTCCATCCCCCGGAGAACTACATGTTTCATCCCCACCCGTCACACCTCAATATCTGGAAAAGAACATGTCCCTTTTAGCATGAAGGTCCGAACTTATTAAGTTTAAAAAGGAAAATAAAAAAAAAAGGGGGGGGGGGGTTGGGGGTGGTGGTGAGGGGGGTTCTCCCTGCTCATCAATATAATCAGTTACCCCTTGAAAAGATGTTTTCACTTGAGTCAACCAATCTCTCTCTCATCCTCCCTCCATCTGTACGTTACTGGCACGTGCGCACATGTGCGCTCTCTCCAACACATATCCTGTGCAGCATGTAGACCTACACACACATACACGCACGCGCGCGCGCACACACACACAAACACACACACACACACACACACACACACACACACACACACACACACACACACACACACACACACACGCACACACGCACGCACGTACGCACACACAGGTGTGCGCGCGCCACACCAAATTAGATTGCGCACTTACACGCACATACACACATCAACAAACAAACATACACATGCACGCACGTGCGCTGCAGCTACATATCTACATCAATATCCACATGATCATCACACGGATTCATTTACATTATCTTCTATTCATTTATTCTATATCTAGACAGGGAAGGACTCAGGAAACGAAAATCAGAGAGAAACATTCACAGAATACTATTAGTGAATTTGAACTATCACGGAACAGCACGAGTGCAGACATCAATTAGAGAGAAGCTAGTCTACACTCGACCATAAAAAAATTATTTGGAAACCGAAATCAGCCGAAGACTGGATTCGGGGAATTCCCGTACCGGTAGATTTCTAAGATTTGCCCTGGGCTGAACCAATCAAAACTGGTTATTTGACTGAGGCATGCGCAATCGTTGTGACATAATCAGTGCACATACAAGGAGGCGAAACGGCCATGACGGACGATTCGACCGCGATGGCAATGAAAGCAAAGTGACTCTTGTGCACAACCGACAATGGCAAGTTTTATGTTATATAAGACGTTGAAGACTGTGGAGGGAGGGCTTGCCTGATTTTTGTTTATTTCTAGCTTTGAGCTACACAGAGGCATGTATTCAAGAGTTTTGTACTAAAACCACATCCTCATAACATAGGCCTAATGTAAGTAGTAGTAGTAGTAGGGACTGGCTTCATTAGCCTAGACCTCGCGTCTGTCATGTGTCCCCTCTAAATTTCTTCACTTTTTGGGTCATATGGCATGCTACAATTAATATCTTCATTGCAATCCATCATATCATGAAACAATTCTCTAAATTTTGAATCATTATCTAGAAAATTCTTGAAAGTATTAATATCAGTTGCAAATTTAATGGTAGTAGGTATTTCATTCCAGTGGTTAGCAACTCTATAAGAAAATGAAAATTTACGTTGGTTAGTGTTACAGTGCTTTATAAAAATCTTTCCTTCAGAGTTTCTAGTACTTGAAATTTGTGCAACAGAAAAAGAATGTCTCAAGTCAATATCATCATAGCCATTAAAGATCTTATAAACTTGAATTAGGTCACTCTGTTATCCTTCTTTCCCCTCAGCGAGTGCGATTTCAAATATTTCAATCTTTCATTATATGATAAGTTTTTGCAATGCTTCAGCAATTTGGTAGCTCGTCTTTGAACTTTTTCTAACATTATTGATTGACGCTTAAAAAAGGGCTCCAAATCACATTAGCATACTCCAAATGTAGCCTGACAAAAGCTTTGTATAACTTCAAAAAAGTATCTTTATCTAAATAAGTAAAACTTCTTTTTATGATACCTAACATCTGGTTAGCTTTATTTACCACTCTCTGTAAGTGAGGGTCAATGACAACCTGCTATCGAAGGTAACACCCAAGTCTTTTCTTCAGTAAGAGCTCTACTTGGTGATAAACATCATTCTCCATCATTTTATATTCATTATTTTGATTATTATTCCTGACGTGCAACACACCCACTTGGTCATGTTGAAATACAGATTCCACGACTCAGACCACTCTGGCAGTTTGTAGATATCGTTTTGAATACAAGTACTCTTTGAATGTACAATTGTAAATCTTAGTATCATCTGCGAATATTTTACATGGACTGACAAGGTTATCTGGTAGATCATTTATAAAAATAGTGAAAAGAACTGGTCCCAGTATACTTCCTTGAGGGAACCGCTAAGTACATTACATTTCTTTGATTTGGCTGCCCCTACTCCGACTTGTTGAGTTCTATCACTCAGAAAGTTTTTGATCCATTTTGATAAGGTGCACCAATACCGTATGCTGCTAGCTTTATTAAGGAGTCTCTTATGCGGAACCGTATCAAAAGCTTTTCTAAATTCCAGTGTATAGATATCAATTCCTTGCCTGCCATCTGCATGTTGTTATATCCTCCATAACCTCTAACAGCTGTGTGACACTGACATTTTTTTCGAAAACCATGCTGACATTTAGAATATAAATTATTATCTGTAACAATAGGAGACCATTGAGTCTCTCTGACAATACTTTCTAAACCTTGCATAAGATACCAGTAAGACTTACAGGTCTGTAGTTGCTCGGTTCACATTTTGTACCTTTCTTAAAAATCGCTGTCACCTCTGCCGTTTTCCAGTCTTCAGGTAATACACCAGTTTCCAGTGTCTTATAAAAAATGAACACAGTGGAACAGATAGTTCCTCACATAGCTCTTTTAGTACCCTTGGTGGCAATAAATCAGGACCCTGTGCCTTATTTGGGTTAAGTTGTTTTAATTTACTCTCCACAGCTTTGGGAGTTATTCGAATTTCTGTTAACATTACCCCATTGAAAACATCCTTCTCTCAAGTCCGGAATGCCGCATACATTTTCTTGGGTAAATACACTTGAAAAAAAATGTATTTAACATTTGAGCCTTATCCATGTCATCCACCGCAAATGTACCATCAGGTCTCTTTAAATTTAATGCACTTATACCTGTACTCATTTCATTTGCTGTTGCACATACCTCTAAAACGTTTTTGAATTTATTTTACCTTCATTGGCGATCTGCTTCTCATAATCTCTTCTTATTCTTTTAACAACCTTTTACATTTGTTTCTTTCCTTATGTATTTCAGATAAGCATAACCTGATTTAGTGGTAAGGTATCTTTTGAATAGTTTATATTAGAGAACAGGGAAAGGGGCATTCTGGGCCACTTCCGCCCTCACCCAGTTTCGGGCGAAAGTAACCCAGAATGCCCCTTTCCCTGTTCTCTGAAAGTAAGACTTCAATAACCAAAAAATAACGATTATCTACAAACAAACATACTGTGTAGGGTTATCCGTTTTCAATACTAATTTACTAAACTTTTCAGATTTCAGTTTTTGTTTAATCCTATGTTTTTCCTGGTCATTTTCAATAACATCATTTTCACGCAAACATTCATCAAATGAGTCTCTGTCTTTCATGTGAAATAAAACTACAGTCTTTAACTGTTCTCTAAAGTCTTTTAAAACCGAGTTATATTTTTGACATAAAATCCACACACTTATCCAGCATGTCTTCCACTGAAAGCTAGTTTCGACAAAGTGTTTCTCTTTTTAACTATGTCTCTTTCTGCCGAACAGTCATCTATAATAAATAGTGTCTGCGTTCCTTCAAACAGTCTATAAAACTGTTCTAAACACTCACTCAGTTTATTGCTAGGATTAACTAAATATATGTCATCATCTGTCCATATAAACCTTCTATCATGATATGCTTTGTTCCATTTAAGCGTTGGACAGAAAACCACAATATGATTAAAATTATAGCGATAAACTGTTTGTAATAGGTCGAGGATAAATATTGTTTTTCCACACCCAGTCTGCCCACAAATCAATGAGCAATGAGGAGTTTTTGTCATAAAGTTTAACTGCTCCATAGTTTTATAGCAGAATTTAATCTAATTCAGTTATTATTTTTATCATACTCTCCGTCAAAACTTGTTCAGTATAATAAAATCCTATAAGGTCTAAATGTGTAATATTAATCCAATTCAGTTCTGTAAGATTGTTTCTATTTAGACTAATATTGATTTTGTTGCTTGTTGTTATGACCTTAATATCCTCACCATTGTTAAGAACGACGATGATAACTTTAAGTTTTTCAACGTCTAAGTTTTGCCAGCTAATTAGAATTCCTTTTAAAAGGACGTCACTGACGCCCACAGCCCCATTCCTCGCCTCATCTTTTAAGACAGAAATTTCAAATATCATTGTGAACGCATCATCTAATTTCATTTGTGGAAAGAACTGTAATTTTGTAGAAGCGTCCTTTAAAACTGTTTCTTTTCTGTGGAGGATGTACTGTTTTTTCCCATACGGTGTTATTTCAATTTCTTTCCGACTATTGTCGTCTGGCATAAGACTTACATGTAAAGGGCCAGAGTTGAATGCTTTTCTGAAACTTTTTTGACGGCTAAAATATGTAAATGGGCTTATGAATTCAAATTTTATTTCCCATTCTAAATATGGTTCTAAGTGCCATTTGAGGTCAGGCTTTCGAACTATTTTATATTCATACTGGCCAACATTATTTGCCTCTAGATTGCGCAGTTGTTCTAGTTTAGGAAACTTTTTGTTGTCGCCAACCTCTTTGCGTTTATAATCACCATCTTTAGTGTACTCAAAACCATACAAAGCGCCTATCTCACCATTTTGTTCAAAGTCCGCAACGTCTGCAAGGTCTTTTAATTCTAAAGTTATACACCTCACAGGCGCTAATGTAACTCCTGGCTCTTCTGGCCCACGCGACATTATTTTTTAGTAGCGTATTATTTTATTTCCAAAACAATGTGCAGATTATCACATTTCACAACTTTCCCTGTTTTGTCTTTGATTTTTATATTAAATGATCCGACCCTCCCACAAACTAATCTTTTAAACTGTAAATTAGGGAATTGTATAATTTCATAATCGCAATATGCAGCTTTCCTGACGGAAGAGCTCTTAAAACAGTTGAGGGCCTTCCATCATATAAGTTTTCATCAGTGCTTAGCTCGTCCAAATGAACATAGAGTAATGAATGTAATGCAAGATTGAGCGGACTTTCTCCCTCAAACGTAGTTTCATCTGGCGAAACACTAAAACTTTGAGTGGGTAGATTGCTAGTTGTAAAGCCTAGCATTTTAGCTAGCTCTCTATCAAAATCGTATTTTGCTTCTTCAGGTTTGAATGTTAATATTGTTTTTAGATTTGCTTTGTTAAGTTTAAGAGTAATGTCTAAGTTACTCATTGCTTCTTTTAGTGAGCAAAAACCCGTAATAACCTATCAGGTATTGTTAACTGTTTAACGTCGTTTGTTCTCCTTTCATATTTTGTAATCTTATTATTCCCCTTGGCTTCAGTTATATTAACCATACGACTTTGTAAAATATTTCATGGAGCGCGGACCGTTTTGGCCCCGCAATTGTTATCAATAGCATGTTCTAAAAACGAAGGACTGTCTTGAGTTGTTATTGTTACAAACATTTTTTAAAACAAATTAAAATGAGTCCATTCAAATATACTGGCGCAAAATATTCTGTTGGGCCGCACTACAATCTTAAAAATATAGCAACTGATACTCTTGACATTGCTGTGACCCAGACTGTCACTTTTCATAAAAAGGTGTAGTACTCCATTAAGCAGATATTTTAACCCCCTATTAAAAAAGACTACATCGCGAAAGCGTGGTTTAGTCATCCGATGCAGTTTTATCAGAACCAGTTAAACTTTGCTGTGTTTTGTGCATCAACTGGGTGTGGAGTGTCGTATGCTGATCACTTAAATCATCCTGATCCTTTGGTGAGGTTAGTGTACAGATTTCATTTTTATTACACCTTCAGGCGTATTTTGACTGAACTGCAAGCACCATTACCAAATGACAAAACCGTTTAATCCATTCAGCAACATAATAGACATGAAGGCTTTTGAAAGGATCTGTAACGAATTCAATATTAACACCAAGACGGGAACTTTAGACAAAAGTTGGATCTTAATCATGGTCTAGGCACCCTTATTTTTGGGGCATGCACAGAAAGTTTAATATGACTGGAATCCTCCTTACACATCTTTCTCTTCAAGCGCAACAGCTTTTCACCTCGGGTCCATAGAGCAAGAGCATAAAACAGCATGGACAAACATTTATCTTAGACACTTCTAAGGGCCTAACTAAAGCAGGAATAGAACGAATAAACGACTCTATTCGCACTTACGTTTGGTGTTTGCTAGGTTCGCAAGCACAAACGAGATCGAGCATACAGATCCTTCTATGGTTTTGATGCACAAAACAATACTTAGCAAATTTAGAGGACGCCATTAATTCTACAGTTGATTTACCTTTAAGTATTAAAAGATACCAAAATGTTTTACAATACGCAAGATCGAAAGTAGACTTTGCTGTTGGCACTGGTTTATACATGCTGCCTTCTGACCTCAGACTTCAGATAGGTACAATAATAAACTATAATAATGAAATTCTTATAGCAGGCAATGAACAGAAGGTTGGGAAAAACGACATAAATTCTGGGTCAGAAATTTATTACAAACAATAAAAGAACCCCCAAGATTAAGTCATCCAATCCCCGAAGTCCAAACCCCAAAAGTCATTGAAGACTCAGCAAAGCTCGCAGACTCTGTTCGCGATGACCATGAATATGAAAAGACAGCGCTTGTTCTTGGATTAACTGGCATAGGATTACTTGGTCTTTATCTTACTAAATAGTAACCAACTATTACAAGAACTAATGACCATAAGTGCTCAGCCATAAAGCCAACTACTTTGCTTGCAGTAGACAAAAGCCAGCTAACAATACCTCCTAATATACCCGTAAAGAGTCTATAGCTTTACTGGCTAATTTTTTTAATAAACTCGCAAGATGATCAAGCTGTTTTTTTACCCATGATTTATCAGGTGGAGGCGATGGCGGCGGAGGCACTGAACTTTGCTCTCACACACCGCCTGTAATAGCCATCACCAGTGTACTTATTGCAAATCCTAAGGCTGTTATAACGCTTGCCAATGTGACTCCCTGCTCTCTAAACAATGTTCTTATTCGTTCTGCTAGCGTTGTGTCTTCATATAAAATTTTCCGGATAGTTTCTCTTATTCTATTCACTTGAGTTCGTAATTGGTCTCGGTTAGTAGTTAGCACTTCTAGTCTTGCTGATCTTTCTTGTTCAAGATCTTTTAGTCTTTGGGTTATTCTTTCTTTAACACCAGGCCCTAAGTTGGGTCATCAGCCTCAACGAGTTTTTCTTTTTCTCTTTTTATATGCTCATCTAGTTCACCTAGTTTTGCTAAATTGTTTGTTAATTCGCCTCTGATGCTTCTCAAAGCATGATCAAGGGCCGCTATTTCTCGCATGGGTAGCGGTGAGTCGCGTATAGTCTTTAATGCTGTTTCTTCTGAAAAACTGGTTTCTGCTTCTATTGCATTTATTATTTCATCTGCTGATTGATTTAATTCTTTAAGTTCCATGTTTTGCATTTGGTTATCTGTTGGGAGTTCTTGCAGTGTGTTTTGAAGTTTAGAAACTGCCTCCGCCCTTAATTTTGGCCTAACAAGGCCAAGGCGATTTTGATCTTTCACACTGAGTCTATTTCTAATTGAACCCAGGGCTGAGATTTAGCAAGCCAGGCTAAGGAGCCAGCCGGGCTCCTAACCTGGGAGGTTGAGGTTGCCAGAAAATTTTTCAGGTTGCCAGACCCTTTCATTGAAAATGCAGTCCTATTTTAAATTTGCAGCTTATACACACGTTTATTTTCAACAACAACAATAACACTGTTTCTGCTCATTAATTTTGGAAAACAAATTTATTTTCAGTTGTCATTGATTTTGCCACCAGGTATATCATAACTGACAAAGAAAAAGAGATCTTTTATATCCAAAAGCATTTGACTAGTTGAAGTAAAAAGCGTCATGACAAGATTTGTCCCTGTTTTGTACCTGAAGCACCTTCAGTCTCCTCCCTGTTTCTGTCTCTTCCATCCTGGCGCCCACTTTCGATCTCTCTTCTCTTCTTCATGTTCCTTATTCTGCTTCTTTTTTCTTCTTCTGACTTAGTTTTTTTTGCTGGAGGCTCAGAGACACCGGTTTAAAAAGCGCCACATGACCACGACTGAACAGTAAGCGGAAAGCGAATGCAATGATAACTCGCGGAAAGCCCAGATCGCTG
>CM031600.1:84635838-84685838 GCA_018398815.1 Conus ventricosus
GGAAGACTGTTTGCCTAAGAAAAAAAGCTGGCTGCCTCAGAAAATAGAAAAATGATTAAAGTTAGGTCCAGTCAGGCATGAGCATAGTAAGTTAAAGAATCATTGGCTTCTTCCCAAAAATTTAGCCCAGTGGCAAATGACTTTAAGGCTGCAACACAACTTTGCTTACCACCATGTAGCTGGACCTGTGGATTCAAGGTTTAAACAGTTACAGCTGTAGACTTTTTAAGGCCACCATTCTGTCATAGGTTTTATTATGTACACCGCTCTTGGCTCTGTTTCAGTCTTGATTGGTTCTGCGGGGGGAAAGCTTGGATGTTGTGGGGGTCAGTCAGTCCAAAGAAAGGAAAACCTCCACGGCAGTTCTGACTGCTGCATTAAGTCGCTTGAGTCAAAGTCTTCAATAGCTTTGAGACGGAAAAAAAAAAGCAAAATAAACAAATTGTGCGCTGGGTCTGTTTATGTTAGCGGTTTTGGGTGCCCGACGCCTGGGTGTAGGAGATAAAAGTTGGCGCTAGTACTGAAGCATGGAGAATAGCGAACTACACACTGCTTTGGGTGTCTGTTCGCGCCCAAAGCTGACCAATATTTACACAACGGACTGCACCAGCCAGCCCTGGTACACCGAGAAAAAGCGGGATTGTCTTTCTCCACAATACGCTGGGGAGTATTTTCGCGTGCCGGAACGATGTATCTGTTCCGAGGCGTGAATTCTTACACATACCGAACACTATCCGCGTGCGCGCGCGCAGCGCGCAACACACACACAAAACACACACAAAACCCAAAACACCACCACACCAAACACACCATGCACACCCATGGCGCGCACTCACAATATGTACATAAAGCAGGAAACTTACCGTCAATACCTCATTATGGATTTTTAAAACATTACAGATGTGGGTTTAGGTATGAACTTTCAACACCCTGACTAATGGAAAAAACAAAACAAAAACAAGACCAGCGCTTGACGGAAAACTGCTGCAAAACCCCAAAATCGAGTGTGTGTGTGTGTGTGTGGGATGTGTGTGTGTGTGTGTGTGTGTGTGTGTGTGTGTGTGTGTGTGTTGTGTGCGCGGTGTGTGTCTGTGGGGAGAGAGGGGGAGAGAAGAGAGAAGAGAAAGAGGTGGAGAGAGGAATGGTTGAGTAACATGACTACACAAGACACTGCACGCAAATTTACCACTTATAAAATCAATTTGGGAAGAAAAGGAACATGCACAGTGTACACCGGCGCGCATGCAAAAATGAGAGAGAGAGGAGAGTGAGAGAGGGCAGAGAGTGAGAGAGAGAGAGAGAGGGGTCTGACATAGAGGAAGGGGGGAGAGATTGGGTGGTGGGGGGATGATGATTGGAATACATACATAAAGAAACGGACATGCACGGATACCTTTGTACACACAAAATCAAAAAAGCATGCAGAGAGAGAGAGAGAGGAGGAGAGTGGAGGTGGGAGGGGAGGAATGATTAATAATACTATATGGAAGAAAACATGACATGGCACAGATAGCCTTGTACATACAAATCATAATGCATGATCAGAGAGAAATGTTTCACATGGGACAATGGCTTGCACTCATAATGAACATTTCTCTCTCTCTCTCTCTTCTTCTCTCTCTCTCTCCTCTCCTCGCTTCTCTCTCACCACTCCACAACCACACACACTCTCTCTCTCTCTCTTCTCTCACACACACAACACACACACACACACACACACACTCTCTCTCTCTCTCTCTCTCTCACACACTACACACACACACACACATACACACAACACACACAACACACACACACACACACACACACTAAATATTACATTTACACGGCATAAGAGTCTGAGGGCGGAGAGAGAGAGAGAGGAGAGAAGTGAGAGAGACAACCCCATCCACCCCCCACATTCGAAAGAATATTCGAAATCTGAACTGAAAATGACGTGCATGCATGACTTCACTAGAACAAAACAGATATTCACACACACACACACACAACACACCAACTCACACTCTAAAATTTATATACACGGAACTACGTAGTCTGAGGCGGTGAAGAGAGAGAGTAGAGATGAGAGAGGAGGAGAAGAGGGTGAGAGAGTGAGAGAGTGAAACTGAACTCGAAACTGACCGTGCTTGCTCTGTTTTAGATAACTTAACCAGATTTACACCACACACCACTACACACACTCACACCACACACACACCTACACACTCACTTCACTCAAACATTTACATGGCACACGGCATTCGAGACTGAGGTGGGTTTCGGGGTAGGGAAGGGTGGGGTAGAGAGTGTGTCGAGAGAGAGAGAGAGGGGGGGAGGAGGAAGAGTGGAGAGAGAGAGTGCGTGTGGAGAGAGGGAAGCTGAATGAAACTGACGTGCATGCATGACTTTTCTGAACATATAATCTGTACACAAGCATACACTCACTCAACTCACACTACTCTCTCACACACAACACACCACTCCTGATCACCTCTCTCTCTCACACACATACACAATCGCACACTATCACGCTCGCAACGCTCGCACGCACCCGATCACACACACCAAACTGGTGTTCTCAAGACCCCGTGTAGGTTTAGCCAGGGTTCTGTGTTTAGATCCACTTCTATTCTACTTAAATGTTCTCTAGCTCTTTTATCACATCTCTATACTGTCTTGGTGGATCTTGTCGCAGTGTGGAGCTGTGTCCTATTCACTATGCATGTTCTGCACGGCTTGGGTTACTGAATAGTGTGGACTCTGTCTGGGCTTGTGCTGGGGTCCCCTCTCCTCTCACAAATCCGCCCCCACCCCACCGGTCCCACACCCTATCTTTATCATGAAGGTCTCTTTGCCCGTGTGAATTTATTTTAATCGAAATGCAAAAACTATTTTGTTGTTGTTCTTGTAGTTACTCTCTACTTCAGGTATATTTTGTTATATTACCGTGATTGTGCCCTTTTGTTGCAGTTTTCGTGGTTATAATTGGTTTGTTGTCGTGCCTATGTTTTGTCTAACTGCCTCTTTCACATGCATTTATCTCATCAAACGTCACATCTAACGCGCTCTATCACACTCCTCTCACACACCTCAACACACTCTCACTCAACAACTCACACACTCAACTTAGCACCCGTATGGAACGTCCTACAGATACACTGTTAATTTGAAGTTGCCGATAGTAAAATTGTAGTTGTGACTGGTAATGAAGTATTTTTTGAATAGTATAATTTTTTGTGCTTCTTTGTTTGTTTATGCTACACTAACTTTACTGGTGTGCAGTTGTATGTGGTGGCGTGGTGTATAGATGTTATTCCCTAAGTTTCCCTTGAAGTAGGCTTACATTGCTCTACTTGCATACATTTGTTCATATAAAAGGCAGCAACTATAATGATAGAAAGTGGTATAGATACAACGGTGTTAATTCGGCCCCGTTATCATATATGCTTATTCTTATCGTTTCAGTCTCATAAAGACGGGGTGCCATCGCGGGCTGGGCCTACTTCGGCCAAAGTATTAGTTAGCGCGCCAGCCACCGCCCCCGTCTTTGCTGCGGCGTACCTAGCACTACGAACGGCTCCCGCGCGCAGCACTGCCGGCCGGCGCAATGTTTCTGTCAGATAGTTGTTTAACTCGATCTTAATTATGGTACTCACAGAGATAAACTGAAATGGCCAGTTTTGTCATCAACCTCTCTAGTTTACACTCACTGCGCATTGTTTTCATACAGTAATTATTAGTTAAAAATCTTCTGTACAGTAATTATACTTATAAGATGTTGCACCAGTTCGACAGCGTCCAAACACTCATCAGGTCTGGCCGTGCGGTGGCTGACTAGCTTCGGCTCATCGCCTGTGTCAAAGGAAAAGCGTTGAGCGCACTGTTTGCAGTGGCTCTGTGTGTGGCGGCGTCGCGTGACGCTCATGAAGGGATATTATTTCTCTATAACTTTATTTCTCCTTGTAGAATATTATTTTTGTGGCCAGGAAAAGATCTGGTTTAAATTTGAAAGGAAAAACAAAAAACTATCCTGGCAATGTTTAAGGAAATAAGTATTACTTTCTGATTGTCAGACTCTGACGATGTATTGATTCACTTTTGGAAATGATAGAATGATTCAATTAAATTGGCTCTCGTCTTGTACCCTATATTAGGTAAGTGGGACATGGCAGCAGTGTTTTGTTTTTACCTAGCTGCATCCAGCGTTCGTTGTTCTTAGGGAAGGCAACGCTATATTGATTTCTATAGCCCAAGTCATATGTGTAGCTTATTGGTTGTTTAACCAGGTTGTACTGTATAGCAAAGTTAAGTGATTTCCCATTTGTGAGTAAGTAACTGACAGTCTCTTTCGATCCATGCCGCCGAAGAAAAAGATTTGTCATCAGGATAGTATATCATCATCACTCTGGGAGCAAGTACAGTGAAGTAAGTACAGTGAAGTAAGTACAGTGAAGCAAGTACAGTGAAGTACAGTGAAGTAAGTACAGTGAAGTAAGTACAGTGAAGTAAGTACAGTAAAGTAAGTACAGTAAAGCAAGGATCAGGACCAAGAGAATGACCACTTGACTGTTCACAAGTGTGAAGTTCAGTCCATATCAGCTGATTGAGTTGATAAAATTCCATTCTTTTAAAGTTTCAAACCTGCCTCTTAAGTTATCAGATATCACTTTGGAAAAAGTGTTTTGATTCATTGCACTTCTGTATAATTTCACCGTTAAAAAAATCTGTTGTTTTAACTTTTATGAAAATGTACTTGAGCTGTGAAAAGAAAAAACATTTGTCTGATAGATTTCAAGCAATACAGAATGTTTTTACACCAACCAACACCCCAATCCGATTCACAGCAGTCGTTGCTCATTCATTGTGACTTTGAATTTACCTAAAGTGGTATGTCTCTCATAACATTATTTAGGATTATATTTCTAAATAGTGGTATACTTTTTTCCTTGTAAAATCCTTTGCTTTAACATTTCTTACCTGCCGAACACTCAATTTTTTTTAAATGAAAGGTCATGATTTTCTTCAGAACATAGAAACTGCTCATGATGTAAATTGGTACTGAAACCAGAATTGGTATCCTGGTTTTAACTGCAAAATAAAACCAGTGAACAATTCTCTCTCAAAACATAGGGGAATAGAATTTGAATCAGAACCAAAACCAGTGTAGGTGTTCTATGTTGAACTGCATGACAGTCAGGTCACGATACTCTGTCAAAATATCTAAACTACTTATCATCAAGAGTCAAAACTGAAACTAAAATGGATATCCAGTTTGTGAACTGCTCCAGAGGTTTTGATTCTTTATCAGAAACCAGAATTGATGCTCAGGTGTTTGAACTGCACTATAAGGTCAGATAAGATGTCATTTTATGCAGGCTTTACCTCCAAATCAATTTTCTGCAGCAGCAGCAGCAGCACATCCTGTGAAGTGATCTGTTTTAAGGCAAAATAATTCAACAGCAAACAGAAAATAACAAAAGGGCTTGGGGGGGGGGGGGGGGGGGGGGGGGTTGTGAGCTACTTTCGCCTTGTCTTTTCAGTAAGGATGATTTAATTTCAGTGTTTGGTATATGTCTTTTATGTTCACTTTTGTGTAAATATTGAACACGAGTCTGTGTATAGCATCTTCAGTGCATTGATTTTCCTAACCTCGCCTACCCTTCCTCCCCACCCCTCCTTCACCATTCTGTTTGCCTCTTCCCCAAAGAAATGTTTTTTTTTAACACTATTTTTTCAGGAACATCCTAGTCTTTTTTTTATTCTAGATTTTCTCTCCCTTTGAAGACCAATTTAAAAGAAAATAAAGGTCATTATTGAGATGGAGACATCCCCTGTGTGTAAATAGCCTTCTGATGCATATGTGTATGTGGCCAGGTTTAAACCCTGTGCAGACTGGCCTGTGTGATGGAAAAGTCTCTCCACCTCTGTTCCATCTGGCTTTGCTGGAATTGAACCACAGACCTTGCAGACCCGAGAGAACATCCTCTAAACACTTGGCCATAGCACTTCTTTCAGTACTAGTTACCATAGCTATTTAATATTTAGACCCAAATGAGTAAAGAGACACAGGAACGTAAAAGAAAAAATCTTCTAAGTTGATGGATTTTTTTAATGGCAACCATTTTGATTGTCAAGATAGACTTTTTTGAGGTAGAATGACTTTTTGGACTTCCAGAGTAGAAAGGTAGCACCAATGCAGATTCATCATCTTAAATCTGTGTGTGTTTGTGTGTGCGTGTGCGCGCGTGTGTTATGTGTATGTGTATGTGTGTGCGCGCGCACGCGTGTGTGTGTGTGTGTGTGTGTGTGTGTGTGTGTGTGTGTGTGTGTGCAGGTGGTGGAAAGTCCTTTGAAGATTTCACTGTCAAGATCTTCAGGATTGGCTGCGCCCTCGTCTCCAGAAAGAGAACATTCCAGACATTGTTTTTGAACGTATCACAGATCAAGACATCGATGGGAAAGTCTTCATGAACATGACTGATGAGAACTTCAAAGAAGTGTTCCCAGATCTAAAATTTGGACCAGGAAGAAACTGGCATTGTTGAGAGATGACGTGACACTGACAGGAGTATATCCACCATTGTCTATGGAACTTAGGTCGCCTTCTTCGCATCAGCAGAGAAAAGAGCATGCCGTCAGTTTGCAAAGACACCCAAGGCAATGGAGAAATACATCAGAACAGAATGTTGAATGTTCATGAAGCTTGCCTGGACAGCTCGCTCTTGAGTCCCACCCGACAGTTTTTCCCATGCAGTGATGACGATGAACGCGCAGATCTTTACGCCTTCATTGCGGAAAAGGTGGTCATATTTCAGCAGCCTGCATGAATGACCGGAGGAATGGCACCACATACTTTGGAGTGGGCAACAAGGACTGTGAGCACTACCGCTATGGGGAAGTGCTTGGAATACCGCTAGACAAAAAGCAATGTGAAGATGAAATCATGCTGTCTTTGAGGAACTCTTTTTGTCCAGATACTGTTGAAGCAGCACTGAAATGCGTTCGGGTTGTCTTCATGGAAGTGGTACTGTCAGATGAGAAGGAAGGTTACAGTCATTTTGTCTGCGAAGTGGACATTCAGCCCAGAAATGAATTCATTGACGGACTGACTTTCTTTCTAAACATACTGACACAACCTCGTCTGGGAAAAAAAAGATCCTGTATCGTCTTGACAACGGGATTCCAACAGAGCAAGCACCTGATAAGGTTATTAAGTTTGCAGAAGAGAAAAGAAGACTGTCGGAAGAAAGACGGCTCAAAGATAAACAAGCTCCATGTCCTCGGGCCCCAAATCTGCCCCAGCTGTTGAAGAACTTCCTGTGTGGTGGCATGGACCAGCTGGATGAAAGCTTCTGTCATGTGCTGGCTGTTGGCGCTGTGGACACATCAGGGACTGAAGTGAAAGATTCCTTTGAATTTGTTGCTGACATGGACTGGCGCGGCATCCTGGACTTTGATCCGAAAAGTGGAGAAAATGGCCTTTATCAGTACATGGATGAGAAAAAAGAAATGCTGTACAAAGTGAAGATGACAGAGGAGTTCAGCTCTGAGGAGCCAGGTGGAAACAAGCAAACTGCGGTTGATGCAATGGGAGAGGAAGTGGATGAATCACAGTTAAAGCCATGGATTTTCTGCAATGGTCATGAGGCAATTGATGAGAAAGGACAAGACATCAAACAATGGAAGAGAGAAAGGGGCGGGGCCTTCAGAGATGTGGTCAGTCATTTTGTCCACAACATTCCCAACGGAAGAGCAGTGGTGGTCATTCTTCTCACTTCCAAGGATGACATCTTCATTGAGGCATCTGAAGAACTTTTGTTAAGATTTCCAGATCAGTGGGTGATGATGGCTGAGTCAGAGCAGCTTGCAAATGAATGGATAGATGGTTTGCAGCAAAGAAGCATAGAGGTGAACCCAGACAGATGTCTGTACAGCTTTTCATTTGCTGAGATCAACAAGGCCATCCATCAGTTGATGAAGAAAAGAGAAGTCTCTGATAAAGGCTGCTATGTGAAATCGTCCTCAGGTGTGGAAGAACAACTTTCTAAGAAACAGGTCCAAAGACTGGGTGATTTAGATATTCTCAGCACTAAGACATGCAGTGTCCACCCACAAAATGCCAGTGAGTTCAGTAAAAACCATGAGCACAACTTCTACAAGTGCAACGAAGCAACTTGGTGGAATTTCTATTTCTCAGGGCATGTGTGTCCTAGGGACAAGTTGGATGACTTGAAGACAGCCACCCGTGCTGTCCTGGAAGGAGATGTTGAAGAAGATGAAACTGTGGGATTTCTGGGCGTGTACCATCAGCCTGGATCAGGAGGAACCACCATAGCTATGAATGTCTGTGGGACCTGCACGGGAATACAAATGCTGTCGCCTCAAGCGAATCACTAAAGCCTCTGCAAGGCAAATACTGAGCCTGTATGAGGTAGGGGAGAACAACCCTCAGCGGAGGCGAAAAACCAGTTCTTGTGATGATTGATAATGCTGATGATGATCGGGTGAGTGAGCTGAAGAGACTTGTCGAAGAGGAATGCCAGCGCAAAGATGTGTGCAAACTGGCCTGTGTCTTTTTGATTTGCGTCAGGTGCAAAACACTTCCAGCAAATCACCAGAAAAAGAACATTTTTCTTCAACAGAAACTGAGCAGCAGGGAAAGGCAGTTTTTTGTGGACAAATACAGTGAGCTGAAAAAGAAGGACAATATCAACATGGACTACTTGCTGGGCTTGAACATCATGAAGGAGGATTTCAATGAAGACTACATCAAGAGAACAGTTGCTGGCTTTGTTCAGCGACATACGGAATCTGAGCGTGTTCTCTTGCAACACATTGCTCTGTTGAATAGCTATGACTTGCAGTTTCGTGCCATTCCTGTGTCCTGCTTTGATGAACTGATGTCTCAGCAAGGTGGAAGAAAGCCATGGGAAAGTGTCTTCACACCTGATCCACTTATGCTCTTTACCTTCAACTACAGGCTTTCAGGAAGAAACAAATGTCTCCGAGTCACAAATAAGTTACTGTGTTTGTACATCTTGGATCACCTGGCAGATCACCGCGTGGCAGAGGAATCCCACACAGATATGATGGAAAATTTTCTACACAGTGCTGTCTTCCAAAGACATTCAGGTGATTTTGCCATCAAAGATCTTCTGAACATTACCAAAGACTGTATGAAGAAAAGAGGAATGGAGCCTTCAGGCATGAAACGATGCAGATTTTCTCCTTTGTTCAGATGCTGGTAGATGCAGGCAATGATGATGATGCAATCAGATGCATTGAAACAGTGTTTGAGAGAACTGACGATGCTTTCCTAGCTCAGCAGATTTCCCGTGTACATATTTTTCGCAAGAACTGGGATAAAGCAGAACAATGGGCCAACAGAGCAATAAAGATGCGGCCCAACTGTTCCTTTGTGTTGGACACCCTCGGTCAGATCTTCAAGTCTCGTCTTGCGGAATGCAGGGAAAAGTGTAACAGAAATCACAAGCAAATAGGTACAAGTGAAGCTGTGAAAGCCGTGAAAAATGCTTATGATGGATACAGAGTCTTTGAGAAGGTTCAGACTTTGAATGACAAGGAAGCAAACGATCCTCCGAATGTGTCTGGGTTCTTTGGGCAAATGGAGATTGTTTCAACCCTCTTCGATATTCTGGAATTTCACCCAGCATTCCCCTCTAAAGGTGATCTGCAGAAATTTCTGTCAGGTGACAGGAACATCACGGATGTCTTCACTGCTGGACTGGATCAAGACGTGATTGAGTGGCTAGCTTCTCTGGAAGACAAAGCTTTCAGTTGTTTGAAAGAAGTGGAAAACCAGAAAATGATGTGCTCCACCAGCGGCATTGGGTTTACTGATGCTCGAACACAGTTCTTTCTAGGTGAAGACAACATCCATCGTTTTGAGGACAAACTGAATGATAGATTTGGACTGGTGGACCAGAAAGCCAGAGGGGCACAGAAATACACCACAGAAAAGCGACAGCGAATAGTGACCAAACTGGGCGGGAACTCTCTTTACAGCATTATGACCCAGTGTGGCCAGGGCCAAGAGGGGCAGAAAAACACTGAAAAAATCTGGATTACACATCTCTCAATTTGAAAGGTCAGGGAGTGAAAGATCGAAAGTCAAAGTTCAGAATCTGAACATGGCTCTGGCATCTGCTCTAACTCTTATTAGTTGTCATGGCAGGGAGGTCACAGAAGAAGAATACGGAACCATCTTACAATGGTCCATGGAACTGTTCCACATGACAGAGAAGCTGATCCACAAAAGTTCATCAACGTTGATCCCTACATTTACCTTTTTGTTTTCCATTGGCCAGCAGCCAACCAGCAGCATGTGAATGGGCAGTGTGGGGCAGAAGATTTGAAGGAAGCGATTGGACTAGCCAAATATGCTTTTGCTATCTTAGAAAGGAGAAGCGCAAAAAGAACAATCCCATATTCTTTTTGACAAAGAGACCAGGTGCTGGCAAAGTCATCTCCAAAAGCAGACTTCAGACACTGTGTGGAAAGCAGACTGAAAGAAATGTGAGCAGGCTCTTGAAGGATGTGACAGCTGTGAAAACTGTAGACCCATTTGATGGAGTTCTGGTAAATAATGGAAACGTGGCCAAAATGAAACTGAAAACCAGCCAAGGAAAGGAAACGGAGGTGCATGTCCCTCTGTTTGTTCAAGAGAATGAACAGTCATTGTGGAACAAAAAAGTCAGCCTCGTTCTGGGCGTGGGCTTAGGGGGTCCAGTGGCCTGTGACGTGAGTTCGGCTCCAGCAAGTCCCTTCCACTCATCAAGTCAGGATGCAGGCAGACATGGAAGGCTTGAAGCATGTCCTGGAAAAGAAGCAGCAGAGCAGAAGCAGGCAAAGAAGAGTCGACAGCAGTAGTTGTGGATGGCTTCACCTTCTCCCAAAATGAATCAATGAGGTGAGTTTCTATACTGTTACTGAGCTTCTTCCTTCGGCATTGCTTTGTTTATGTGTGCAAGTCTTTTACTTTGATAAATTCCGTAATATTAAGTTATGATCGATTCCTTCATGCGAAGTCATTGCTATGAATCATTCCATGATATCAAGTTCTTACTTTGATCCATTATATCATAACAAGTTATTATTCCATTCCATTCCCAAGTAACAAGTTCTTATTTTGATCCATCCTGTAACATAAAGTTTCTATTCTTATCCATTTTTTTACGTCAGCTTTTTTGTTTTGATCCATATTATAATAATGAGGTCTTGGATTGGTCTGTCCCATAATAGCAAGTTCTTAATGTGATCCAATTTATAATGACAAGCTGTTACTGGTCATGTCATCCACTCCATAATCAGGGTCTAGCATTGTAAGCTTTCGGCGTATATACGCGATTCATAGACCCCATACGCCGATTTCGATTGAGCGTACGCCGAAATCGTTTTATCGCGAAAAAAAAAAAATTCGCATCCGGCGCGCTTCTTATTCGGTACGCTGTCGCCTATTCCAAATCGGTCGGGCTCGCGCCATCTTTGTACACTTTCCCTTGTTAACTTACAGCAGTGAGCATCATGGCGTGAAGAGTCGATGTTGTTCAACGCGGGAAAGCCGTTTTCTGACCAAGGATGCCGCTACCCAAAGGAGATGGGACTGGCTTGATGCCGATTTTGTCATTTTCGACGACGACGGAAATGAAAGAGCAAGTGCCGATATGGTGAATTTTTCAGGAAACTGACTTGTGTGGCAAGGCCCATTGCACGTTGTGCGATAAGGAGATCGCGTACTCAAACAAGGTTTCGTTGCGCTGAAAAAACCACTGCGAAACGGACATCCACAGAAAGGCTGAAGGAAAAATCAGAAAATTACGTTTTGCCGGGGTAAGTGTTTGTTTGATGGTTAGTTTAGAAGTTTCAGTTACTGGGGTAGAAAATCAAAAGAAGGGGTGTCAGTTTCGCTTGAACCTTTCGCTTTCACAGTATTATTTGCACACGTGGGTCTGGGTTTGTCTGTGTTGTTGTTGTTTTTGTTTGTTGTTTTTGGTGTTTTTGTTTGTTTGGTTTTTTTGGGGGGGGAAGGGGGGAGGTGAGACATTTGATTGTCTTGAATTATTATTTTTACTTTCTTTTTATCTGTTCTAGAGCTTTTTCACAGTGTGTGTATTTGTAGCATGTTTTTGTCTGAGTGTGCCTTGTAAATATATTATATATATATTTTTTTTGGGGGGGGGGGGGGGGGGGGGGGGGGGGGGGGGAGAGATGTGTTTTAATTTTCCACGTGTGTATAACACTGTATATTTTTATAAACTTGGGTCTGTGTTGTGTTGGGTTTCTCTGAGTGCGTGTGTGTTGTTGTTTTTTTTAAACAGAGAGTGGGAGGGGAGAGGGTTTTTGTTTTTTGTTGTTTTTTTTTTTGGGGGGGGGGAGATGAGAGATTTTGATAGTTTGTCTTTAATTTGCATCAGTAATAATACTGTAACATGTTGGCACAACATCCTTCTTCTGTTGTATGCAAAATTTGATATTTTTGAATTTGATAATATTATTGTGCGCACACACAACACACACACCAGCACACACACACACACACACACACACACACCACACACACACAGGAAAAGCATGCTCTGTAATTAATCATTGCCCTCAATAAAGATTTTGACGACTTTTTTCAGGCCAACCACTCGAGACTGACCATGTTTATGGAGTTCACCCTTCATTCAGCCTTCTGCAGTAAAACCAACGAAGACTTGGTCCATGGTACCCCTAGATGACAGGATCCATACTTGGAAGCAATAACTCTTGGATTCATCGCTGAGAAGTCATTGCCTCTTGACTTGGTTCCAGATCTTATGGATTATGTCAAGTAAGTTCATGATGTATACATTTTGCTATGATGAAAAACTTTTGAAAACTAATTGCCAGACCTGACAGTATCTTTGCACTCTCTCTCTCTCTCTCTCTCTTGCACACAGTCACACACACACACACACACATACATATAACACACACAGACACACACCTTTGCTTTCTCGTTAGACTCATCTCATTGTGTGGTTTACTATACAACGTTGTGATTACTCGCTATGCATGGCACTCACATGCTGTCCCTTACCTTGATCTCTCTCTCTCTTTCTCCCTCTCCCTGTCTCTCTGTCTCTCTCTCTGTCTCTCTCTCTCTCTCTCCCCCTCTCTCTCTCTCTCTCTCTCTCTCTCTCTCTCTCTCTCTCTCTCTCGCTCTCACACACTGTGTGTTTGTGTTGACAGGCTATGGCAAGAGATCCAAAGGCCTTGGATCGTGTCCAAGCATTGCAGCCAGCACAGCTTCGTACAAGTTGCGACATGGTTTGGCAAAGACCTTTACTGAAGAGATCATAGAAGAACTCATGGTTTGTCCTTTTAGCTTGAACGTTGACGAGGCACAGCAACACCAATATTAAAGTGTTTGCTGTTTTGACCAGCCATTTTTCCCCAAATTTGGCCGAGTTCTCGTTCACCATTTTTCTGCCCACAGCATGGTATCTGTGACATCAGAATCACTCTTTAATGAAATCTGCAAGTTCATGGACAGCTACAAGCTTGATTGGTCCAAGCTTGTGTCAGTTTTGATGGACTCCTGCCGTGTCATGAGGGGGAGCAAGTCAGGGCTGGAAAAAAGAATTCGGGACAAGGCGCCCCATCTTCTGGACATTGATGGTGATACTTGTCACCATGCCAACAATGCAGCTTCCAATTTTCAAAACCATTTGAAAGGCATTTAGAAAGCTTTCTGTCAGATGTGCACACAGAATTCCATTACAGCACAGATTCCAGAGATCTATTCTTCCGCATCTGCATTGCACTCGGCATTAAGCCAACAAAGCCAGAGCAGTATGCGTCACACAGATGGCTGTCCGTGCTGGATGTTTCTCTTGATGCTCTGCGTTCTGTTCGATGCCTTAACTGTATATGCCAGCAGCTTTCTGATGGAGAAGGATGTTCCCATCTACGAAGAAGTTTTGGAAGATGTGCTACAAAAGAGAGAGGTGGGAGAAGAAGGAAGAAAGCCATCAAGGAGTTACAAGTGAAAGCAAGAAAGAAGTGGAGTCTTTCACTTGTGATGGAAAAGACAGGAAGCTCCGATTGGTCAACAAACTGTTTGTCCTAGAGACCAGGACAGGTTTTTGTTCCATCTGTACATCTCAGTACTTTCAATGCTGAAAGAATATGTGCTATTTTTTCAGCACAAAGAACGATGATTCACAGGCTTCATGATAAGCAGGTTGATTTACTAAAAGGACTTTTTATCATGTTATCAAACCAGAGCTGTTGGAGGGAGATCTGACGAAAGTCGATCTCGAAGATAAACTTAGCAGACTTCCTGAGAGAGAATTCACTCTTGGAGTTTCTGCTTCAAACATCCTTTTAAAGCAGTCAAAGGAAATCCAGAAGAGTCTGCTGGAGAAGACAGTTCTTGGATTCATTGCCTGTGGACGGTATCTTCAAACCAAAATGCCCTTAAGAATGACGTTTTGAAGATATGCAGCTGCCTGGATCCAGTTGTAAGGAGATCTGCTGTTGCAAGGGCCATCTTCTTCAGATACCAAAGCTGACAAACCTCGTACCATCAGAGGCTGTGGACAGCTTTCAGGGGGATGTCAACAGATACACTTCGATGAAGTCCAAGCAGTGCAAAACTGGATGCCCTGTTGATGCATGGTGGGCAGGTGTGTCTGAAGAGAGATACCAGTTTTGACCAAAGCAGCAAAGGGCCTTCTCAGCTGTTTTCACGGTCCTCTTGTTGAATCGCATTCAGCGAATGGGAGACATCCTTTCAAAGAAAAAAACAATATGGACATTGAAACTTACTCAGCCATGCAGGCAGTCAAGTCAGCTCTCCAAACCGCAAGCTGACAGCTTGTGAAATATTTTGCCAAGGCTGATCCTGTGAAGGAACCTGTATCTAAAACCTTGACAAGGAACATGAAGAAAGCCTGGGTAGAAAATGAAGAGAGAAAATCTGCCAACAGGAGAGGCAAAAAGAACTATATACACAGTTAGGAGCTGTTCCTGGAAACAAGCTGCCATCAAAGAAAGCAGAGAGACAAATCTATGGCAGAAGCTTCAAAAGACAGAGGCAGGCAGGAAGGCAGGAAGAGGTGTCAGAAAATCTCCCTAGTTAAAAAGTCAGTACCTCAGAAGAATCCAGTGGGAAGAAGAAAATTCTGAAAAAAGATTAGCATGGCAACTTCCAAAAAAGACAGAAGGCAGGCAGGAAGGCAGGAAGAGGTGTCAAGAAAATCTCCACTAGTTAAAAAGTCAGTACCCTCAGAAGAATCCAGTGGGAAGAAGAAAAAGATAGCATGGCAACTTCCAAATCTGCTTCAGAGGCTCACCAGGAGAGTGCGGTTCATCCTCCCAAAACATCATCAGCTGCGACATTAACCCGCAAAGAATATTTTGCAAAGTCAGTAAATGTCTTCAGTGTGCAGCAAAGTCTGGCTTTGAAACATCTACAAAAGAAGGCATGGGGGCAGAGGATGTAAGTCTCAAAATCATGGCCTGGGGGTTGTTTGGAAGGGTTGGAGGCCTCTAACTATGCTGAAGATTTGTGTTCCGCAGCATGTACCCAACTGATGCACTACCTCTTACTCCAGTAAAAATCTATGGTGATGGCAATTGTTTGCCACGCTGTGCCTCTTTGCTTGCCTTTGGTAGTGAAGATGACATACTGAAATGAGAACACGTATCACAATAGAACTGGCAGTCCATGAACAGTTTTATTTGTTGGATCCAACCTTCAAGAAAAAACTTCCTTGTTTGATTCAGAATCGGGAGTATTACAACTCACTATGCTTCGTTCAGTTCCCATTTTCAGCATGAGGACATTAACTGCTGATGGTGTCAAAAGCATTTATCGTAAAGAAGTTTTACAGTTCAACTGTACCTGGCAGCTATATGGGGATGTGGACATTACATGCTATTTTAAGCATTTCAAGATCCCTATCCAATCAGTATATCCGCAGTTTGGGGGTCAGACTGTGAGAAAGTTTCTTCACAGGAGGTAAACCCACGGACAAATGTAAGCAGCACAAGGGACTCTCTTCCAACCATAATGTGGACGCGCTTGAATGGCAAAGATCTTCCTGAAGCGACGTGGCATCCAAATCACTTTGTTGTATGTTTGCCTGGAGCAAAGAAAGATTCAGCACCAAAAAGGAAAGGCCCACAAGACATCCGGCAGTTTTTTTCAAAGAAACCCAAAGTGTAGAAATTTTGCTTCCACAACTGTTGCCACTCTGATTTGCCTACCAATACTCTTAAGCTGCCTGCTGCCATGAAACACCATTTTGCCCACCCACAGCTGCCTGTTGACTCTGAATTCCATGCTGCACCCTCAGCTGCCTGTTGACTCTTTGAACTCCATACTGCCACCCTCAGCTGCCTAGGCGGCCCCTGGACCTCGGCCGAGTAAGCCTAAATCACTTTTTCCAATGCTAGGCTCTGATAATCATACATTCTTACTATGACCCAAACCATAATATTGTTGCAAGTTCTTACAATGTTCATTTCCATAAGAGCATGTTCTGACAATGATACATATCATAATAGGTTGTCACCACGATTCATTCCATAACAGTAAGTTCGTTTTGACCCATTCCATGACAGCAAGTTCTTTGTTTGATCTATTCCATGATAGCAAGTTCTTACTTTGATCCATTCCATGATATCAGGTTCTTAGTTTGATCCATTCCATGATATGAGATTCTCAGTTTGATCCATTCCATGATATGAGGTTCTTAGTTTGATCCATTCCATGACATCAGGTTCTTATTTTGATCCATTCCATGATATGAGGTTCTTAGTTTGATCCATTCCATGATAGCAAGTTCTTACTTTGATCCATTCCATGATATCAAGTTTTTACTTTGATCCATTCCATGATATCAAGTTTTTACTTTGATCCATTCCATGATATCAAGTTTTTACTTTGATCCATTCCATGAGATCAAGTTCTTACTTTGATCCTCTCCATGTCATCAACATCTTACTGTGATCTGTCTGAGAGTCAGTAGCATGACAGCCTGTTGCTGTCCACCAGGCTTTAAGCAGCATAGATGTGATGGCTATGATTCAGTCCATCAGTTAAAGTTCTTGGTTTTTTTATATATTCCATAACAGATTATCATTATGATTCTATCAGTGATCTCAATTCTTTCTGTGATCCATTCCATATCGGTTCTTTGACCCCTCCCACATGAAGTTCTTCCAGTGATCCATTCCATGAATTGTAAGTCCATAGTATGATCCATTCTATAGTAACGTGGTATCACTATGGTCTGCTTAATCATGTCAGGTTGCTATTTTGAATACTGTATGATTCATTCAATAAAGATATTTTTCCCATGATCCATTACTTCAGTTAGTATTGTGAATAGTATAGTGCATTCCATAATAAACATATTGTTTTTTATGATCCTTTCCATCATAAAAAGTTCTGATTCTGATCCAGTTTATAACACAAAGTTCTCACTGTGAACTGACAGATAAAGTTCTTACTAATGGTTTTGCCTGTAATTAAAATTTCTGTGAATCTGCCACACTTAGGATGAAGTATAAGATCAATGCGCTCTGGTATGAATACCTTCACAACTCTGCCACTTCCTGGCACAGTGACTGTCTCTACTCTACACCGCTTCCCATTCTCTGTGTTCCGCATTCAGCTTCTGAATTCTGAAATGTAAACAATTAACTGTCGGCCACTGCTCTTTTTCTGCTTCCAGTCCACACATGTGGAACAAGCTTCCTCTTGGTCAAAAGCCAGTACTTGACTTTTAAAGCTGGTGGCAAAACATTCCCTTGTCCAAATCTTTGCCAAGTCATTACTATGAAGACAGTTCAGTTGTTGGCCTGCGCTTGTTTTTTTCCCCACTATTAGATTGTTCGTCTTTGTATTTGTCTGACTTAATTCAAGTTTAAAAGGCTGTGCCAGTCTTAATAAAAGTTACTCTGTGTTAGGTTTTCTTATGGGAGCAAAAGTTACCCCACTTGTTTACTGTTCCCTGCCTCATTTCATTTCCAATTTTAACTTATGTATTTTGAAATTATATTTAGCTGTATGGAAGACGCCTTTTACTGTGCTAATTTAATCATCTGCAGCTGTCTTACAAGCTGACATGCATAACCTAGATTGATGATGGGACAGTTGGTCTTTGTGGTGTTTGTGTGGATGACAGAGACACTCCTGTTTAGAAAAATGGAAATACATCAGTGATCATTTTTTGTTGAAAAACTATGGCTCAAATGGCCACTGTGACCAACTTCTATGGGCCATTTCCAAATTTTATGGGTCATTCTAGAACGGAACCAAATAGATGAAAACACACACAACAACTGAAAAACACACACACACACACACACACACAGAAAAACGGCGACGCGCACACAACTTTTCGTGTGTGAAAAGCGCTCCAAAACGAGGCTCTGGGGTAGACGAAAGATTGCTTCTGATTGGGCAGACCAGACCGCCTGATTGTAGTCTCATCCAATGACATTTTACGTCACATTAGCTGTCACTGGGTAGCAGACGAATTTTGTTGGGGAGTCTACAGACTGTGAGCGCACTGCACTCTGTGTCGAAACTTTATAACGATGCGCCGATCGGCGCACAGCTTAAGATTTTTGTGGGTCATTTTTTTTATTTATGCGCCAATGGCGCAAGGCGCGGACATAAAATGATCACTGTACATGCTCAAACATATGAGAAGTCCTTTAGGTATTGTGTGCTCTGGAGAGCTTGTGTACATGTACAGGCAAACAAAAATGTATGTGACAGTATATATACATTAGTGTGTGCATGTGTGTTAGGTGTGCGTGCGTGTGTGTGTGTGTGTGTGTGTAAGTGAGAGAGAGGTGAGTGGGGCGTGAGTGGAGGAAAGAAAGAAGTCAAGTGAAATGCATTGGAGATAAGACAGTATTTCAGTTTCAGTGTCAAATGTATACACTGATAGCTGCTTTAGTAGTGCATGTGTGTGAAATGTAAATGGACATTAGATCGTCTGGAGTGTGAATCTTCCTTTGGTAATAAGCACACTCTAGACTTCAGTTTTTGCTAGTGTGGCCATGCAAAGTGGCCAGCCCATGGGCATAACACAACATTCATGATGACTGTCTGTGCAGCATCCTGGCTCCACATCATCACTGCATCTGTGAAGCTTTCCTGGTCTTCAGACCCGGAACCACTCTTCTTTGAAGGAGGACGTGCCAGTGAGCGCTTCACCAAACTTGCTGCTTCAGTGGAAGTGGTGAACTGAATGAAACTTGTGACTTCGATTTTTTTTTCTTTGTCATTTAAAAACATTTTTGATGTGTATAGGAAATACATATGCTGTTGTGTGGATTTAGTTTTCTTCTGGTTCATATGTCATGTGTGATAAGCCACTCTGCATAAAGTAACTTTCTTTTTCCCGACTGCGGGGGCTTGCAAGATGTGTGACCCATCCACTTCACACATTATACTCCCTACAGAAACTTTTGAGATGCTCCTCCAGTTGTGAGCTATATGATTTCACAAGAACATGATCATACTTAATTGAAAATGGTAGTTTTAGCTTATTTTCTTGACTATAAAATGCTTTTCTTTTAACTAACCAGGGTTTTTATTTTGCTCGTGCAGTCTTGTTTTGCCTTTTTTGTGTGTGTGTGTTTTGATTTATTTCCTGTAGTTGTTATGTTGATTGGCGGGGCTGTAAACAACATGAATTGAACTTAATTCCATTTCTTGCTCTTTTACTTAGCAGCCGTTATCAAAAGTCTTTCAGTAAGTTAAGTTCCATAATTTCCAAAATTTACTCCAGACATCCCAGATTTTGTTGTACAAATCCTGATTTTCAAATTTTGGTTTAAAAGAAAGTATGGTGTGGTGGTTATTGTGCTGAACAAAGCCAGAATGATGTGTGAGTGTCAGTGACGCCATACAGGGGAAACAGCATTTTCTTTCACATCTCTCTTCTGCTCAGCTCAAGCAGTCAGGAGTAGATTTATATAATCAGTTAACAGTCACATTTTCTTCTTTGTTGCTGGGCTTCTGGAGTGTGACTCTGGAGGTTGACAGCTCTGCTTTCATGTATTCTTTTTGTGCCTGTTCTTCCTTCTTCTTTACCCCCATAGGGAGTCATGAGGGCACCACACTGAAGAACAGTGAAGTGTGTGTGTGTGTGTGTGTGTATGTGTGCGTGCGTGTGTGTGAATATGCCTAAATATACTCAAATATTGTTTATACTTACCACTAAATTGATTGTAAAATACTTGAATTAACAAGATGTGTTAATAATCATAAAATTCAAACATTTAGAGACAGATTTTGGTGCAATCAAGACAAACAAACAAAAGGTTCAAAACAGGTTGTTTTCAAAGTGCTTCATCATCGGGGGAATTTTTGGGCCTGTAAATACTGATTAAAAAGTGGTTGCGTTTCATCATCAGAAAATTTTTGGGCCTGTCATACCGGATCAAAAAGTGGTTTGCTTCATCATCGGGGTTTTTTGGGGCCCTGTCGTACCGGATCAAAAAGTGGTTTGTGTTTCATCATCAGAGGAATTTGGGCCTGTCGTTAGCAAAAAGGGTTTGTTTTTCATCATAAAGGGAAATTTGGGCCTGTCATCCCGGGATCAAAAAGTGGTTTGTGTTTTCAATAAAGGGGAATTTGGGGCCTGTCATACCGGATCAAAAAGTGGTTTTACAGGTACCCAGCTTCCAGGGTGGGCATTCCCCCTCCCCCCCTGCCCCCTTCATTCTTTTTGCCTCCCTGGAAACACATTTTCAGAGTGGAAATTTCTCAGTTGTGCCTAGTATTGCTGCTTTCTGGAAAATCTGTGCTTGAAATTCACCTTTTTCTGTTGTTGATATGTTTCTGCCTTTTTCTTTGCCTTCTGTTATGGTCTATTTCCTTGTCCATTTAGGGTTTAAAAAAAATTTTCACAGTTTTTGGCGCTCTTTCCAATGTTTGGTAACTACTGTAAGCAAAAGTCTTGTAAGAAAAAAAAATTTTAAAGGGAGAAATTACTTTAATGATTAGAACCTACTGGTACAGTGAACCTGTTGTCCTTTTTCAATTTCTAAATGGGGAAAAATTGTCATTCCACATGTAAATTATGAACCTATACCCCAACCACCCACCTGTATACTCTGTGTGGGTGTGTGTGTGTGTGTGTGTGTGTGTGTGCATGCTTGCGTGCAAGCATGTGTGTGTTTGTTTAAAAACTGGGGACTACCTAGTACATCCCCCCTGCTCATTAATATTATTTCAGCCATTTTCACTTGTTTTCATTCCTGTATGTTCAACTGTATATTTTCTTCAGAATTTCCAAGTTCAATCTTTGAGATACTTTCAAGATGGGATTGTGAACGTGTTTTTTGTGTGTGTGTTTAAATACTGGGGACCACTGCCTACTCCCCACCTGCTCTTTAATATTTTGTTTCGGCCATTTTCTTTTTGTTTTCATTCCTGTGTATTCAACTGTTATTTTTCTCAGAATTTCCAAGTTCAGTCTTTGAGATTATTTCTGGTTTGGTCTCTCTGTTTCAGCAACACTTTTTTGTATGTTTGCTGTGATTGCCCTATACTGTATTTGACATTTGCTTTGACTGACATCAAAACTTATATGATTTGGGTGTTTTGATTGCCTGAACACTTTATTCCCCATGTGTTGTGATTGGCCTCAAACTGTGACGTGTGCTTTGATGACCTTTACTTTATAATTAAACATGTGCTGTGACCTCCTTCACACTTGCATGTGTGGCTGATTGGTTTTACATTTAATGTGGTGCAGTTCAATGCCATCTATGTGACATGTACTTAAATGGCATTCACTGTTTTTTCTACAGTATGTTTAAATGCTTCAAGCTTTATTTGACCTGGGGCTTCCCATTGCCTCGCCGTTACTTGTCATTTGCTTAAATTAGCCTTGTTGCAATTTATGTTTTCATGGCTTCAATTGCCCCCGTACTCCATGGTTTTGTGCTTTGATTCTTATGACACTTATGGGAAAGTCTTACTGTTTGTCCTGGGTTTTTCTTTTAAAGGTGATTTGTGTTTTTTGTGTGTGGGCTTTGGTTATCCTTGCGCGTCATGTTGACATAGGCTTGATTGGCCTCAGCTGTAGTGATATCTGTTTGGTTGCCTTCACTCTCTGTGCATCTATATTTTGTTTGCCTTTACCTCTGTGCCATGTATATTTTGGTTGCCTTCACTCTCTGTGCCATGTATATTTTGGTTGCCTTCACTCTCTGTGCCATGTATATTTTGGTCCTTCACCTCTGTGCATGTATATTTTGGTTGCCTTCACTCTCGTGCTATGTATATTTTGGTTTCCTTCACTCTCTGTGCTATGTATATTTTGGTTGCCTTCACTCTCTGTGCATGTATATTTTTTTTTGCCTTACACTCTGCGTGACAATGCATCGATTGCCTTGACCGCTGTGTGACAAAATGGGTTTTTAAAATTGCAAGTGATTTTGGATTAAATGCCCTTACACTGTATGTGACATATTCTTTGATTGCTCTCACTTTTTATGTGATGTGCTTTGATCGAATTGCACTTCATATGTTTTTAATTGCCCTGAAACTTTATGTGACATGTGCTTTGATTGTCTGACGTTTCATGTGATTTATGTTTCAATTGACTTTGTAGTTCATGTGATGTGTGCTTTGATTGCCTTCATACTCTTAGTTGTTTTTCAGTCTCTTTGGATTTTCCTCACACTTTATGGGGTGTGTAGGGTTTGATAGCTTGTGCTGTTTAGGTAATAATGCTTTTGATTGTCGCAACACACTATGTATGTGTTTCAGGCTCAATAGGTTTTATTTTGTTTTGTCAACGGTTGTGTTATTGCCATTTGGCACCCAGCAATTTACCATCTTTTTTTTGTGTATGGTTGTTAAAACTTACATAGCATCTGGCTTTGTGTTATCAGCATTGTATATGTATGCATTGTTTTGTGTTTTAAATGAATGTGTTTTCTTTTCTTGTAGTTCAACATGGAGTTATGGGTGTATAACAGTTTCTGGTGATTTTATGTAAAATACAGTCTGTAACATGGCTTTTCTCTTAATCCTCATTGCTTGGTATGTGAGCATGGTTAATGGAACACGTTTCTCCATTTTTTATTCTCACCGCTTGGTACATAAGCTTGGTTACTGGCTGTTTTCTAAGAAGTCCCACTTCAAGTGGTGTTTACTTGTGTACACCAAGGAACAGAGTTGTCTTATGCACTCATACTGTCATGGGAAATGACGTCCCAGCTCAGTGGTTCCACTGACCAGGTGCCATATCCATATTTTGTGCCTTTTTTTTCTAGCTCTAAGTAAAGCTGAAGGTTCACCTCAACTTTATGTTCTCCTTGTTAAAATATCTATGTGATTTGATTTGACAGACTGTGATGCACGGTTTTATGCTAACATTGTAAGCATCAAGAGTGGATTGTTTTTTGGATTGTATCTTTGGGATTTTACTGGTGAATAGTTCTGATTTCAGCTGCGTTTCACCCAGCATGACCCATAGAGCTGGCAGGGCTGTGAACACCATGAAGTGTGTGCCCTGACGCAGTAAGTGAAAAACAGGAAATCCTGGCGCACTGTGCGAGGCTCTGAAAGTATGTTCTGGCATGCTTTGATCCAGGATTTTGAACTGTGTTGGATACTCTGGGAATCCATTCTGTGCCGAGGTTCATCTGATCAGGGTAATACCAGCATCTATAGCAGACCTGTGCCAGGACCGTCTGCCTCATCCAAGACTTGGCCTAACATACTAAAGGCAGTCGTCGACACCCTGGTGTGCTTTGTGCCATACTGCTGCCAGAAGTTAAAGTCTGATGGTGGACATGCATCTTTTCTGGCATGACAAAGTGGGGAGGACAGGTTGTTGACAAGAATATGGGAGATCTGTTTTGAATTCACCGTGAATGAGGTGACACTGTGTAAAGTGGGGTTTATTCCATCACATTTCGTGTTGTGAAACTGAAATCATATATATATTGACATCGGTGAAGCATGTAGACAAAAACTTTGTGTTTCTTTTGTCATGCAGTACATCTTTGCTGTGCAAATCATCAGAATAATGCCTGTTTTTTTTATATGAATCAATTGCCTTCACACTTTGATGAAACTTACAGTTTTGTAACCAGGTGCTCATGTTTAGATTTTGCTATAAAAAAAAAGAAGAAAAAAAGGGAGTTTTCTCAGTGGAATACGCTCGATACTTCTGAAAAAAAGAAAACAGATTTGCAATACAAATAATTGTTAACCCTTCGACTGGCTTGATAATTTGAACTTTGACAGTTTTATTCATATATGTAATTGAAAATGTTAGTGTCTTGTTATTAACTAGAAATCAGTGTTAGGGTATCAGCTCAGTGAGATGGTTGCATTTTTTTTTTAACAGACTGTAATTTAAGTGTAAATGAATTAAATGTATCACTCTTGGAGGTATATATAAATTTATATTTACATATATGTAGTGAGCATTCCAGCTTGATTGTTGGTAAGAAGCAGCTTGTAAATTGACTAACAAATTAGTAAAATATGTAATTTATATTTGTATGCTCTTTTGAAAAGTACATTGCCGTTTTAATTATTGTGACAAAAGTATCGCAGAGAGAGAGAGGTGATGGATTGATTGCATTGATAGGAACTGGTGTATTCATGTGTGTGTGTGTGTGAGTGTGTATGCACTGTGCATTTTTGTGTAGCATGTATGTTGCATGTGTGTGTGTGTGCGCACAAACAGGCGCGTGCATGTGTGTGTCTGTGTCCCTGTGTGTGCATTCTTGCCTTGCGTGTGTATTTGTGCTGTATATGCTGTCAAATATTTATTAGTGAATGTAATGCATGTGATTGGGTGAGCAGGTGTGTTTGTAATTAAGTATGTATTTGTATGAATGTGTGTACAAACGCTAGCTCCAGTACAAAAGATTGTATTGTCCAGAATTTCACTATTTGTGCATATACTGGTTTTTATAGAGAGTTTTTTTTTCACTGTCATTAATACTGTCACATTATAAACCACATGCTGCTCTTAAGATACGTACACTGTTGGATGGTTTCCAACAATTTCATATGGGCAATAATACAGAAATATTCAGGAAAAGCTTTACCAACTTCCTAGACAGTACTTCACAATATTTGTCATTTTCAGTCATGTTATTTTGGAGTTTTTCCAACCGATTCTGTATGCCATAATCTTCAGTCTACAGAAACTTGTTAATTGTTTGCTGTGTTTTGGTATTCATCTCCTCAACCCTTCTTTCCATTTCATCTCCCTCCACCACCCCCTTTCACCATTTTTTCTGTCTTTTTCCTTTTTCTGACCCCTCCCTTTCGTACTGCTTATTGTATGTGTGTGTGTGTGTGTGTGTTTAGCTTTAATTTGCATGTGTTTTGTGTCTGTGTTTTCTTCTGTTAAAAGCACCTCTGCTTGCGTGCAGGCACTTGGCTAAGGCAAACCACAAGCGATAAAACTATTTTACCCCTGTTTGTTTCCTTTCAGGGAAAAGTCGGACAACACTGGTATACAACTGGCTTTTTTTTAATCCAGTATTCTTGCAGTACTTGATGTAATGTGTCACGACCGACCCCTGGAGGTCTGCCCTGACAGGATCGGTCTAGGTGGGAGTGAAGGGAGTGACTGACCTCACACGCCTCGCAAGAGCCACACGAGAAAGATTACGATATAACACCCCATTTATTCACACCAACACACACAGTCATAATAAGCATTCCAACGCACACAACATGCACAATCACAATCAAGCACTCCAACACACACAACATGCACAATTATAATAAACATTTCACCATACGACGTACACAATCACAATTACAGCATTCCTGCACATATGACATATACACAATTATAAAGAAACATTTCCAGCATCCATCCCTTCCCACACCCTGGAGTGCCTCCACACCCCTGCCTCCGTCAAGTCTACTGGGAGCACCCTGTCGCACTAGGTGCTCCGAACCGGGTTGGTTCTTGAAGGGAGTCGCTCAAAGCCGACACCCTCGACACGCAAGCAGGCAGTGAAGAGCGTGTCCCGGAGAGGGGGGGGGGGGGGGAGAAGAAACGTGGCGTTGTTACTGGAGGTCCTGGACGGGATCAGAGCCGGCCAGTCAAGCCGGCGGGCTTTTCTACCAGTCCGCGGTCCCGACCAGAGCGTGGCACCATCCAGTCCCGGTTCCAGCCAGAGCGTGGCCTCAACCAGCACGTGGCACCATCCAGTCCGCGGTCCCAGCCAGAGCGTGGCCTCAACCAGCACGTGGCACCATCCAGTCCGCGGTCCCAGCCAGAGCGTGGCCTCAACCAGCACGTGGCACCATCCAGTCCAGACTCCGGGTGAAGCCCCCGGGAGGGGGGGGGGGGAAACGTAGCTGGGAGGAGAGAAGAAAGGGAGGGAAGGAAGAAGGAAGAAAGAAGGAAGGGTACTGGAACCCCGCCGTCAGTACAGTCTGACCCATGCTGCTAAATCTTAACAGCCACTCGCATGATGGGCGAGGGGAAGTCTATCAAACGCACCAACAGCCCCAGCTCAACACAGACCTGAGCATAACACAGTAAACCGATCAAATCGTTAAAGTCTTCTCACATGAAGCAGGTAAGGGACTGCATTAAATCAACAGGCTATAAAACAAATATGAATTATCTTCACCCTTCTCTCACTCACGTTTAACATTTCCTTTCTTAGGAAATAAACCAACACAGCGACCATCGCTTAATAACTGCCACCACATTTGCAAATAATAATTCAATGGCATAATTGTCATATTTTATAGCCACATTTCAAAATATCACAAATCTCCAACCACGCTTCCGAACGACAAATCATGCGTACGCACACTCGCGAACATAAAACTCGTTCTCCTTGCACACACAAACAGACGGTGGCCGAAGAATAAGAGTCCGGCGAATGTGACAGGGGCGGACGAGCGAGACCAAGCAAGTTCCAACCCTGAATCACCAGGTTCTCTCCCATCCCCACCGACTACCGCATCACCAGATGCATAAACAGGAGAAAGAATTTTGGATATAATTTAGAATGGCCAGGTTAAAGATTGAATTAACCAGAGAAAAGGTCTCAAACAATATTTCTTTTACAATTTTGAAAACAAAAGAAAATTGCGCAAAAGAGAAGAATAAGCCGGCTAACAACAACAAACCAAAACAAACAAACCACGAAACTGATGCTTACCAGCTACCCGTGGGTGACCCAGAAGAGGCGGGTCAAACGACTCTCTCTGCCCTCTGTCCAGTCGAGAGGACAGAGGCACAGGTGCGGAAAAAGAAGAAGTGATGTCCCTCTCCTACAGGCCGACTGTAGGAATTGAAGATACCGACTGTACCTCGATGATACGGTGAAGAACCAAGACCGGAGCAGGCGCTCCCAGAGACATCTTCCGCTCGAGTGAAGAGCTAACCTCCCTCAGCGATGGCGGCCAACATGCCATGCTGCGTCACAGAGTGAGCATACTTCAAACTAAAAGAAATGAAGCACGTGCGACAGGTAAAAAGACAGGCGAGAGGCCGATAGACAGCAAGTTCGAGAGAAAGGTACCAGCCACCCATGAACCTGCAGGATGAATAGCACGGGCAGTGGAATTAGAGAGAGAGAGAGAGAGAGAAAGCAAACCGAAGTTGAGCTGAACTACACCAAGGTGCAACCGCACCACAAGCCACATTAAGGGACGGATACACGACAACAGCAACGACAATAAATAAATGAGTAATTCCGCCACCCTAGATGGGTCAAACGTCGTAGGCCTCGTGACAAACCCCCCTTCTAAAAGCATCTGTTTCTCTGAGATACAGTGCTCCTTTGAACCTTGACGCATGTGCAAATTCACAACAATGGGACCGAACCCAACTCTCTGTGCTCGACAGAGTACGAGGAATCCAATACAAACATTCTACGATAGAATCATACAGGGAAATACATAATACTACATTTATCAAACAACTAACAGGGTTCGTAGCGTTTGGGAAAGTTTGGGGAAAAAAGATGTTATTTTCCAGGCCCTGGAAAGTCTTTGAAAAATAAGAAAACATGAATATGGTTTGTGAAAGTTTGTGAATTTAGAGTTATGTCACCAATATAAGATATCCACTCCGAAAAAAATCGGGGACCATGAAATTTTAACATATAAGAGGAAACAACTATAAAATATAATAAATGCGATCGGAAAAACCCCAGCGAATTGAACAACGAACTCTCGATTTCAAGCGCAACGCAGTTCTTCCCTTGGAATACCCCGGGCCTCAGAGAAATAAAATGGGGGGCCCAGTGCGTTTTCAACGGCTGGGGCTCAAAATTTCGACTTAAAAACGATGGCTGGGGAAAAATGCGGCAACAAGCGGTCTGCGTACTGTGAGCGTGCAAAAAAAAAACATCGAAATTGGATCAGGGTGAAGAGCCCTCACAGCCAAAGGCGGAAAGTAAAAACAGTTTCATCGCGCGGGATCACCGGTCACTTTCCCTTTTGGGTCACAGGAAAAAAAAGAGATGAAAGGGAAAAAAATTTTTTTGGTGAACCTTTTTTTTCATAGTTCCCCAACTATCCAAACGCTCTCCCACGCCAACCTCAACTATTTGGGTTTGGTTTTTTTTTTTTTTTTTTTTACGTTGTTCAGTTACGTTTTTGCCCTTTTAAAAAAAAAGAAAAAAAAAGAAAAAAGAATGTGACCATGACCTGCGCTTTTAAGGAAACACGTTACAAATATTTCCAAATTTTCAAAGGGTGATTACCTCATCTCTACTGCAACTACTACTATACACTTTTTTCTGTTCTAAAACTGCTTTTTCCAAACTTCTGCTCTGATATTATTTACTACTACAGACTACTACGCTGTTTTTCGTTTTTACCACCCAAGCTACCCACTATTTTCATTCTACATTTTTAATTTATTTTTTAAAAGGTTTGGGAACAATACTAATGGAAAATTCATGTGAACTTTATAATCAGTTATAATTAAAACTAATGGAAATGAAAATATTTTCTTTCCATATAAGAGTACATAAGTAAATGTAATAGTGATTTTTTAAAAAATTAATACCATTAATGCAAATGATATAAAACATGATACTGGTATTTATTTCACAATAACAAGAACATTCATTTTAATTAATATTTAACAGTATACTGACCAGAATTTTATAATCAACAATGATCATCAATATTTACAATTTTTTTTAAATTTCTGATACAGATAGCAGTAACATCATACACTGTCTCTTTAAACAATGTTAAAAACATATAATTGTGACAATAATTAGGATGATAATGATAATAGTGATAATGATAGTGATGATTATAAAGATTTTGCCTACTAGTAATAATAAAATTGATATGATGATAAACAAGAACGATTTTTGGTGTCTTGATTAAAACTTTTATAAACACAAAGAAAATTTGTATTTCAGGTGCAAAGCCCAAGAAGAATGTGGCTTCCATTGACAAAGTGGTTGCACCCATTGGTGACTTCATGGGCATCCACAGCAAGAAGTCTTCCACACCAGCTCCTCCTCTGTTGCACCAGTTGACATTTCAGAGGTCCCGTCTCATCAGCTGCGACGCAGAAAGAAAACAGTGTGGTAGTTTGCATCCTACGTGTCTGCACAGAAGTGTTGAAAGCCGAGGTGTTGTGGGCAATGAAGTGCATAACATCCCATTACAGTATGAAATCATTGATGGCATGAAACAGCTGTTTCAAGCCATGTTTCCTGACAGCAACATTGCTGCAGACGTTTTCCTGTGGAGAAACAAAGCAAGATACTTGTGTACTTTTGGTCTTGGGCCATATTTTTCGTCCGAGCTTACAAAACAAGTAAAGGCAGCAGAAAACTATGTGCTTCTTTTTGATGAAACGCTGAACCAGAATCTCCAGAAAAACAGTTGGATGTGTATGTCAGATTCTGGGACCGTAATTGTGTTTCTTACAAGATACTTTGACTCCAAATTCATTGGTGTGATAACGAGGAACTGTTCTATTAAAAGGTAACCTCCACTACAACACATTGGCTGCCTTTGGAATTGACAGTTGTAAGTATTGTGACATATAGGACAGAATCCATTGATTCATTTTTCAAACAACGGCAGTGCATTGTGGCTGAAAAAAAGGAATATAATAGTCTACATTTCTGTGGGTCATCACAAACAGACAATATTAAGGCTAGAAGATTGGTGTGATAACAAGGAACTGTTCTATTAAAAGGTAATCTGTCTGTCTGTTGTGTTTGTGCTTATTTACATGTCCCTTTTATACTACCTAACTTCAGTTTTGGGCTGCTTAAATAAAATAAAGGTCTTTGAAAAATCCAGAAAGTGGTTTTTGAAAGTTTGGGAAAAGTTTGGGAATTTTGGGATGCTCTTAGGCTATGAACCTGTCTAAGCAAACCTTCCAACCATGAAAGTAACAATCCGAACCTTTGGTGATTCACTACCGTTAACATCACTGAAGTGAAAACTGTCAGTACACCTGATACAAAGACCAAAAGGGGATATAACCCTGGTTGAGGGGAAGTGTCCCTCTGACTGATTTTCAAATGTGCTGACCACGGAGCTCGGCTAAGATAGTCACATCCGTATTACAGGAACCCTTGATATGATGGAAAGTGAACGCATGACTCTGCAGTTCCACTGCCTAACTCATGAGTCGACGACTGACTGGCCGATCCGGTCCAAGCACTGGAGAGGATGATGATCGCTCTCCAGTACAAACTTCCGGCCGTACTTCTTCTTGGCACCCAGTGCGCGTCCAAATCTGCCTGAGAGATTCAGCAACAGTAGGGGCATCGATAGTCCTAAGCGGGACAGCCTCTGGGGTTCGACTCGCAGATTCTACCACTACCGAAGTGTAGCGGTGACCGCGATCGATGGAGGTTTAATGGTCCCACCAGGTCGACCCCAACCTTGCTGAATGGCTCCCCAACCCGTGGCACTGACCCTAGGGAACACGTTTCAAGCGACCCTTAGGCGTTGCCCCGTTGGCAGACATCGCAACTGCGGCAGTACTGCTAACCTGTGAGTTCATCCCTGGCCAAAAGAATCTTGTCTTACTCCTCGAGAGTCCGTTTGGGAGCCCATATGACCTGCCATGGGGAATCGGGGCCTGCCGGAGAACAGACTCTCTAAAGCTTTGGGGGAACAAAAAAGCTGTTTGGCCACACGATCTGCCTGAGTGAAAACCCTAAAAGGATCCCCTTGTGGAGCTTGAAGCTCCCCTTTGGCGGTCGGCCGACCTGAGCGGACGATCCACAAGTTGTCGTAGGCGTTGGACATCCAAGTCCCTGGCCTAAAGACGGTAATGCTAGCAGGATCGGCCCTTGCCAGAACCTCGTTAGAGATCGGCTGAAGAACGGGACGCAATTTCCCTGTTCCTGCTTCTTAGCTTGGCGCGTGTGGTGACTCCCACACACGCCTGAAACGGGCAAATCCGTAGACACGGACTGACTGCGTCCGTCTGCGAAGGTGATAGTATTCCCTATGAAAAGGGGAATCCCAGAGTCGCTCCACCGCGATGGCCCATACTTCGCCACAGAAGTGGGGGGTGGATAAAAAACATACTAAAGGGACGGGTGGAGGTAAAGCCAGCCTCCAACCCAAACACATCGTAACTGGCGCCCCCGCCGGCCTTAGGGGAAACTAAATCCTTATCAACAAAGAGCGTTGATGCTCCCGAATCCCTGATGGTGTCGCCAAGGGGGAACCAACAACAGAGAGAAACACGGGCACTCTGATCACCAGAAGCTGGGATGGAACCCACGTTAGCCGAGGCACGAGGATGCTGGAAAGGACTACCCATGACTACCCAGCGGCTCTAGGGAAATCTTTCCTGATGTGGCCAGGACGACCACAAAGAAAACAAAATCGAGGTGCTGAGGTCCCCGATGGATTTGCCTGCCTTATTCGACCCGCTAGCAGTGTCGCCCTTATTGCCACTAATCCTGTGGAGGCTTCCTCTCCTATCTGGGGATCCCATAAGCCCTGCGAGCTTCAGAAAACCCACCTCAGCGGTGTGAATCGCAGCCGGGCGAAATCCTGAGGTGCTGTCTCGCCTACCCGGATCCTCAACTCTGGGACACAGTGTTGGTGAGCTGTCAATGAGGATCAGATCCTCCAGCTCCAACTTAAACAACTGACGCCAGTACCCTAGCGTTTTGCGCAGCCTATCACCAAACTGCATGAAGGTCTCGTCGTTATTCTTCTTCTGGACCTGGAACTTCCTCCTGTACGTCTCGGGGGGTAAGGTGGAAACGCTTAGCAGAGCCAACTGAAATGTCTGCTTTTAACGCACCTTATTTAGAGTGAGCACACCCTCCTGCAGCACCAATAACCCCAGAAAAAAGGTGCATAGCCTTTTGGGTTCCTCAGACAATTGTATGAACTAGCAACCTTGTCAAAATGCTCTGGGAACATATCAATGTCCCCCACTGGGTCTGAACTCTGGAAGCTTTAATTTTGGGGCCTCTAACTCTATCACCGCCTGGTGATTAACCCCCTGACTTACAGATGGGGGAGACCGCAAAAGAAGTTGTTCCCCCTCCTCCCTACGCAGAGCCTCCATCCTGTCTAGTTCTTCCTACGGGGGGCAGCCTCTTCCCTACGCTGAGCCTCCTGTCTGGCAGCCTCTTCCCTTACGCTGAGCCTCCTGTCTGGCAGCCTCTTCCCTACGCTGAGCAGCCTCTTCCCTACGAAGAATAGCCTCTTCCCTATGCAGAATCTCCTGTCGTCAGTCTCCCTCTGCGCAAGCACCCTCTTCCCTACGAAGGGCCTCATCCTCACGTCGCTGTCGCTCTAAAAACATCAGGACAGGGGTGATGTCCTGGAGGATTCACCTCTCCCGACAGGGGAGGATGACCCGTCTGAACCCGTCCCTTGGGCCCTCGACCTTCCCATGAGGAAAGTCCCCCGGGCATACTCCTTACAGGGGAAGCATGGAGAATAGGGGCTTTTGGTTTTTTTGCGACTCAACAGAAGCCCATAGTTGCTTCGCTATACTCTGACGCTTCCGAGCGGGAAGTGCCAGTAGGGGGCTCAGCAGGAAAAACCCCTAGCGAAGAAGAAGTGAAAGTACTCGCTGGACTTCGGCTACAGCACTGGAATAAGTGGAAGTCACCGTAGTCGATGTGCTGGTACTATGTGGGACTACATTTAGAAAGGGCCCTTCTTTTTCGACGCCCGAGTAGCCATACCCCAGCACCGGACGTTGCCATGACAACTAATCCTACAGTTATCAAATACAGGGGAAAGACAATTCCACTTGAAAAACAAATATTTTAGGGGTGTGTGTATATGTGTGTATGTATGGGGTGTGCGTGTGTGCGGGCAAGTCCGGCGCTCCCACTCTGGCAACACCGGGGCTCTACAACACGAGCAACAGTGCGGTGGGGCTCACCGAAAAAAAAAAAAAAAAAAAACTATGTCCGGCTCCCCCACTCTGGCAACACCGCGCTCCACAGCACGAGCAACAGTGCGGTGGGGCTGGCCGAAAAAAAAACAGGCAGACGGAATCCGAGAGAGGAAAAAAAAAAATGACACTAACGTCCGATACAACCCCTGTAAATCAATAACCCGGTAGAGAAAAAAAAACAAGAACTGGCTAATACAAAACAGGAATGGAAGACTGAGCGGCAACAGAAAGGCAAGACTTACGGCCGTACCTGCGTGAGGTACCCGGGGGAAGGGTCTGGACGCGGTCGACCTTTCCCCCCGGTCCCCACCTCGACTCCCGAGTCCACACCGGGTGTTCCCTCAGGCCACCAAAACTCCCTTCACGCTAGAGTCACCCAGCCACCACCCACGAACAAACACGACAAACTGACTAAACATATACAAAACAGACAAACCTAAACAGGTAACTCCGCGAAACAGAGAGACAGTCAGAGCCCTTCACATCCCGGGCGAGCCCCCACAATTGTCACGACCGACCCCTGGAGGTCTGCCCCGACAGGGTCGGGCTAGTGGGAGTGAAGGGAGTGACTGACCCCACACGCCTCGCAAGAGCCCACCGAGAAAGATTACGATATAACACCCCATTTACACACCAACACCACACAGTCATAAATAAGCATTCCAACGCCACAACATGCACAATCACAATCAAGCACTCCAACACACACAACAATGCACAATTATAAATAAACATTTTACCATACGACGTAACACAATCACAATTACAGCATTCCTGCACATAAAGACATATACACAATTATAAAGAACATTTCCAGCATCCATCCCTTCCCACACCCTGGAGTCCTCCACACCCCGCCTCCGTCAAGTCTACTGGGAGCACCTGTGCACTAGGTGCTCCGAACCGGGTTTTGGTTTTTTGAAGGGAGTCGCTCAAAGCCGACACCCTCGACACGCAAGCAGGCAGTGAAGAGCGCGTCCCGGAGAGAGGGGGGGGGGGGGGGGGGGGGGGAGAAGAAACGTGGCGTTGTTACTGGAGGTCCTGGACGGGATCAGGGCCGGCCAGTCAAGCCGGCGGGCTTTTCTACCATCCGGGGTCCCGACCAGAGCGTGGCACCATCCAGTCCGCGGGCCCAGCCAGAGCGTGGCCTCAACCAGCACTGCACCATCCAGTCCGCGTCCCAGCCAGAGCGTGGCCTCAACCAGCACGTGGCAAACCCTCCAGTCCGCGGTCCCAGCCAGAGCGTGGCCTCAACCAGCACGTGGCACCATCCAGTCCAGACTCCGGGGGAAGCCCCCGGAGGGGGGGGAAACGTAGCTGGGAGGAGAGAAGAAAGGGAGGGAAGGAAGAAGGAAGAAAGAAGGAAAGGGTACTGGAACCCCGCCGTCAGTACAGTCTGACCCATGCTGCTAAATCTTTAAAAGCCACTCGCATGATGGGCGAGGGGGAAATCTATCAACGCACCAACAGCCCAGCTCAACACAGACCTGAGCATAAAACAGTAAACCGATCAAATCGTTTTTAAAGTCTTCTCACATGAAGCAGGTAAGGGACTGCATTAAATCAACAGGCATAAAACAAATATGAATTATCTTCACCCTTCTCTCACTCACGTTTAACAATTTCCTTTCTTAGGAAATAAACCAACACAGCGCCTCGCTTAATAACTGCCACCACATTTGCAAATAATAATTCAATGGCATAATTGTCATATTTTATAGCCACATTTCAAAATATCACAAATCTCCAACCACGCATCCGAACGACAAATCATGCGTACGCACACTCGCGAACATAAAACTCGTTCTCCTTGCACACACAAACAGACGGTGGCCGAAGAATAAGAGTCCGGCGAATGTGACAGGGGCGGACGAGCGAGACCAAGCAAGTTCCAACCCTGAATCACCAGGTTCTCTCCCATCCCCACCGACTACCGCATCACCAGATGCATAAACAGGAGAAAGAATTTGGATATAATTTAGAATGGCCAGGTTAAAGATTGAATTGACCAGAGAAAAGGTCTCAAACAATATTTCTTTTACAATTTTGAAAACAAAAGAAAATTGCGCAAAAGAGAAGAATAAGCCGGCTAACAACAACAAAACCAAAACAAACAAACCACGAAACTGATGCTTACCAGCTACCCGTGGTGACCCAGAAGAGGCGGGTCAAACGACTCTCTCTGCCCTCTGTCCAGTCGAGAGGACAGAGGCACAGGTGCGGAAAAAGAAGAAGTGATGTCCCTCTCCTACAGGCCGACTGTAGGAATTGAAGATACCGACTGTACCCTCGATGATACGGTGAAGAACCAAGACCGGAGCAGGCGCTCCCAGAGACATCTTCCGCTCGAGTGAAGAGCTAACCTCCCTCAGCGATGGCGGCCAACATGCCATGCTGCGTCACAGAGTGAGCATACTTCAAACTAAAAGAAATGAAGCACGTGCGACAGGTAAAAAGACAGGCGAGAGGCCGATAGCAAGTTCAGAGAAAGGTACCAGCCACCCATGAACCTGCAGGATGAATAGCACGGGCAGTGGAATTAGAGAGAGAGAGAGAGAGAAAGCAAACCGAAGTTGAGCTGAACTACACCAAGGTGCAACCGCACCACAAGCCACATTAAGGGACGGATACACGACAACAGCAACGACAATAAATAAATGAGTAATTCCGCCACCTTAGATGGGTCAAACGTCGTAGGCCTCGTGACAAACTCGTGACATAATGATTAATGGAAAAGTCTATTATTTTATCCAATAATCTTGCAATACTTGCAATACTTGGTGTAGTGAACTGCTTATTATTAAGAAATCCTTCTTAGTTGAATAATGGATGAGTGCATGGAAATGAAACATTAAGTATAATGATTGATTACATCTATGTCTACATTTTTAATGAGAACTGCTCAATCAACTGTCAATGACTTCTTTTTTTTTTTAGTGTAAAAGCATGACATTTAAGTAGCCGCTTTTAAAGAAAAAGGTTTACTGAAACACATTTTTTTAAGTTTGTGAAACTTACAAATGATGTTTGTAGTTAAGGATATTTTCAATTTATTGATCATTGATAGGGGACTGGTCGGCAATATTCTCGTTTTCAGTGAACCTTAATGGGTCTCCTGTTAATCTTGGTATGTTGTTTCTTCAGTATCTAAAAGTTATGCTAACTGATTGCAATTTGAAAAAAAATTATTTGGAAGACATTTGAGAACTGTACAAAGTTGTGAAACAATTATGTTCTCTTGAAAGATGTCCAATCTTAACTAAAAGTTTTTTGTTTTTTTTTCAATGTTAAATGATATATAATGTTTGAAGTTATTCAAGATAGTAAAGTGATTCTGCTGAAGTATGAAAGAAGAGTCTTCCCAGCTACTAGTTACCTAAAGAAATCCTGAAGAAGGGAAAATGGTTTGTACTGTGAAGTATATCTTGTATAGGAAAATAATAATAAAAAAAAAATTGCTGGAAAGTAACAATTTGAAAGGAAGGAGTCTTGATTGAGAGATACAGCAAGCATAGCCAAAGCAAGCAAACAGAAAAAAAGAAAAGGGGGGGGGGGGGGGGGGGGGGGGGGAATGTCGTTAAGCAGGGAACGAGTCTGTTCGAATCAAGGACCAGTATGGTGAAGGACTACTGTATATCCCATTCTTTATGAACAATGTATAGTTTGCTTTTACATTTTCATAGTTTGAGTGTTCAGCATTTCATGTTGCACCTTTGTAGCTGTTTTTAAAAAAGAAATACTGCTTAACTAGGTAAACATTTTAAGGTTTACTCAGAATAGTAAAGTGATTGCTGATCTCTCTATATATATAAACAAATATATATATATATATAATGATGGAAGAATTGTTAACCTACACTTGTTTTCCCCCACTACTTAATTGTTCAGCATTATATATATATATATATATATATATATATATATATATACACATACATACATACACCAAGAGTATTAAAACTATTGAAAAATAAGAACGTCTGTGGAGTGGGAATGTTGGTGTGGATTTTAATACTGTTGGTTCTTTTAACTACTGACTAAATCCAGCACTCAACAGCCTTGAGTGGCGCTTAACAGTCTACAGGTTTTACTTCAAATATTTACATAAATCTCTGTGTGTGTGTGAGCGTGTGTGTGTAAAACAGGATAAAAATATCAGTTTGATCAGTTGATCTTCATGACCAGAACATTGTAGAAATTGTGTGTATTATATTTGTCTTTTGTTAATGTGTGTTATTTGGGTTGATTTTGTTTTTGTTTCAATTTTTTGTGAACAGATTTTTACACATACCATGTGGATATTTTGTTAATAAACAGATTGTATCATGTAAAGTGTAGTCATTGTAAGCACACGCACGCACACACACACACACACACACACGCACGCACGCACGCACGCACGCACGCGCGCGTTGTGTTCTGAAGCTCATAGAAGTAATGTGTATGTTATAGGTTATGCAAACTTCTGACTGGAAGAAAACTAAACCCATTTGTGTTGGGAAAAGGATAGATGCTTTCCATGATGATAATTCCTTTTTCATGTAACGTTGTTGAAACTGAGATGAAAATGTGTCAGTTTTGTTTTGTTTTGTTCTGTTTTGTTTTGTTTTGTTTTGTTTTTCACCTCATATTACTCTTGGACAAGCTGAAGAAGTTGCTGTGTGTGACAAGTTTTGTGAATGGTTCTGTAGGAGAGAAAAGTCATACAAGTGACAGCATTGTTTGCAGGGGATGAACACTCAAAAAAAAAAAAAGAAGAAAAAAACACATCCTCCATGATGTTGTTACCCACCAGTCAACCCCAGCCAAATCCAGTCAACCCTGTCAAATCCAGATAGACTAGAAACGATTGTTTTGACACTTCAAATTGTATCTGTAAATTCTTAAAAATTCATGACTTGGAATTTCACCTTTTCTGTCACCCATATGACTCTTCCTCTCCCCCTTCCACCCACATCTCCTCTCTGTTGTCACTCCCTCTCTCTCTCCCTGTCTGTCTTCTCTCTCTCTCTCTCTCTCTCTCTCATCTGTTGTTTGAGTCCCTTTGAGACTCGTTTCTTGGAAGTCTTTTTTTCTTTTCCTTGTTTTGGTGGTGGTGGTAGTGCTATCTTTAATTTGTGTTGTTTTGTTTTGTTACAACTTTTGTTTGTTTTTGTTTGTTTGTTTTTTGTTTTGCTTATGTTTATGACATGCCAGTTGTCTGTTGTGATCTGATGATTAGATTATGAAACTGTCCACACTCTGCAGAGTGAACGCTAGCCATCCGCTTTGCAACGTTTATTTGCAAGTCCAATACAAGTTTTTATTATTATTATCATTATTATTATTATTATATACACAGCTCCGCAAAAGAGGTTAGGTTTTCACATGCATCTGGTCAGTTGTTGTTGTTTGGTTGGATGTCAGCAAGGCTGTGCAAAAACTACTGAATCATTGTGTTGCTCACAACCTTTGGTGGAAGGCTGGGCTGTGGCTGAGAGATGAAGCCATTGAAGTTTGGTGCAGATTCATGGTGCTGATCCGGATTGAAGGACAGGTCCAGGATCCGTACATCATCAAAGATTCAGGCTTTCCTAGCTGCCCTTCCAGTTTGGACTTTTTCTTTTTTGTTGTTGTTTGCCCTGGTCTGTCGTGTACGGGTGAAAAGAAATTAAAGCAGAGTTGGTGTCTTTAGCACAGTTTAATTTTGAAGCTGTAAGGACAATAGTAGCGGGCCACTATGTTACAATATATATATATGTATGCATATGTATGTATATATATATATATATAATATATATATATATATATATGTGTGTGTGTGTGTGTGTGTGTGTGTGTGTGTGTTTTGTTTTCTGGTTGGGGAGGGAGGGGGTGGTATGTGTGTGTGTGTGTGAGAGAGAGTGATAATGACTTTCTTTACTGCAAGGTGACGGCCATGAAAAAGGTTTGTGTGACTGGATGGAATATACTGAAACTAAAAAACGATGCCATGCATGTTGTAACCTCTGGACATTGGATGCTTGTTGCGAGATTTGTTGACTTCAGGCGTAAGCAGAGGTCCAACGCCAGACAGGGAAAAGGCCAGGGAGAGCATTGTTACAGACAGCAGTTCCTTTGTCGTGTCATTATGGACAGTGGGTTTGGCTGGCAAGCGCGACAAGATCATGCTTTTTAAAAATCTGTATCAGCATACTTAGATCAGTGTCCCCATTATGATGATGCAGGGGACTTTGTGTGTATGTGTGTGTGTGTGTGTGTGAGTGCGAGAGTGTGTGTGCGAGTGTGTGTGTGTGTTTTGATTTCCTGAAATTTTTTCTTTTTGCTGAATATGCCTTTAGTCTTCCAGTCTCTTTGACTCTCCCAACCCCATAGCCCTATGCCATTTTTCTGTCCTTTGCTGTCTGTTACAGTTGACAACATGGCAGCTTTGCTAAAGCAGTCTGGCAGCTGGGCAATAAGACTGCGGTCCATAGTGAACATATTGGACTCCATTTTGCCCTGTTACATGCCTTTTATATATTCATTTGATCAATTCTTGAAACTTGGAAGGAAAAATCGGAGTGTCACATTGGCTAGCACGTTATGTGTGCCCAAGAAGTCTCACGCTGTGAAGGGATATCAATACTTAGACTACTGTTAGAAGCGTTTGTAAATTTTGCACATAAAAGTGTGTGTTGGTAGGTGTCTCTTTTAAACTATTTTTAGGGGTATGTAAATTTTGTACAGATGACAGTGTGCCTAGGCTGGTGTGTGTTTTTTTTCTTAACTATTGTCAGGGGTTATATATTTTGCACGTTGAAATATGTGTTGGCTGGTGGGTGGTTTTTTTTACACTGTTGTTAGGAGTCTGTGAAAATTTTTACTTAAAATGTGTGCTGGCTGGTGTCTTTTTTAAACTATTGTTAGGAGTAGTTGTAAATTTTGTACTCGAAGATATGCTTTGGCTGGCGGTTGTATTTTATCGTAAAGTTACAGTGCTGACTTTCTTGGTGGTGAGAGCCCTGATTTGAACTGTGCAATTGCCCCCTACTCCCACCCCTGTCTCCCCACTTGGATTCGCATTCCACCCCACCAATCCCACCTTCATGCATGCACGCACACACACACACACACACACACACACTACAACACACACACACACATACACACACACACACACACACACACACACACACACACACACACACACACACAAACCTGTACAAACTAAAGATACTCCAAAGCAATAAATCATTAACCACTTTTTTGTTTTCAATGCAGTTTGCTTTTGTATTCTTGCTATTTAGTTAGCTGCTGGATAATGTCTAGCCATTCCCTCTCAGTCCTTGCTTACCTCCCACCCTCTCCTCTGCAAGCGCATCAGCTCGATCAGAATAAGAACCGCTGTTCTGTACACATTCACCCCCATTCCCTTCTCATGAACAGTTTGTTGAAGGAGAATTAACGTTGCTTCACCCTCCTGTCCAGTCATCACCTCCTACTCCCACCCCAACATCTTCGCATGCATCCTTCCATATCACCACCCAAACTCTCTTGTCCTCCCTCTCCTACCCGTCAACATGTTTGCAAGTGTAAGTGCATTGAATAACAGTTTAACTTAAACATCTATAAAGATGCGCAGGTCGGGATCGGGGGGGGGGGGGGGGGGGGGGGGGGGTGTATACCCTTTTACAAATGGTTGCGTGCAGTTACTTACACATGTTGGCAAATGAATACACCAACAAAAACAATTGCTCTACATATCTATCGTACTTATGTGGGCAGGTTTCAGTTATCTTGCCTTTGAAGTCTGATTGGTGTTATGTACACGTGTTTAGATTCATTTTTCCCTTTGTATTATTGTTCTTAATCAGCTGTAACCATTTTAACTCTATATAATTTTTCTACATTTCAGAACAGTGTACATTGCTCTAGATGGTTCGTTTAAATTCGATGGTTTAGAGACCAACTTGTTTAGCTTATTTCTTTATTGTGGAGGATGCATTTCCGTGACAAAAAAAGAAAATTAGATCAACACCATGGAAAGAAAAACTGCACCATGTCACTGTGAAAGAAATGACGAGTCTTGGGCATGCCAGAGACTTGATTTAAAAGTGAGAGAATAATCAAATAAAGTTCCAAAAGTTAATTAACGGTAAGTGATAATCAAGCAGAGGTGTAAAGCTTTTTCATACAACACATACAACATCTCTCCATGATAGCAGACCTTTGGGCTGCTGCAGTAGATTTGTGAGTAACAGCATTGATGATCTGCATCTGAGCTCCGTGAACCAATTTGGTTACTTCTGCTACGGAAAATAGGGGAGCACAGCGAAAATATAACGGATACATTGGGAGGGGTTGGGGAGGTCCGAGTGGCTGAGCGAGGGGGCGGAAAGGGGAGGGGGCGAGCGTACTTGGAATCTGTTAACCGCTGATGATCTTTTTCGTTTGGTTCCAATGGTGCGGGTAAAGGGAGAGCATTCATACTGCTCTGTTGAACTGTGAATGGGTTGCTGCTCGGTGTTGTGTGAATGGCCTGCCGAGCAGCATGTGTTTGAGGTTACCTGATCGGCGAAGGTATTAGGGCTTGTCGCGGTCAAATTTGTTGCTCAGTCAAATCGGTTGCTGGCATACCAGTTTAGGCAAAAAATGACGTCACCAGTGTCCCAGTCTACTCCAAAGCAGAATCGATGGTCTTTAGATTAGAGTAGGCGAAGCCGAGAGAGGACGAAGGACGAATGAACGAAGGCCGTTAGGCCAAGTCGTGCTCACACATTTCTGAGTAGGCGGATGTGTGTTGTGGCATCAAATGACGTCATTTTTTGCCTAAACTGGTATGCCAGCAACCGATTTGACTGAGCAACAAATTTGACCGCGACAGGGCTTCGTAAACTTATCGGGTGATATAAGCTGGAAGCGTGCCTGGGACTATATTTGAACGAGGCAGCGAGGCGCGGTTGCTTCCTGCGGTCTTTCAGCAGAAAAAGTTCAAGGTCCCAGAGGTCTGTCGTCCACTCAGCATGCCCGTCTAGATTCACGATCTCGTTAGATGAAGCGATGTGCTTGCCGCGCTTTTTTTTTTTTTTCACCTACTGTTTTATCTGCCTCTGTGGCTCTTTGTCCTCAGAGTCTAGAATGTATTATATATATTATATGTATGATCTATTGGTTATACTTTTGTTTTGTTTTGTTTTTTGGATGTAGTTAGTCTGCCAGGTAAACCCACTTAGTATTTAAGAGTTAGGGTTATGTTTTGTTCTCACTATCTAGGTCTTTCACTTTCTATCCACAATTCTTTTTTCTTACTCTGCAATCATCTCAAAAGTTCTACAGTGGCAGAAAAATCAAATATGATGACTGAGGCCATTCAACTGGATGATGATGATGATAATGATTTACCCAGAGGAAGGCAATAATCGGCCAAAATATTGGTACAAAATCAATACACTTGTGTGTCTTTTAAAAAAAAAGTCTTTTAATATATATATATTATAATATATATATATATATATATATATATATATATATATACCTTATTTTAACAAATGTTGCTCCCAAGGGGTTGAGCACTCTGAAAATCATTTTAGGAATTTTAATCACATTGATATATATATATATATATATATATATATATATATATATATATATATATATATATATATATATATGTTTCAGTGTTTACTATTTGTAATAAATGCCAAGCGTTTTGGTTTCAATCTGGTGACTAAGTAGTACAACTGTTCACACAGTCCATCTAAGGTGGACACGCTGTAGTATCCGAGAGCCCATTTAGATTGTTAGAAGTAGTAGTAGTATTGTTATTGTTGTTATCGGTAGTTTAGAATTGGTATTGTCACTAGAGGTGGTAATATTAACCTTGATTGTTTTCCGTTGATTTTGTAACCATTTTTTTTTATGATCGGGGGGCGGGGGGGGGGGGGGGGGGGGGTGGGGGGGGGGATGGGTGGCGCCCCCAGCTTTGGCCCGAGTTATCTGCCTTTAGGATGTCAGTGGTTTTAACCATGATTTTGATTATTCAAATTTGTAAATTTAGCCTTATGTGTAAGTTCATCTTTCTTTGTTTCTCTTTCAAGATGGGACTTTCCCCCAGCTTGATGACAGTCCTGTGAAAGGCCTGAGCGGTTAGCTAGGCTATAATGACAGAACTAGCATATCTGTGAAAGTCGCCTTTGCAAAATAATTGGTCGTTTAGTGCCTGGACAAAAATATCGATGCGTGCAGGATCTTTTCGTGTTTTCATAATCCAGTTAGCAGTGACATGGATAACAGAATCTTTTTACAAGCTTATCTAATCTTCTGCGGGGTTCGGCCACTATCAGGTCTGCAAGGGTGAACTTGGAGATGGGGAAAATCCCGCTCCACACTTCAATTGTCAGGTGTTGCCAAGATTCGAACGTGTAACCCCCAAAGTCGTATGTTATAACCAACTGTTGCTTGCAATACTTCTTCTACGTTAAGATTCTGTTTCATTTCGAATTACCCTATTTGTTTGAAACGACGGTGTTGGGTTTTACAGTGTTCCCAGACTTTCTGCTTTTGTTTTTTGCTTCTTTTTTTTTCTCCTTTTTTTCCGTCGATTTGCGTTTCCTCACGAGTGTAACCAGACAAATGTATGTAACCAGCCTGTTTTGATTGCGCTTGTTTGCACAGTCTGTGGTAATTGTGAACACTGGCATTTTCACAGGAAGTACCTGTGCTAGCCGAGCAAAGCTTGACAGAATGAAGAACATTGACAGATGGGGTCTTTCCATCGCCAATCCTTACGCGAAGACGTCAAGTCATGGTAAAGCCTTTAAATCTTCTATGCTTGGTTTTAGTTGTATTCTGAATCTTAATGTGTTGACACTTTGTTTTCACGAAGAAATTGTGAGGCGTTTCAGTCATTGCGTAGACCCTAGTACTTTGACAGCAAGTACGGTGAATGATTTTTTATGCATATACAGCCTAAGAAATTGTAATTGGTATCATACCAAGATCAGACCAATGAATCGAATTTCAAGGAAGCGGTATGAGCAGATGGAAATGAATGTTTTAATGATTATTGATTAACGATAGGCCACACACAGACACACGTGGCCAAGTGAAAATTAGACCATATGTAAAAAAGAAAACAAAAAAAAAAACCCTTGTGCTTACTGAGAAAATGCCATGTTCAAGTTTACCACAAATTTGAACACACGAAGGTAGGATAGACTATATGACTTGATCATTTATGTTTATCAAAGCAAGTGAAGCAGTGTTAAAGCAGGATATCACAGACGCCTACCCTATTAAAAAGAAACCCTAAACTTCACTGTTGAGGCAAAAATCAAATCAAATGTGGGATAATCGTGGAAAAGAAAATGAAGAATGCGTCAACGTCAGCGTCAGTTAATAGAAAGCATTATGGTGTTATATTGACGTTATCTGATGAGGAATACGAACATTCATATTTAGTGACGCGTTATACCTTCACTGCATCTGTTTGAATGCTTTGATTTTCGTCATGCAATGTATTTTTCTGTCTGCCTCCCAAACTTCGAATTATCCCTTTCCCACCTTTTGCCTTTATTCTTGCCTTATATAATTTCTATGGTGTGTTATTTAGGCCTATACGTAGAACAAAAGAGGCAAAGTGGCTCATTATGGTCACGTTCTTGGTATATTTTCATAGGAAAGTATTTGAAATTTAAAAAAAAAAAAAAAAAACCATCGAATATACTGTCGTGGATGGTTTCTCTCTCTCTCTCTCTCTCTCTCTCTCTCTCTCTCTCTCTCTCTCTCTGGCTGTATGTGTGTGTGTGTTGTGAGTGCACGCGCGCCCATGTATATTTCTTGACATCTAACGCCTTTTCACATCACGTTTTAACCGATTCAGTTCACAAATCCGGAATCCAAAGAAGAAAGAAGTGAAGAGTTAATGCTGTCTTGCAGCAAGATTCCAGAAGGTGCAATTGGTACTGGAGACGAAGGAATTCTTTTCCAGATCATGTACATTTTCTCTGCGAAATGTAGGCCTAATGTGTGAGCGATTCGTGTTGTAGCTACAGGTAACGGAAAAGAACACTTCCCGACTCACGAAGCAATTCTGTGATTTGAATACCGTCATTCTCCCACCTGTTTTGTACGAGTTTCCTGACGTACACTAGGGCAGTCGGGGATTTCACAGCGCTCTAGCTCTGAGCTCGATCATGCGCAACATCATAGAGGTGATGTCAGTCCTGTCCTTTGCCTTGTGCATCTGCTAAGACGTCTTCCTCGGTTCAGTCTGCCTGGGGTTTGCCCACGAACTCTTCTCTGTGAGGCGGTTTCAGGGAGTTCAGGCATTAAAGATCCAAATGCTTAACGGCCTCCAGAGTTGTCTGCTGGTCAGCATTGATGAAACAAACCAAACCAAAATACAGGTAAATTCAAAGCGAGGTGACTGACTGCAGGCGGAAACTGAAACAAACTTAAAACAAATATCATTCCGCCGAATGAAAGAGACACACAAATCTGCTTTCTCTATTCGTCTGTCAGTGGAAGAATAAAAAAAAAAACAATGAGCGCATTAAATTTTGATGAGGATTCCGATCAAAGGGTTGACTAGTAGGTGTTCAAGTTTGAACAAAACCTAATAAACCGATTTTAAAGAAAATTGTTCGAAAAGTGAACTGTAACCCCAACAACGAAGCTTGTAAATTTTCGTGCGGATCTGGCTTATCATAGGACACATCCAGGATCCCTTCAACCAAGATTTCGCGAAACCTTATTGATCTGGGGGAGGGGGGGGGGGGGGTGTCTCAGATTCTGCAACCAGCCATGCCTTGCTGTCGTGGTGACTTCATTTCTTCTTTCTGCACTCACGGTCAGTTCGTGTGGAGGTTGCCAGTGTCCACAACTTCATGGGGACTTTCCCTCGATGGATAGGCCTATGATGGTATCCTCCGGAGGTGGAGGATAGCGCCGTGACTGTTGTCATCAGTTGGAGGCTTAGGAGATGAAGTCCTACAGTGCGTGAACACCACCGAAGTGACTCGAAGCAGTGCAGTGTCTCCTTTGCTGGGTTGCCTGATAACGACTTGATACTGACTGCTCTCTGTGGATTGCTTATGCCGGGCCTGCGACAGGACAAACCAAGTGTGACCGTGGACGGTGAACCGGAGGTGGCACGGAAGATGAGATTGATTAAAAGAAAAAAAGCAAAAACAAAAATTATGAATCCATTTAAACGAATCTAGGAGAAAGATGGAAATGGTCTAAGGACAAAGCCATTCCATTTTGGTACGGATCTGGATCGAAAGATGCAGCCTGGATCCCTTCAAGACTACAAACGAACCACAAAAGTGATTTTAATGGAATGAAATGGAAATTGGAATGTAGTATAAAAACAAATTTATTAAATATGGGCGTTGATCCTGAAAGGTAACCCAGGTCAACGGACAGATCTAACAGTCGTTCGATTTTGGCCGAATGTCTAATCTAGTTTCACTCTGGTTTCTTTTCTTTTCTTTTCTTTTTTTTTTCCCCCTTTTTTTCTCTCTCTCTAATCCATACGTGTCCGGTGCATGTGAGTTTTAAACTTAACTGCAATTTGTTGTCGTCTTTGTCTGGCCGCTGATTCGCAATTCACACTTTCATTCATTGGATTTGTATTCTCTACCGGGCGATCTATACTTTCGTCGCCTGAACTATCGTCGCCGTTTTTCGTACTTTCGCGCGTATATTTTTCCCGCTTCGGGCATGTGTTTTCCTTCGGTAGGGAACTTTTCCCTTTGCACCCTAAATCTTAAACTGTTAGGACAAGCAACTTTGTGTAATATCAGGCGGATTTTTCTTTGTATCACAGCATGTATACTGGCAGAGCATGAACGCGAAGAGGTTCATTTTCCGATTAATAACTCAATCAAGTCACAGCCAAAATGGACCGGTTTGTCCCTCAGATCACACGAGTTTTGGCCATTTTCAAGAAATCATTAAAAAAAAAATCAACCACTTCAACAAGGAGCATGAAACATACACCATCGGATAGAAAAAACAATATACTTATTAAAAAAATGCTTACCCTCAGTGAGGAATCCACACAATTCACATGATGTAAGTAATCCAAAATGATGCATATTTGTAGAAAAACAAAAAACTTTGCTCACACTATAATCCACTTCTTCATGTTCTGTATCCTCCCACACAAGTTCAGTTACACTTCTGAGCACTTGGTATGACCTACAGAGAATCGTATATTTATGACAACTGCATAAAACACAAGAATTTGACCACAAAATGCTTGATCCACTCACAATCGTGTGATCGTGTTCAAAATCGTGTGATCGCGGGAACTGAGAGTAGGTCAATTCAAATCGTATAAAACTCCTACAGAAAACAGGAAGAACTGTCTAATGGAAGCAACTGCAAATAAAGGCCCTAAGCTATCCCTGGAACGAGATTTATTGCCCTTTAATAAAGGGCGGTATGATTTAAAAAATCGTCAAACTGTCGGATGTATGCGTCCGACACGCCTTCAAGCGATGTGAACAGTGTCGGAAACCCGCTTCCGACAAGACTCGATTGGGTGTTAACTGAGTAACGGTTATGTCCACAGCCAAAGGACTCGCCTTAGTCAGAAATGACCACTTTTTATGACAAGAAAAAAAAACAGAACATGTCCTAATGGAAGTATGAATTCGATGGCTGCCAGTTTACATGCTTCTAAAAATCAGACCATTTAAGGCAAGCTTTTGGGAGAAATGTTCTTAAGTGGACACCAGATCCTGGCACTAATCGTCTTGTCTATCGGTGTCAGAATCTTCAATCTTGAAGGCAGATAGACAGACAAACTGAAAGAGAGAGAGAGCTCTACACCAGTTGAAAAGGATTGTTTTCTGTCCTATGAAACATGCCCCGCCGAGCGGCGAAAGTGTGAACGGCAAAACTACAGGCAGGAAAAGGATAACACGGCCTCCGCTTAGGAGGATGAAAAACAAAAAGTTAATCCGTTTGTGTGGGTGTATTTGTCTGTCTATTATGATGACAGAACCGGTCTCCGCGAAGCTTGGTGGAAAGATGGAATGTGGCCGAAGAACGAATCCGTTCAATTTCGCAGTGGATCCGGATTGAAGCGCTGGATCTAGGAACCAATTAGGAAGAAGAAAAAAAAAAACTATACTAAAACGACTAAACCTGTTTTAATCAAACTTGGTTGAAAGAAGAAATGTACCGTGATGACCATTTCATTAAATTTTGGTGCAGATCTGTAGTGTGGAGCCTGGATCAAAAGGTGGACACAGGATCCGTTCGACCACGGCAGAGGTATGCGCTCTCCCGAGTGCCTTTCTATTTAGTGTATTGATCCTGCTGTCGTATATGATGATTTTGTTTTTACCGTCTCTGTTGTCAGTCTTATACCATGTTGCCTTGCGGCTTATCTGATAAGCTCTGGGCGAAACACTGCCACCTTTCCTGCGTATGATTGAAGCAATAAATAACACTGCAGAGGCCAGGACGTTTGTTCAGTGTTTATGTGTGTGTGTGTGTGTGTGTGTGTGTGTGTGTGTGAGGATGATCAGACAACTGCATGATGTGACAAAAGACAGTTACATTTCAGGCAGATGTATGGGTTTTGCGGTAACATTTGGTGCTGTGGACTTCGTTTTACTCAATGTAATCGAACCTCGGAGCATATTCTCGTTTTATCTGCCGTAAGGAGATTCATAGTTTAGCATGTTTTTTATTTGACATAGCATTTACAGGCGGTTTGTCTTTCTCTCTATTTCTTTCCCAGCAAAGGATTTTTTTTTTCTCCATGTTGAGGTTTTGACAGCACTCAAAGACCTTTGTAATGTCGGCTGGATTATTAAAGTAAAAACGGAAACTGAAAATAACCTATCACATCCGGTTTTCCGAACTAACATGGCAGCTGAACAAAGATCGAAGTCATAACGAGGCTCGGCCCGGATTCATTTGTGGGTCATGACGACACGAGACTTCACGTTATCTTTGTTAACAGGTCGCCTGTCTCCGTTTTATCATCGAAGAGGACGTGCCTCCGGCCAATCCTCAGATAATTGTACTTGCCCTGACCCCTACCGTGTCTCCGTTTTGTCACTGGAACAAAATACGGCGTTGGTCTGGAAACGGGGTTGCTTCATATTAAGAGCTGCCTATCTGCGTTGGGATGGAATAGATTGGGAAGAGGACGGAGTGGTAGGAGTGGAGAATACGGAAGGCTTGGAGGGTTGGGGTGGGGTGGCGGAAATGAGAAGGAAGGAGGGGGGGGGGGGGGGGGGGGGGGGGGGATCTAGCCTGTCACCAGTGTGGCCGTGTTTCACAACTAACTAGACTAGTCCATAAGTGCTTTAATTTAAAACTCTCTCTCTCTCTCTCTCTCTCTCTCTCTCTCTCTCTCTCCCTCTCTCTCTCTCTCCGTTCCTTCAAACCACGCCATTCCCTCTTCCGCCCACCATCCCAGTTCTCTCACATTCGCGCACCTGATTACTTGTCTGAAACCGAAAATGAATGAAATAGAGGTTTTAACACAATCTACTAGAGATAAGAAAATCAAAATCCCAACAATAACATTTCATACTGTGATGATGGATTTCATTTACATCGACGTGAGTGATAACGTTTGACTGATTTGGGCATCGGAGGAAACACACACACACACACACA
>CM031600.1:84690838-84703338 GCA_018398815.1 Conus ventricosus
AACTGGATTTTACCCCCCCCCCCCCCCAAAAAAAAAAAAAAAAAAAAATAAATAAAATAAAAAAAAACATTAAAAAAAAATGGAGAAACCAGATTGTTGAAACATTTGTTTTGCACCTCTGAAAAAAGACGCAAATGTCCGGCAAAATGATTCGCAGATTTCTATTAACTTCCATGTGATTGGTCGGGAGAGCCGTCGGCATTAAGCTGTCAATGACCTAAATCAGTGTTAGGGGCAATAACTCGCGGGTTAGAACCTGACCTACTTGCGCAACACACTGACACACCACACACACACACACACACCACCACCACCACCTTCTTCAATTCAGCGTTAAGTTTGTATAATTTAGTTTGTTTCTTTCTTTGTGCTGGTCCCGGTTGACTGGACTTGTTACCTGATGACCGAAGTGGACACCCCCCTCCCTCACCCCCACCCCCCATCCCCACCCCTGGACCCCTGACCCTCGGTCAGTGGAACAATAAATAAATAAATGAACTAATACGTTTAGTGAACTATTTTCCCACAAACTCTTCCCACAAATTTCTGCACTCAACGAAGCCGGAGTGAACTGACTATACTCTCGAGTATAGTGTGAGTATCCCAACAGGGTAAAACGAGCTCACACGCTACCAGATACTGGAACGCTGAAGAAGAAGAAGTCAATTATTTGAGTACCTTGCCCCTGGCCAATTTTTCTTAAGAAAAAAACCCCATTTGTTTGGTAAAACACATGGTGACAGAAAAAAAATACCGTATTGATGGCGCCGTATAACGATGCCCTCTCTTCCCCACAGACAGAGCGACCCGAATAGCAAGCGCATCATTGTGATGCCCACCACACAGCAACAGTGTCCGGGCCAACATCCACACACCTTGAGAAATTCAAACAGCTCTGGTTATTGATCCTGCACGCTCTAGAGACCCCTGAAAAAAAAAATCAATGAAAATCCATGTCACGCACAGACAGACTGACATAATACAACATTGTGCGGTTTGTCGCTAAGCCATGTTGATTATAGGCCAGCTGACTATTGAGGTCACGCTAGGGGTAGCGAGCACGTGCAAAACGGAGCTCTGTACAAATCAAACTGAATGCCATAGCCAGAGATTTAATGAGTAGAGGATAAGTATTTTTTTGGCCTTTCGATGAATACAGTTCCATTGCGCATGTTGAAAGCATCCATAACTTCCTGTGGATCTGATTGGTTTTCAGTCTGCTTCCTGTTCGCGGATTGGCTAGCTGGTACCGCATCTCGCCACTGGCAGTGTCGAACTGTCACGTGTGAAGCGCACGTATGGAGGTTTCTTGCGCAGGCAAAAACTGCGTGGATACAGTAAGCCGACCTCCACTCCATATTAGTAAATAAGAAGCTGGTATACGTGATAACCCTGGCGGGCGCCCCGGTCATTTGAACAGGGTTTTTTTCACGGTACACGGTGATTGTAGTACCGGGAGTAGTTAGTAAGCTTGTGCAAGTGATGTGATGCAATACACCACAACAAAATATGACACGACACATCGCGACATGACAAAACAAGTCGCAACACATGGCAAAACTATGCGACAAAACACAACGGTATATAACACAACATGATTCAAGACGGCACGCAGCAACACGGTATGTTTTGACAAACCTCAATACAGTACATTGCAAGCATCATAACACATTGAACCGACACACATCATAGTGTGCCATAAATGACACAGCACATCGTGATATCATAAACTACAATACGACACAATCCGACATGACAACACACACCACACAGACCATATTATGCCATACCACACCATACTATACCACCACACACCACACCACACCACACCACACCACAACGCACACCATATTGCGCCATGCAACACCACACCATACCACACCATACCACAGTACAGACTACACATCACAACGTAACATTTTTCACACTGCTGGTGACTGCGCACCAAGACTGTAACAACGTTTGGAAATCTGCAAGGGAGATAACCCGTGTTACAGTTCGCGTTCTGCGAGAGTGACGCTGGCATTTTCTTGGGACAGATGCCGCTGTTGGGCACACCCCAAAGACATTCTGCTCCACCTGTCAGCTGAACGGTTCAATCAGAGAGAGAAGAATTAACGCCATGACATAGGTGTGAAACGATGCGCTTGTAACGCAGACAATCGATATCCCGATCGTCATTCCGGTGCGCTCTTCAAACAAAATATTTGATTGTCTAGCTTTATTTGATTGACCCATTAACTGTTAAAAAGTAACTCTGCTTGCGATGGATGGAAAGACAGGCGTTCTCTTCCCCTGATTTTTTTTTTTTTTTTTTCCGGAGCAGGTCTGTACACGCAATCATAAGTTGCATACTTACAGTTACTACTGTTAGAAAATCTATGAGTTTTATTGTTATCCATACGCCCATCTTCTGTCTTAATACGAATTGTTCGTTTAAAAAAGAAAGAAGAGGACGAAATAAACAAAACGTAGTTCAAGCTTTTCCGTGCGGTTTGGGTGTGACCACACCGATAGTTTATTAGAAGCAGTCCCATAAGTAGAGTTGTGTGCACACCCACACTATATGAAAACAACATTTCCAGTAGAAGTATGTATGTGTGCGCTCCCACGTCGCTTAGAAATGAATAATCACTGTCTGTCCTATATCACACGGCGTGAGTGCATGCACACACCGAATGTAAAGGATGCTTTTTTTTTTTTTTCTCGCCTCATGTAGAAAGGATTTAATCCACACAACACAACACAGATTTATCGGGGTTCTTCGAAAAGGACCTCAACTGTTCTGTGGTTTGAAGACACGATGTTCAATGGCACAGATGATGTTTAATGTTTGTGCCACTGGAACAAAGTGCTTTGAAGTGTCACAGTCGAACTGAATACTGCTCATGTTTATGAAATTTTCTTGACAGCCAGCCACACACAGACACGCGCGCGCGCGCGCGCGGGTTAATGTATCACAGTAGAGACTACGATCGGCTGAATCGCCGATTACACCAATAGAAACGCCGATCACAATTTCCCCCGAGACAGACTGAGAAACATCACAAGATCGGAAATTCAGTTGGTCGGATCTTCAATGTTAGCTTACCAATAGAGACCACAGATTAAGTATAGAGACAGCGATCATGGTTTCTGCCGACTGAAACGCACTGGTACGAAAAGCTTGTGAATCTAACAGTCTTCATTGATACGATCGTCTATTATGCGTTCTTACATGTTAATTGTGTTAATGCGGAACGATGCTTTATGCATTTAAAATCAACTTCATTCATTTTAGTCTATGGTGTTTCACTTTGTTGTCAACCTGCGTTGCAAACTATGCTCTGATCAATTATACGGATACAACCCAGGAGCAAAAAGTTGTACAGTTTTTCTCAGTTGTTCTTGAATAAGCTTCATTCCGAAAAACAAAACAAAACAAAACAAAAAGCAAAAACAACTGTATATCCCAATAATGATATGAAAAATCTGTTCGCGCGCTTTAGCTGCAGAAGGGAAGAGTTGTCTTGAAAACAGTAATTTCAAAGCATGGTGTTTCAATCATTTCAACTCGAATGACTCGCACACTACCCGTGCAGTCTACACTTCTTCTTCTTCTTCTCTTTTCCTTCTTCTTGTTCTCCTTCTTCTTCTTCTTCGTACACTCAGACAGGATCCCTAGAGGCACTGACGAAGGCTGCTGTACGGCTGAGGCCCTCCTGTGATCCATAGAACTTTTCCCTTGTTAGTGTGTCGGCAGGCCTGCAGGTCTCTGCCCTTAGCTTTTCGTGTGTGGGACAGTCCTGCAGGAAGTGTTCCACTGTCATTGGGGCTGTACCGCATGGGCAACTTGAAGACTTACCAATGTGGAATTTAGTGGACATGTCTGGCGTGCCCAGTCCTCAGTCCTTGTTAAAGTAGGGTGCTGCTCAAGCCATTTTGCTTCTCCTTGATAATGCTGCAGTCTATACAAGAAGAACTATGTGAAGGTCGAGTCATCTCACATAAGTTTGGGAAAGGTACAACGGATTGATGATTAATGACATTTTTTTCAAAGAATCTGAAAAATTCATCTCTGTTCACTGAATCTGTAAACAATGCCTCCGTCTCTGCGGGTGAAATGGCAGATTGTTCCGGTGGAGTCAGTAGAATTGTGCCATCAAAAACTTAGATCTCGACCAGTTAATATGATTTTTGACCCCTCACTCCCGTGTTTTTATTTTCCCTCATACACACCCGCAAGTGCCCCCATCCAAGCATAAGACTCCTCCTCTACCACTCTCTCCCTTTGTTTTTCTCTGTTTGCCCTTTCCCTCTATCTGCCTCTCTTTGTCCTCCCTATTGCACCCACACACAGAGACACAAACACACACACCCATATATACGCCCGCCCCCACCCCCACGCACACATACACACACACACCTCTCTTTAAAAACACATATTCGTCCGTGTACGTATATGTTTTCATACGTCATTGTCTACACGTATCTAGTTGTCTTTTATTTGATGTCATCAATCTTGAAAAACGATCTATGACCAAAACGTGATGAATTTCTGTTCTGCTTTTTCATGTTCTATTTTTTATTTATTTTATTTCATTTTTAAAATCTTCTGAACTTTCTCAAAGACCGTGTGTATGAGATCTCGATCCTTACTGGTAACAGTGATGATTCTACGAGTGTTCTGTCCCGGAAGAAGCTGATGGTGTTTTCCTCTGGCAGAGTTGGCAACATTCAACCAGATCGGGGCTGTACTGTGAGCCGGTCATGAGCGTGGACGACCCTTATACCTTCCTTTCAGGTAAAAGAAAACAAAAAGAAAAAAAAGAAAAGGAAAAACAAAAACAAAACAAAAAGAGAAGGGGTGTGTGTGTGTGTGTGTGTGTGGGGGGGGGGGGGGGGGGGGGGGGTGGAGCAACGACAAACAATTCATTTAATTGCAAAGTGAGGCGACTGCTGGCGGAAAATCTGAACAAAATCTTAAAAAATGTATGTAATAACTCCGCCACACACATGAACAAACGAATCACCAGCCAAAACACGACGCGTTTCGACCTCTTAGGCCTTCTTCAGGCAAGATAAAAACACTCAGGACAAGGAAAATGAAGAACGAGCGACCACTTATCTGGTCAAATTCGGCCCAAGATGGGCGTTGAACGTTCTTCATTTTCGTTGGTTCAACGCCCATTCTTGCGCTAAATTTGACAAACTAAGTGATTGCTCGTTCTTTAGTTTGGTTGGCCTGAATGTTGTTTATCTTGCCTGAAGAAGACCTGATAGGTCGAAACGCGTCGTGTTTTGTCTTGTGATTCGTGTGTTCATGTTTGGCGGAAGTTAACACTGGTTCTGATTCCATTTCTCAAATAGTCATTCGAATGAGACTATAAACCGAGGGTCCGTACGCATGCTTACTATCTTGCACACACACGTAGAAACCCCCCCCCCCCCCCCCCCCCTCCCCCCATCGTCCCCTCCCCCCCCCAACTTCGGAAGGAGCCCTGACCGTTGGTATGATGCACACTTTCAACAGGATGCACCCGCTTGAGGGAAGGGGACAGAATGGTGGAAGAAGGAGAATTGAGTTGAACGATATTGACTGGATGCCACGGGGGTTGACTGGATGAAGCGCCGTCAGGCAGCTCTTCAGTCGGCACTGCCCAGGTAGGCAGCCTGTTGAGAACACGAGAGTGTTAATTTTCAGCGCCTGGAAGCTTTGGCAAAGCGCTTTATAAATACTATGTTATTATTGTTATCATTATTATTATTATTATTATTATTATTATTATTATTATTATTATTATTATTATTATTATTATATATCATTAGCATCATCATTAATTTTGGTGCATGGGGGCCAAAATAAGGAAAAGGTTTCCTTTGTGACTTTTCGCCTTTTAAGACAATTCTCTGAGTTCTATGGAGGATTATGTGAATTTCAAACGAAGAGATGATGATGATGATGATGATGATGATTGCTGCTCTTGTTATTGTTGTTATTATTATTATTATTGCGATTGTCGTTATTGTTATTGTTGCAATAATAGTAATTATAATAATAGTCATAATTATTGTTATTCTTATTATCAATATCATTGAGGGTACCTTTAAATCACACATTTTCAGCGAAAGACTAAGCTCTAAGCGCTTTTTTTTTTTTTTTTTTTTTTTTTGGTTTTGTTTATATATAATTCCACGCTCTTGTCTACACAACGGGCTGGCGGTATAAGCTTACGGAGTGGACTGAAGAGCTGCTTGCTAGAGTTGAGCATCATTCGGGATCTCTCTCTCTCTCCCAGTCCCGTACTCTTGTTGTTGAAATGATTTCCCGCTTTCGTGTTCACTTCTCTTCGCTTTTCTTTTCGTATTTATGTACTACACATATATGGTTATGTTATGTCTCGTCTTTCGCACAGTGTATATGTGTTGCTGCTGTTGTTGTTGTGGTTGCTGTTGTTAATCTATTTGTTGTAACTAGCACGTGATTGTGTGTGTGTGTTGTGTGTGTGTGTGGTGTGTGTGTGTGCATTCACTGTGTTTATGTAGCCTACAAACACTCAAGAAACAAGCAGATCAGAGCAGACAGGAAGAATTCAAAGGAAGGCTGGATCGAACGAGTGTGATGCCACTAAGACAAATCTGAACAACAACACGAAGAAAGCTTTTAAGATGGTCGAAGACTTGACCAAACGAAAGCAGTTTTCAAAGTCAGGTGACTGTAGGTGGAAATTGAAGCACATTTTGAAAGGATTTTTTTTTTTTTTTAGTAAATCCGCTGGTTAAGATGGTATAAACAAATGACAAGACAAAGCCCGGCGCGTTTCGACCTCTTAGGTCTTATTCAGGCAAGACAAACAACATTCAGGACAAGGAAAACGGAGAACAAGAACAATCACTTCTCTTCTCAAATTCGGCACAAGATAGGCGTTGAATGAACACGAGGCCATTGGAAGGCGACAATGCGAGTACAAATAGTAACAATGATAATGATGATAATGATATCAACAGTAATAATAATATAACAATAACAACAATAATAATGGTAATAATAGGCCTAATGATTATGATAATGATAATAAAGACATTGAACAAAAATAGCAAAGAAGGGATTACTACCACTTTTGGTGATAATGTGACGATAGCAGTTGTAGCATATATCAAATAAATACAATACTTTTATCATCATCGCCGTTGTTATCATAGCTATCATTATTATCATTACTTTTTTTTTAAATAGTTTTTTTAAACTCGCATTGTCTCCTTCCCAACGGCGTCATTTTCATTCAACGCCCATCTTGCGCCGAATTTGAGAAGAGAAGTGATTGCTTGTTCTTTGTTTTCATCGTCCTGAATGTTGTTTTATCTCGCCCGAAGAAGACCTAAGAGGTCAGACAGACAGACCGACAGACAGACAGACTTACTGACGTGACTACAGACAGTCAGACTGACATGACAGGCCCTGGGCCTTCAACATTACCTTGTCCCACAATGCCACCCCCCCCCCCCCCCAAGGGCAGGTAATTCTACCAAAATACAGGTGAGCTTTGGGGTTCCTGGTAGCCCCAGTGGCACAACCTGAAGTTGACAGTGTGATGCTGTCAGGTCCAATCCCGTCAGCACCTATCAGCGAAAAAAAAAATCGCTGCCATTCTTGTGCTCCGACGCTCTCTCTCTCTCTCTCTCTCTCTCTCTCTCTCTCTCCACGAATGCTTATGCTCTGTGTTGTTTAACTTTGGTTAGCCGTGGACGTTAAACCTAAGTGCAACGACTTAATTTGGTTCCTGAATAGTTTACCATTAAGAACACCGAGCCGGTAGTAGTATGGTACCACAGTAGCTTCAAAAGCCCATAACAGGTGTTTCTCCTCAGGAAAACGGCTTTTATCTACAGGAAAAAGACGTTAATTTAAGCTGTTATCCCTGAATAAGACAACTGTTATCCGTTATAGGTGTAACAGATGTTTTGCCTGTTTTTGCTCAGGATCTAAAGAATCTTCTCTATTCGTCCTAACAGTTATCATCAGTGTTAGTCTTAAGGGTCACAACTCTGTTCCCCATTTTCGCGTCAAAACAGTTATTTCCCTTCAGGAAAGCGACTGAAATAATAGGAAAACAAACAGTTATCCACGGGATCACAGGTACTTTTCCTACTTTTGCCGACCCCTGCTTCCCTGTTAACATTTTCCTCGCGATGGCACAGGATAGCAGTTATCATCCTCGTGGTAAAAAAAAAAATTGTGTGTGTTGTGTGGGGGGGGGGGGGGGGGGGGGGGGGGGGGGTGGGGGGGGGGGGGGGTGGGGGGGGGGGGGGGGGGGGGGGGGGGGGACCCGGGTAAAACAGTTATGATATAGTTGTGATCCCCAGACTGAAGCTGTTTTCACTCTTTTCGGCCATTTTCTTCGAAGATCACAGCTGTATATACGAAGAAAATAACTGCTATCATCTTTTGACGCTCATATGTTTACATAGCCATAGTCAGTGGGGTTTTCCTTGTTGTTTTTTTCTTTCTTTTCTTTTCTTTTCTTTTCTTTTTGTATTCCCAGTTCTTATAGAACAGGGAGTACTTTACAATGGAACGAAGACATGCTGTTTGTCAGTCTGTGTGTCTGTCCGTGGTCAAAACGTGTTCCACTCACTCCAGACAAAACTTCAAGGCCGATCTTTTTGAAAATTCGTATGTATGTTCATTATGGGTCACGGATGATGCCCGATGTTTTATTTTACCAGGATAGCCGTTACTAACGGCTATAACGGCCCCAAACGGTTTTTCTTCTTTATGGATTATCTCTGAAAGTACTTCGCTGATTTCTTCTCAGTGACAAAATACGTTTATGACGCATGTTTTGAGTGTGACTTTTTTCTTTTTTTCTTTTAATTATGACGCAGGTTTGATTGTGACGTTTTTAACGCGTATTCAAGATAGATCTAAACTGGGAGTACGTTTATATGTTTTGCATCTTGTTTCTTTTTCTTTTTTTTTTTTTCGAATTCCCTTCTGGTGTGTTAGGCTAGTGTGGTGTTTTTAAGTCGCCCCGTCCTTCTTCCCTACTTTTCCCTGAACCCTTTCCCCTCGCCCACCTAGCCCCCCCCCCCCCCCCCCCCCCCCCCCACACACACACACGCGCACCCTTCCTTCCCCGCTGCCCTTCCCTTAACGGACGATCGTTATTGTCCGTCTGTCATATCACCTGAGGTGAGGCGGATGAAAGTTCAAGCTGGTAGCTTTAGACGAATCGTTTTGCTCAGTGGGAGTCAGGTAGCGGAGAGACAGACAGACAGGCAGACAGACAGACAGAGAGTGGGGTGCTTGCGCGCTGGGGAGAGACAGAGAGCGAGAGTATGTGTTCGGGCACAGAGAGAGAGAGAGACAAAGAGAGAGAGAGAGAGAGAGAGAGAGAGAGAGAGAGAGAGAGAGAGAGAGAGAGAGACAGACAGACAGACAGACAGAGGCAGATAGACAGCCAGCCAGAGACAGCCACAAAGGGGGCAGGGGGGGGGGGGGGGGGGGGGGTGCTTGCGCGGTGGGGAGAGACACACAGAAAGACAGGGTGTGTAGGGGCAGAGACAGAGAAACAGACAGACAGACAGATAGACAGACTTCATGCGTGCAGGAGAGAGAAGGATAGAGTGATTGATTTATTGATCTTTAATACGCAAGGGTGACGATTTTAGGCCAAAGCCTCGTCTTACAAGAGAGAGAGAGAGAGAGAGAGAGAGAGAGAGAACGAACGAACCCAACGAAATTTGTTTAATGAGGGAAAAGAATAAGCACATAGCAGGCTTGTTTGCATCTTGCCCTCAAAAATGAAAAAGAAACATTCCAAACACAAAAGCCACCCTCCACACCCCCAACCATTAACCAAACATCCACCTGTCGAACAATCCTTTCAAAGCAATAATAATAGCATAACAACATCAATGAATGATAATGATTAAAAATGATAACATTACAATTCAAATATAACCCCATGCGCACATATACACATATGTATTGTCAAACATTACATCTATCGAATAGCATGATCTGAAAAGATAGAAATACAGAACACATAATAATCACAAATATAAATCCACATGATAGTAAATCAATATTGAAACCTAGAATCTGTTCCGGAAGGGGCGTACAACACACATTTTTGCGCCCTCCAGATTCGCACGCAATTTCCCTTCCTCTCTATCCCGTGTTCTCTGCAAACAATTCCATCCTCACCCCTCGTAACAAACACCCCACCTCACCCCGTCTACCCCTCCGTTCACAACCAACCCTACTCAAACAGAGAGAGAGAGAGAGAGAGAGAGAGGCCGGAATAAAAAGCAAATATTCACTTACCATAAGGATCAGGAGATGCTGTTCATGTATTGCGTCATAAGGTGTGTTTTGATATTTGTTTTTAAAGACTCGGAGGCTTGTATTTACATCGAATGAAGTTTTTAACAGAATTCCATAAGCAGCCACCAGAGTACAACAAGCTTGATTTAAACAGATCGATTCTCGGAAGAGGTACTTTTATCTTGTAAACATGACGAATCTTATTCATTTCGAATCTATTTTCAAAGCCATTGGGGCACGGTCGGACATTATATTAAACATAAAGAGAGCTTTGTTGTAAACTAGCTTCCATTTTAGAGGCAGAATTTCTAAATGTTTATATTCTGAGAAAGTAGGGGAGGAGGACTTCAGGAGGATCAGTTTAATGGCACGTCTATGTAAACTGAATAAAGGTTTTAAAATATTAATCACTAGCGGAATCCCATATTGTTGAGGCATAGTTTATGTAAGATTCAACATAGGCATGAAAGAACAACTTACGGCTATTTTTGATCTAAAAAGTGTTTTATTCTGGAAAGCTGGTAAATCTTTTCTGGACACATTTTTACATACTAACGCAATATGATTCGACCATAACAGATTGTTATCAATAATAAAAACCTAGGATCTTGGAGAGAGGGAGAGAGAGAGGGGGGGAGAGAGAGAAAGAGAGACTGAGAGGGAGAGAGAGAGAGAGAGGGGGGGGGGGGATTCATGTATGCAGGAGAGAAGAGACAGAGAGACAGACAGACAGAGACAGAGAAGGACAGCGAGAGAGACAGAGAAGGACAGAGAGAGAGAGACAGAGAAGGACAGAGAGATGGACAGAGAGAGAGAGAGAGAGAGAGAGAGAGAGACAATGCACACAACCTGATCGTAATGATCAGGAGGAAGTCTATTTATTCATCGACGTTGGACTGTGAGCAAAACGAAAGGAGGGTGTAGAAGTAGGGTAAGGGTCGGGGAATGGTGGAGAAGGGGGGGGGGGGGGGGGGGTGGGATGTTAGGAAAAGATAGGAGGGTGGGTGGAAAGGCCCGGGACAGGACAGGAGGGTGGGGGAAAATGATTAATTAAGAGAGCGGGAGGGGGTATCGAGAAGTTGATTGGAGGAGTGGTGGGTCGGGGGAGAGGGGGCGGGAGGAGGGAATGAAGGAGGGTGGGGGAGGCGAGGGCGGTGGGGCGGTGGGTTGATAGTTCTCCAACAGTTCGCTAAGAATCGTTAACTGACGAAGTTGCTCACATTTCGAAGCTGTCGAGCAACGAGAGTGTTTCAGCGTGTGTGTGTGTGTGTGTGTGTGTGGGTGACAGCGCTTTCACAAAACATGCCCCGAGCACTTTGTCACTTGAGGTAAAAGCTAGTGTGTGTTGTGTGTGTTGGGGGTGGGGGGGGGGGGGGGGGGGGGGGGGGCAGTTGTCTCCCTGTCTTCTTTCTTTCTGTTCTTTGCTCTTTCCGGGGATGGAAGCAGAGGGTGCGGAGAGGGGGGGTGGGGGGTGTGGAGGAGGGGGATACTGTCTTTTCTTTGACGTCATTTTCTGTTTCTTGTCTGTCTTTTCTTTTGTTTGCTCCTTTGTTTGCTCCTTTGTTTGTACTCACGTGGTTCGCTGTTTTCATGTGGGGTGCCACAGGGATCAATGCTATGTTCACTTCTGTTTTTCTTTGCATGTTAAGGACCTACCTTAATCCATTCAACGCGCAATGTGTGACGTATTTGCTAATGATGCATCAAAACAGAGTGCTAGTTACAATATTGACGAAATAAATAATAAAATACATTGCTATCTAAATGTCGGTATGCAATCTATGGAATGCTGGTGTGGTGATAATGACATGATTGTCCATCCTGATAAAACAGAATACAGGCAAATTTGTGCTCGTCAGAAAAGACAGAAAATGAAAGAAACCCGCTGAAAATAAGTTATGAAGACGCTCCTTATCAAGCAATTAGACAAGCACAAAATGATAGGCGTTATCATTGATGAAAATCTATCGTGGCAGGAACATATTCATAGCCATATAAAAAAAAAAAAGATCGCTGCCTGTGTTTACCATTCGTCACAGATTAAACACTTTCATGATGCCGATTCAAAACGGATGTTTCATTTTGATTTTATTCAGGGTCGAGATAGCGTTGAATTGACAAACCTGCACACATTGCATTACACGCCGCAGCACAGCCAAATCCGTTTCACACTAGCGAACAGACACGTGTG
>CM031600.1:84715838-84723338 GCA_018398815.1 Conus ventricosus
TGGATCAGTCAGTGGAAATTGACACTGGATCTCAGAGAATAGGATCCCTGTATCTTTCTTCTGGATCAGTCAGTGGAAATTGACACTGGATCTCAGAGAATAGGATCCCTGTATCTTTCTTCTGGATCAGTCAGTGGAAATTGACACTGGATCTCAGAGAATAGGATCCTTGTATCTTTCTTCTGGATCAGTCAGTGGAAATTGACACTGGATCTCAGAGAATAGGATCCCTGTATCTTTCTTCTGGATCAGTCAGTGGAAATTGACACTGGATCTCAGAGAATAGGATCCCTGTATCTTTCTTCTGGATCAGTCAGTGGAAATTGACACTGGATCTCAGAGAATAGGATCCCTGTATCTTTCTTCTGAATCAGTCAGTGGAAATTGACACTGGATCTCAGAGAATAGGATCCCTGTATCTTTCTTCTGGATCAGTCAGTGGAAATTGACACTGGATCTCAGAGAATAGGATCCCTGTATCTTTCTTCTGGATCAGTCAGTGGAAATTGACACTGGATCTCAGAGAATAGGATCCCTGTATCTTTCTTCTGGATCAGTCAGTGGAAATTGACACTGGATCTCAGAGAATAGGATCCCTGTCTTTTTCGTCTGGATCAGTCAGTGGAAATTGACACTGGATCTCAGAGAATAGGATCCCTGTCTTTTTCGTCTGGATCAGTCAGTGGAAATTGACACTGGATCTCAGAGAATAGGATCCCTGTCTTTTTCGTCTGGAACAGTCAGTGGAAATTGACACTGGATCTCAGAGAATAGGATCCCTGTCTTTTTCGTCTGGATCAGTCAGTGGAAATTGACACTGGGTCTCAGAGAATAGGATCCCTGTCTTTTTCGTCTGGATCAGTCAGTGGAAATTGACACTGGATCTCAGAGAATAGGATCCCTGTCTTTTTTGTCTGGATCAGTCAGTGGAAATTGGCACTGGATCTCAGAGAATAGGATCCTTGTATTTTTCGTCTGGATCAGTCAGTGGAAATGACACTGGATCTCAGAGAATAGGATCCCTGTATTTTTCGTCTGGATCAGTCAGTGGAAATTGACACTGGATCTCAGAGAATAGGATCCCTGTCTTTTTCTTCTGGATCAGTCAGTGGAAATTGACACTGGATCTCAGAGAATAGGATCCCTGTCTTTTTCTTCTGGATCAGTCAGTGGAAATTGACACTGGATCTCAGAGAATAGGATCCCTGTATTTTTCGTCTGGATCAGTCAGTGGAAATGACACTGGATCTCAGAGAATAGGATCCCTGTATTTTTCGTCTGGATCAGTCAGTGGAAATTGACACTGGATCTCAGAGAATAGGATCCCTGTATTTTTTGTTCTGGGTTAATCAGTGGAATTTCATCCTGGATCTCAGAGAACAGGATCTCATGATTTATTTTTTCTAGATCAGTCGGTGGAAATTCACACAGAATCTCAGAGAATACGATCCCAGGATTTTTCTTCTGGATCAGTCAGTGGAAACTGACACAGGATCTCAGAGCATAGGATCCCAGAATTTTTCTTCTGGATCAGTTAGTGGAAACTGACACAGGATCTCAGAGCATAGGATCCCAGAATTTTCCTTCTGGATCAGTCAGTGGAAGCTGACACGGGATCTCAGAGGATAGGATCCTTATATTTGTCTTCGGGATCTCAGAGGATAGGATCCCTATATTTGTCTTCGGGATCTTAGAGGCAAGCGAGATCAGCATTCCCGTACCTGGCATACACCGAGGTCCAAGTTGCTTTCACTGTGATGGGCTGTGTCCGGTGTCATGGCCCATGGGCAGTTTGTCAGTTTGGGCTAGTCCTGTCTCTGAAGGAGAGCCAAGCCGAACATTATGTTTCTGGTGTCTGTCTGAGTGACCGGTTGTCAGAGGAACACGATAGTCAATCAAAGTTTAGAATAGAAGGGGTGGGGGGTTGCGGAGTGTCATCTTGTTCGAACCAAGAACCGTGCACGTTTCTTCCACAAGCGCAGTGTGATTTCAGATCAATTTTTGCATCCCCCCATGTCGGGTTGGTTAACACCAATCACGCCTGTCTTGTGGATAGAGGTTTACAGCAATGTAACAAGGAAAACCTAACTGCAAAATATGTCACGTCAAAAATGTATTTTAAAATGGTACATTGAATAAACAGCATCTGCTTTTTTCCCATCAAGCCACGTGCAAAACAAAACCAAAATAAATAGTGTGAAAATCTTTTAAAATAATAATAATAATTAAAAAAAAATAAAAAAATGATATGCAAACGCATCCGAATAAAGAAAACAAGGTGCCATCTGCAGCATGACCCAAGACAAGGAATTTGTTGACATTTAGCCCTGTCCTCTCACCAAGCCTGACACTGTCCCTGGCCCCAAAGGCTCGTTCAAATTGGAACGTACGTTTCCTTTCAGAGCTACAGCATTGTGCATACTATCGACTGTATAATGTGTGGTAAGATCTATAATATAGGTGAGACATTCTGCACACTTGGTGCACGCATTTCTGAACACCTAGCAAACACCTGCCGTTAGCCACTCAAATCATTCGCTCTGCATCTCAACCAGCCCCAATATCACATCAAAAATGCCAAAAGTTCTGGCGCGCTCTGGCAACCACAGAGTGCCAACTTGGAGCCTACCATGCAGGAATCCCATCTTATTGCTAGACGGGTGACCCACCTGGCATCCACACCTAAAAATAGCATGTGCCTATCACCCCCATACAATGCCTTCCGTGGGAACTTCCCCGGAGGTATTACCACACGATTCATTATTTATCTCATGTATATGTTGCAGCTATTCCCTGTTCTCTCCTTCCTTTACTTTCTTCAGTTTCTTTATCAATCTGTTCTGTACTCACTTATCTGATCACACACTGTTCTTACTCTGACTTTTTTTGGTACTTCCTCTTTATGTATATTTTTCCTCCCCCTCCCCTCTCCCTCTTTTTTATTTTGTTTGTTTGATTCGTTTTTGTTTTGTTTTGTCCGTTTTTTTTAAAATTCTGTTTTAATAGTACTGTTAGCTTTTTACCATGATCATTTTCATTTCTTCCCAACTTCTTTATTTTATTATTATTATTATTATTATTATTATTATTATTATTATTATTTTTATTATTATTATTATTATTATTGTCAGTTGTAGTGATAGTAGCTGTAATAGAAGTTGTGCAGTAATATTAAAATTATCATCATTATCATCATTATTTTTAATATCATTATCATTGTTATTATTATTGTTGTTGTTATTGATGTTGTTACCAATATCATCACTTTCATTATTCATACTGCATGATGAACGTCATCCCATTCCAGTTTTCCCCCTAACGTTCTACGCATTGGTATATATCTTAAACTTTACATTACAACCTTTCCCGTTTTCTACATCATTATTATGATAACCATTATTTTTATGGTTATGAGTATAGCTTTTGGTATATTTCTTATGTTTTTTTTTATCTTTCTCATTTTCTGCATTATTACCATTCTTGTTGTTACTATTATTAATAATGTTACCATTACTATTGTCATTGCTATTATAACCATGCAGTTGTAACTATTCGTCTCATTCTTCTCTTTCCTCTTCTTCTATTATCATTATGGTTATTCTTATCATTGTTGTTTGTTGTTGGCGTTGTCGTCGTCGTCGTTGTTGTATGATTATGATACCATGATAATGATGATGATTGTGGAAGTTGTTGCTGTTTGTTGTGTTCTTGTTGTCGACGTCGTCGTCGTTGTTGTTGTCATTGTTGCTATTGTTCTTGTTATAACCTGTTTCTTCTGCCTCTTCCTCTTTCAGCTCCATTCAGTGAATTCAGTTGTTCACCCAGGACCAGATTTTGCAGCCAGGGCATAGAGAGAAGTGATTCACTCTATTCGTCCTTTCGTTTTCATTGTTTTGAATGTCATTTGTCCTATCTGAAGAAGACCCATCAGGTCGAAACGCGTTGTTTGTTTTGTAATTTGCATCTTCCTTCGTTTGGCGGCCCAGTAATTCTGTTATTTTATATTTTTAAAATTTTTTTGTTTTGTTTTACTATTATTATTTTTTTAATTTTAATTTTTAATTTTTTATTTATTTATTTATTTATTTATTTTTTTTTTTTTGGGGGGGGGGGGGTGTCAAGTATTGGTGAATTTATGCAGCTTGCCACCTTAGGCATGGCACATGCAGAGCAAGGGATGCGTGATGTGGATTAGGTGGAAGTGAAGGTCAGGACCCAGTGCAGGCTGCCCACCAAAAATTACTGGCGCCAAGGCCTTGCTTTAAGGAATCCAGTATTTATAGACTGGCGCAACTGCATTGTTTTGAGAATGTTCATTGTGTCTGAAAGTGGATTCTCCTCATTTTCTTTCATGTGGCCATCAAGGCACAAGGCTCCAAGCAGAGAGATTTAGATCAAAGGAATAGGATTATTTTGTGCTCTTGAAGCTGGCCCAAAGATAGGGTCACGGGTGAGCGCATTTGAAGATTGTTTATGATTTCATCAGTGAAGACCCCCCCCCCTCCCCCCTCCAAACACGGGAAAGACTTGCTGGGGGGGTTGTTCTTTTGATCAAGTGTCAGTTTAACATTACACGCTGGCTCAACTGTATGCTAGGCCTCAAAACGCTTATATGGATTATAAAGTGTGTTAGCGCAAAAACCTAATTGTGGAGTGTGGCCTGCACGAACTTCATGCAAGCGGAAGTAGGAACGAGGAAAGAGCTGTCGAGGACACTTTGTCTCGGACGAAAGATAGAGAGGGAAAGGAGAAAGGGGGTGTTCATTTGTGTAGAACGTAAAACCCGGTAAGGCAAGAGAAAGAGAGAGAGAGAGAGAGAGAGAGAGAGAGAGAGAGGGGCCGGATGAGTGGTGGATGTCAATTCCTCAGACACAGACAGACAGACAGACAGACAGACACACACACACACACACACACACACACACACACACACACACAACACACACACGCAGACGCATGCATGCACACACGCACGCACGCGCTGGCGCATTTTTACATACACACATAATTATGTAGATCTATCCCTCCATCTGTCTGACTGTTTGAATATAATATGAAGCTACCCTCCCCCCACCCCTTCCTCTTTCCACCCGTTCCATCTGATCCCTCTCCCCTCCCCTCGCTCCCGTCCCCTCCTTTACCCCCCCCCCCCCCCCCCCCCCTGCCCCTTCCCTGATCCTCCTATTTTCTCTTCTCCCATCTTCCCCCTTCCTCTCCCTGCACCCTGCACGTTCCCCTTTCCCCATCTCTGTCTCCCCGTCTTCCCTACTCCCCTTCACCCGTCCCCTACCCCCACCCCCCCCCCCCCCCCGCCCTCAATGGCCCCCTATTCCCTCTCTTTCTACACGCGTTACCACCCTCCTTCACCAACCCCTTCCCTCCTCCCTTCTCTCTATCGCCCGTTCCACTTCGCCAACCCTTAGACACTTTGAATCCCCAAAAAGTAGTTTGCTATACCTCTCTCTCTCAGTCAAAAAAAAGAGTGGCTGATTATTATTATAATGAATACTTATATAGCGCTAGAGACTAGAGACCAAGCTCTAAGCGCTTTACAATCCACACTCGTTTACACAACGGGCTGCCTGCCTGGGTAGTGCCGACTGAAGAAGAGCTGCCGGCTGGCGCGTCATTCAGTCTTTTCCCGTGTCCGTATCATTCCAGTCCATGATGCTGTTGTCCAACATTAAAAGTTGTGAATATTGCGCAAGCGAGTCGCCTTGCCAAATTTGAAAATCAAACGAACATTGTAGATTTGTACATCCCCTCCTCCCCTTCCCCTCCCTTCCCTGCTGTTTTTCCCCATTCCCATCTATTTTGTTCCTCTCGTCCTCTTCTTCCATTGCCCTTCTCCCTCCCCCTTTCCTTCCTCCGCCCCCCCCCCCCCCCCCCCCACGCCTTCCCTCATAGCCCTCAGTCCCTGTCCCCCCCTTCCCCCCTGTTCGCCCCAACGTCCCCCCTCTTTCCCTTCCACTGGTAAGACAACACTGGCTGCCTTACAGCCCGGGGCGCGATCTTATTCTTTCTACACGAGTTGCTGCCCATGGCGCACGGCAACTGACCCACAGGTGGTTTCCCAAATATAGGAGCCAGTTACAGACGAATATTGACCAGCCGCAGTATAGGTGCCCCCTTCCAAATATAGCAGCCAATCCCATACAACGAAAAAACCACAAAGGCTAAATTTATTTTCCGTCTGAAGCACGATGCTGAGAAACAAGCACATCTCTTGCACTTTCCGGTGGCGTTGGGAAACTTCAGCAAGAACTGTTTTTGTTTTTGTTTTCTTTCTGTCCCATCTTCTGTGCCATCTCAGTGGTATTGTACCCACATCGCTGTTCATTCTGAGCCATCCACAGCCACAGCCTGGCCTGGTCCGCCGCAGCAGCTCTGGCACCGACAATCCACAGAGAGCATGCAGCCAATGTCAAGTCGTCATGAGGCAGCCCACCAGAGGAGACACTGCACTGCCGCCGAGTCAACTCTTTTTGTACTCCCAGTTCTTAAAGAACAGGGAGTACTTTAGAACGGGAACGAAGAAATGCTGTCTGTGTGTCTGTATGTGTGTCTCTGTGTCTGTGTGTCCGTGGTCAAAATGTGTTCCACTCGCTCCAGACAAAACTACTGGGCCGATCTTTCTGAAAATTTGTAGATATGTTCACTATGGGTCAAGAATGATGCCCGGTGTTTTAGTTTACCGTTACAGCAGTTACTAACGGCCGATCTTTCTGAAAATTAGTATGTATGTTCATTATGGCTTAGTAATAATGCCCATTGTTTTAGTTTACCGTTACAGCCGTTACTAACGGCCGTTACTAACGGCTGTAACGGCCTGGAACGGTTTTTCTTCTCCATGGAATATCTCAGAAAGTACTTGGCAGATCTTTCTGAAAATTTGTAGGTATGTTCGTTATGGGTCACGGATGATGCCCGATGTTTTAGTTTACCCCTTTATAGCCGTTACTAACGGCTGTAACAGCCTGTAACGGTTTTTCTTCTTTATAGAATATCTCAGAATGTGCTTGGCCGATCTTTCAGAAGATTTGTAGGTATGTTCATTATGCGTCACGGATGATGCCCGATGTTTTAATTTACCGTTACAGCCGTTACTAACGGCCGTAACGGCCTGTAACGCTTTTTCTTCTTTATGGAATATCTCAGAACGTACGTGGCCGATCTTTGTGAAAATTAGCAGGTATGTTCATTATGGGTCTCCGATGATGCCCGATGTTTTAGTTAACACAGTTATAGCCGTTACTAACGGCTGTAACAGCCTGTAAGGGTTTTTCTTCTTTATGGAATATCTCAGAAAGCACTTGGCCGATCTTTCTGAAAATTTGTAGGTATGTTCATTATGGGTCACAAATAATGCCCGATGTTTTAGTTAACCATATATACCGTTACTAACGACTGTAGCGGCCTGTAACGCTTTTTCTTCTTCATGGAATATCTCAGAAAAAGTACTTGGCTGATCTTTGTTAACATTAACAGGTATGTTCATTA
>CM031600.1:84728338-84735838 GCA_018398815.1 Conus ventricosus
CGGAGTGCAGCAGTGTCGTAATTGGTCTCGCGGTAGTATTCTCGACACACAGTTTGTTGTTGTGTGACTCTTGGCATCCCATACTCCTCTGCAGACTTGCATCCAAAAAGGAAGAATTTGTCCTGAATCACAGTAAGAGCTTGGTTGTAGATGGCATCTGTGTACTGCGCCACATCATAGACATCTCTTCGGACTTAGAAGAGGAAATCTTCAGCAAGATGGTCTCTGAAGAGGTTCCACAGGTTACCTGGGTTACTGGGGTTGCAAGCCACCAGGATGATACAGAAAAGTCACGCAGCAGTCAGGGTCTCTGTGAGACAGAGCTTCCTCCAGGGCAAGATGTAGATGGCTGTCATCTTCTAGGCAAGAGCATTGAAAGCATCTCGAAAAGTGTTGTGGACATAGCCGTTGACAGTCTTCAGCTCCTCGTACGAACGGGGTCCTTTCACAATGTTGAGTAGAAGCCTCAAGAAGTAGCACTCCCCCTGGCGAGGACTGATACTGTACAATCGCCCGATTGCTGTGCCCCTTTGTCGTTTCTTCCACATCTTCTGGGTGGCATCCATGTGAAGTGCTCAGGGACTTCCAGGCACTTCAGCTCTCGTGCTGTAGGGTCTTGAGAGCATAGGCTGAAGAAGGCGGTAAGGGTTGTTTCTGGGGAGAGCCTTCTGCTCTTCGCGCTGCGTTGTGTGGATTGAAGTAGACCCGTTGTCCATTCTCCAAGTGGACAGCTAGTCTCTGCACCATGGAGTGGCGCTCATGCAGGTAAATCCCAGGAGTCTCCAGGTCGCCTCGATGCTGCCAACGTAGCGGGCATTCTGGTACATTTGGATCTCGTCAACGACTGGAGGTTGTTGAGCTGATCCTTCACCTGCCTGAGTTGCTTGGAGTTGGAAGACGGCTTGGTCTGTGCCCTTGTGGACATACTTCAGGACGTACTTGATGGATTTTTTTGCTACTGCTTATTTCCACATTGATGAGGCAGTTGAACTAATATAGGGGGTAAGGGTTGTAGGGACAACCCACTGCTTGGTGACGACGATTTCTCTCTGCCCAAGCTCCACAGCCTCAGTATGTCCTCCATCAGACTCCTCGTGTCTTCTGTACTTAGGTAGCTGTCCTCACCCTGCTCTGTGACCCTTCGGAAGACCTTGGGGTAGTTTTTAGTACATGACCTGGTCTCTCTGTCCATGCAGCTGCCCTTGGGTTGAAGATTCCACAGGGCCCGTGGATCATGTGTGCCATGACCATACAGTGCAGCTCACGGCTCTCCTGTGAGTTTGGGATTTCCGCACAGACAGCAAGATCAATGTCATTTGGCCGTATCTTGTTGTTTGGATTCTGCCAGACCAGAAATGGGAATGAGGCAGACCACGCTTCTGGTACTCCACAGTGTACAGCCATGCTCTGACGTTTCCGAAGATCCCTTATTGAACATGCCCGTGAGATTCTTAAGCTTCAGTTTGAAGACTCGGGCCACGATGTTAGGGCGGTCATGTGCAGCCTGTCCTGGAAGCAGTTGTTGACGATCTCTGGCCAGTTGGGGCTGCACGTCATGGTGATGAAAAGATCAGCACAGCCGTACCTGCGTACGTAGGCCATAGCGTCACTTTGCTTCTCATGCATATAGCGTGGACCACCAGTAAACGATGAAGGCAGCGATTCTCTGTCCCACGCTTTGCGGGTCCCCATCATTGGCAAAGAAAGCGTCACGCAGTTCCTGGTAGCTATCGGCTCGCAGAGACTGTTGTTCTCTACTGATGTACTTGAGCCGCTCCATCTCTATTTTGCAGTACCAGTCCACCAGAAGCTGCTGGAACAACCTGCCGTTCTTCAAGACGTGGTTTCTGGCGGACTTGGATATGGAAAGAATAGTACTGCTGTTGCGTAATCTTTCGCCCATTTTTGCAGTAAGATAAACACTGTACCCATCTGTCCCAAAGACAAACATCAGAGGGTATTGCAGAGCATCATAACTTCGGTGTATTTCTGAAATCCTCTGCAGATTACCATCTCTAAATTAATGGTTTTTAACGGTCAATTTTAAGTTTCTGTTCCTATTAGTTGTCAATCATTGATCAGCGTGTAAAAAATGCACCTGTATACCAAATTTCATCATGAACGGTCTAAATTTAGAAAAAAAAACGGTTATTAACGGTTTTTAACGCTCAATTTTAAGTTTCCGTTCGTGTAAGTTGTATATCATTTGTTCAGCGTGTAAAACTGCAACTGTATACCGAATTTTATCGAGAATGGCTCGGGGGATGTCCCTCCAGGTTCGTGCCAAGTTGGTGATGATCCGTCGATTCTCCTGGCCGCCAACTTCAGCCTGACAGACTGACAGACAGACAGACACACACACACACACAGCTCACTTATTATATAGATTTTCTGTTCATATTAATTGTCTATTATTGATCAGCATGTAAAACTGCACCTGTATACCAAATTTCATCAAGAAAGGTCTAAATTTAGAAAATAACGGTTCTTAACGGTTTTTAACGCTCAATTTTAAGTTTCCGTTCGTGTAAGTTGTATATCATTGTTCAGCGTGTAAAACTGCATCTATATACCGAATTTCATCAAGAACGGTCTAACTTGATATAATAACGGTTTTTAACGCTCAATTTTAAGTTTCGGTTCGTCTAAGTTGTACATCATTGTTCAGTATTTAAAACTACACCTGTATACCAAATTTCATCAAGAACGGTCTAAATTTAGAAAATAACGCTTTTAACGGTGATAAATAACGGTCATAAAAACTATCGAATGACCCAATGGTATCCACAGTATGTCCCTCTAGACTCATGCCAAGTTTGGTGGCTATCCAACGACTCTCTTGCCGCCAACATCAGAAAATATTGTATTTTTAATCGTTTTTAGGCGGGTACGTGTTGTTAACGGTTTTTAAACGGTCATAAATAACTGTCGCAGAAACTATCCAATGACCCTAATGTTACTCGGGAGATGTCCCTCTAGGTTCGTGCCAAGTTTGGTGACGATCCGTCGATTCTCCTGGCCGCCAACTTCAGCCTGACAGACAGACAGACAGACAGACACACACACACACACACACACACACACACCACACACCACACACACACACACACACACACACACACACACACACACACAGAGCTCACTTATTATATAGATACATGTAGAGGTGTGTGTGTGTGTGTGTGTGTGTGTGTGTGTGTGTGTGTGTGTGTGTGGTGTGGTGTGTGTGTGTGTGTGGTGTGTGTGTGTGTGTGTGTGTGTGTGTGTGTGTGTGTTAACAGATGTATGTCATCAATGGTCATCAATGATAAAACATCAATAACAATCATGCATTTCTAACAATCGCTATTGTTGTTGTTGTTGTTGATATAACTGCACCATGCAAGGAACGCTTACGTCAAGAAACAGAAGGGAATAAACGCGCCAGCTTCAACTGGTAAATGTACGACAAGAACTCCTCTTGGTGAAAAATAGGGCTCCTCATACCATTTTTTTTCTTCAACAGAATGTTTCCATGTTTCTGATCTGCACTGTGTAACACAGGATTACAATCAATGATTGTTTTAACAGAAATTATGCGTCGCCACACCTGTAGTACTATTGATATAACAGTCCAAACAGGCAGCCTGCTTTGGCCCATACTATCCCCACAAAGCCTGAAAAGAACAAGACTAAACGGAATACTAGGAGAATTTCCATCACTTATGAAAACTGTTAGGCCGAAAGAAAACAGAAATATCAAACGGTTAAGAAACGCATTGAGAAGGACAGGTTTGGGCACTTCTCATTACTGAGAATATGCCACACCACAGCCCACAGAAGTCGGGATTGCTTTGCATCTACACCAGTAGCTGCTGCTAACATGGAAATCAGTATCTCATGAAAACATAGAAGAAGAAAAAAGCATGTGCGGAGACAACATAACAGCGTTGTTGCGGATTCTCTGGGGAAATATCTCAAGTGGGTGTCAGACGAGGATTTCCAAGGACTACTTTTGATTACCAAAAAAAAAAAAAAAAAAAAAAGACAAAAAAAAAAGACCGCGTAGCCGAGTATCCATAATAATAAAAACAAATGTCCATGATTATGAATGTTTGAGAGAGAGAGAGAGAGAGAGAGAGAGAGAGAGAGAGAGAGAGAGAGAGAGAGAGAACTGGATTTGAAATTAATGAATTTCTGATATAATAATCATCTCTGTCATGTATACCAATCTCTTAACATTCCTTGATGTAAGCATTCCAGACTTGTCGCAAACCTACTTACTCCGTAAATCGAAGGTCGCTTCCAATTCAAACAGGGTGTATGACTGGGAATGTTTGTATTGCGTCCTATCCTTATCGGTTGAAAATGTCCACCCTACTCAGTTTCACATGTTAGGGTAGAGTGTTTTTAATGGACGTTAGTGTATATGCACGATTTGAGGAGTTGAGTTGCAGTATGCTTTTCCTTCTGTTACTTCATAAAGCTGCGTTCCAGTCATCTATCTGATTGAAATCAGATGAAACTTGAACGTACTTGTAAAGTAATTGCACGCTCGAGTTGATTATACAGCTTTAAGGATGGGTTATATTTTAAGGACAGGGCTTTTTTTCCACAGTGGAGCATGGTAAGCGTGTGAGTGAGTGAATGAATCAGTGACAATGTGTTGGGTAAGTCATGCCAAGATGGTGATGCTGTACGTTGTGAGTGAGTGAATGAATCAGTGACAATGTGTTGGGTAAGTCATGCCAAGATAGTGATGCTGTACGTTGTGAGTAAGTGAATGAATCAGTGACAATGTGTTGGATAAGTCATGCCACAATGGGGATGCTGTACGTTGTGAGTGAGTTAAAGACTCAGTGACAATGTGTTGGATAAGTCATGCCACAATGGCGATGCTGTACGTTGTGAGTTAAAGACTCAGTGACAATGTGTTGGATAAGTCATGCCACAATGGCGATGCTGTACGTTGTGAGTTAAAGACTCAGTGACAATGTGTTGGATAAGTCATGCCACAATGGGGATGCTGTACGTTGTGAGTGAGTTAAAGACTCAGTGACAATGTGTTGGATAAGTCATGCCAAGATGGTGATGCTGTACGTTGGATTTAGCTGGCGCTACGCGGAGTGGGGTGTAGTAGTGTCAAAGAAAATAATGACTTCGGTATATATTGAGGTCTCATGCTGCCTTTTTCCATAGACACTGTTCCCCTCGTTTTGTTTGTGTGTGTGTGTGTGTGTGTGTGTGTGTGTGTGTGTGTGTGTGTGTGTGTGTGTGTGTGTGTGTGTGTGTGTGTGTGTGCGTGAGCGCCTCATTGCATATAGTACATGGAGAGAAGGTTTTCTTTTCCCCCTCCCCCTTCTCCTTTTCCACCTCCTCTCCTCCTCCTCCTCCTCCTTTTCCTCCTTCTTCTGCTTCCCTCCCCCCCCCTCTCTCTCTCTCTCTCTCTCTCTCTCTCTCTCTCTCTCTCTCTCTCTCTCTCTCTCTCTCTCTCTTCTCTCTCTCCCACAAAAACAGAAAATACTGAAAGATGTGATTGGTTCTATAGTTTCAAAAGCATATTTGAAACAAAGACATCTATTTCAACAATAACGAACAGGTGGCACAGAATTTGTCTTGCCAGATTGAGATCAAGAACTCTTGGCTTGAACGCCCATAAAAAAATGGTTCCACACTGAACCATTCTCATTGCCTTGCCCATCGTGTGGGTTTCTTTAGGGAGGATGAGACACACTTTTTGTTTCATTGTAAAGAGTACAAGACAATTCGTGGAAAAATACATCATTTTTGAAAAGAATATTGCTAAAAATGATGACATAGTTAGAGTGCTAAAACTGAACTACAACAATGACTCGGTGAAATCTCTTGCATGGTATACTACAGCGAGCAGTGTTGAGCATTCGAAATAAGAAGAATAACTCAAACTGAGGTGATTAAAAGATGTAACACATTTTAAGGAGACTGTAAGACATTTTAGATTTGATTGTTAATGCATTGCGAATTCTTGAAGGTGCATTGTTCTGGAGGGTCGGTATTCAGGCTCATGGTGCTTGGAATCGTAGCATTGTTTTAATTCATGTTTGTTGTGAGTTTACTGTGTACAGTAATTTGCTTTTTGCTGTGCACACCCCATGTCGTCAAGTCTATATAGCTAATGACATTAAAAATGTTCAGTGTTCTCTCTCTCTCTCTCTCTCTCTCTCTCTCTCTCTCTCTCTCTCTCTCTCTCTCTCTCTCTCTCTCTCTCTCTCTCTCTCACGCACACATACACACATCATGATAAATAAGTGTTATGATTATTGATGCTAGGATTTCATTGTCGCTTACTGATAACTGGTTGTAGTGCTGTTCGTTCTCGTCTTGCCTTGTAACCACATCATGTAAATGTAAAAGAAAGAAAAAAATGTTGATATTCTTGGTGCATTGTAGTTGTCTAATTATCATCCTTAGCAGTTTGTTGTATGTTAATATTTTACAAAAGGAATGTAACTCTCTCTCTCTCTCTCTCTCTCTCTCTCTCTCTCTCTCTCTCTCTCTCTCTCTCTTCTCTCCTCTCTCTCTCCTCTCTCCCCACTTCGATAGGAGGATCACTTATTCTATAATCTGTGTGAGCTTTTCTTCTTCTTTGTAATCAATTTCTTTATTCTTGTTTGTTGTTTCAATCGCTTTTTTCCCTTTAAAGTCATCTAGGCCTTAAATGTTAATGCATGAATTTGTTTTAATGTTGTGAAGATATGTGTGTTTGTTAAAAGTTTTGAAAGTCTTAGTCGCTAGTCACGCTTAGTCCCTTAACGGGGCAAGGGCCGGATGAAAAAAAGCATGTGATTGCTCTTATCTGTTACGCTTGGAAATAAAGATTATCATCATTATCATCTGTCTGTCTGTCTGTCTGTCTGTCTGTCTGTCTGTCTGTCTCTCTCTCTCTCTTTTCTCTCTCTCTCTCTCTCTCTCTCTCTCTCTCTGTCTGTCTGTCTGTCTGTCTGTCTGTCTGTCTGTCTCTCTCTCTCTCTCTCTCTCTCTCTCCTCTCTCTCTCTCTCTCTCTCTCTCTCTCGTTCCACCTTGACACAAGGACTGTATAGGTCAATGCAAATAAAAATATGTCTGAAGAGTCTGAAGCGTCTCTCTCTCTCTGTCTCTCTGTCTCTGTCTCTGTCTCTCTCTCTCTCTCTCTCTCTCGCTCTCTCTCTCTCTCTCTCTCTCTCTCGATTAGAGAGGTCTATAGGGGTGGTAGAAGACCCCCCCCCCCCTCGTTCCCAGCCCCATTCCAACAGTAGACCCGAAAAGCAGCTCGCAGGTGTTTTCCACAGAACAAAACAGGTGGTTGCGGAATGTGGTGCACACAATACACGTAGGCTAGCCCACTGGCAGTAACTCCCATTTCAGCAAACAGGAAACAAGTTACGATCATCGTGTGTTTCGAGAATAATTATGTGTGTAGGTGTGTGTGTGTGTGTGTGTGTGTGTGTGTGTGTGTGTGTGTGTGTGTGTGTGTGTGAGTGACAGAGAGAGAAAGAGAGAGA
>CM031600.1:84740838-84743338 GCA_018398815.1 Conus ventricosus
TGTTATAACTACTGGAAGAACTGTGTGAGTTGCTCAGATCAGCTTTAGGAAGCAACGCACTTGGCCAGTTCCAGAGCAAATGAGGCTTTTTTTTCTTCAGAGAATGATTTAACTGCAAAAGCACAAACGCAAAACAAAAACAAAAAAAAAAGAAAAAGAAAACAAAAGGAGAAAGAAATTGTATTTCACGACAAATATCAGCGCTGATTTCTTGTTGTTGTTGTTTTTGTGTGTGGTTTTTTTTTTGGGCGGAGGGGGGGGGGGGGGGGGGGGATCTCCTTAAAACTAACTTTTACTTACACAGATCCAATACAAGGGGAAATTATGCAAGAGCGCTTGTGGCGAAAATCTAAATTTTGCTGACCCCATCGATCAGTATAAAAGTGTGTCAAATTCTGTGGCCCTTCATGCCCTGCTCTCACTATGACCGCGGTTTGATGTCCTCTCCACGTCTATGGCCTAAGTTTGATTGCGTCGGGGTCACCGGTATCGGCGAGTTCATGGGGGGTGTCGTTGGACAGACGTGGTGGCGCCCTCCGGAGGGAGAGCTCACTCACGCCGGCTCCGCGACAAAGCAAAAATTGTCGTCAGTAGGGGGCTTAGCAGATGGAGTCCTGCGCATGTTGGATCAAAACAGACACCACTGAACACGCCGAAGTGACTTAGCAGCATCTCCTCCGGTGGGTTGCCCTTCCTGACGACTTGACATTCACTGCTCCCTGTGGATTGCCGGTGCTGGGACCGCGGCGGGCCGGGCTGTGGCTGTGGACAAGACGTCGGAATGAACGGCGTGGTGCATTGCCACTGAGACGGCACAGAAGACAGGACAGAAACAACAACAATAACAACAACAAGAAGATGAAAAGCATATAAACGTACTCCCAGCAGAGTGCCAAGAGGGAAGACAATTTCCAGTTTGTGGAAGGAAAAAACTCGACAGTGCGGTGGTTATTTCCCTTATCGGACTTGATTTTCTTTTTAATTATCATTAATAGCCGTTAGTAACGGTATTCTGGTACAATAAAACATCAGGCATCATCCGTGACCCATGATGAACATACCTACAAATTTTCAGAAAGATCGGGCTAGAAGTATTGTCTGGAGCGAGTGGAACACATTTTGACCACGGACAGACAGACAGACAGACACACAGACAGCATTTCTTCGTTCCCATTGTAAAGTACTCCCTGTTCTATAAGAACTGGGAGTACAAAAACTGACCCAACCTTTGTCAGTCTTACATCCATTGTGTTAGCACACAATGTAATAAGATTCAAATGAAAAAAAAAAAAATCTAATCTGGATTCAGCATAATTATGTTGCATAGTCGAAATCTGAATTCCGACATTGTTCGCAAGAAACAATTCCGACGCTAGCAAGCTTTGCTGAGAACTTGCTGAAGACAAAGGTCATGGCATAGGCCTGCTTGCTTGCCGTCGAAAAAGATGCCAGGCAAAAAAACACACACACAAAACGGAAAAACGCCACGACTTTGGAAAATATCCAAGTTTGAATTTTTTAGATTTCCACCGATCTTGTTTCTGTCGGAATCATGGTGAATGCAGGAGTGAAGTGTCCTCTTTCTCATCATGCTGGTTTCGATTTCAAGTCAACTCAAGAAAGAAAACTGGAAACTTGTTGTCTAACCACAAGAACTAATCAGCAGCTCTTTCAAACAAATGTAGCCCTTCCCCTACCTACTCTTACCCCCTCCACGCCCCTCCTCCCCCCCCCCCCCTGAAAAAAAAAACATAACTAAATAAGTGAAGAAAGTAACACAATGGCTCAGCCTCAACCACGTGTGAGCAGACGGCAGCTGGCGTGTGCACCCTGGCCAACCTCACTGATAACCCATTCTGCCAACGATTAGTGTCTGGGTCATGATAACATTTTCAGCAAGTCAAAACGTCATTGACCAACCCTCCTCCCCCCCCCCCCCCCCTCTCCCTTGCCTCCCATTTCCTTAACGCTTTGCCTTGGTCATCTCAAACAGCAATCTTTATTTCGCTAAATTCATGATCTGCCCCCGCCTCTGAATTTGTAGTCATGTTCTGCGCTCATCAAAATGCTTACAAACTTTTTTTTAATGTCTCCCCAAGCTCTTTGCCTCCATCTCTCCTACGTCCCAGCTAAGCAAAGTTTTGGCAAGAATTTGTCATTTGCTTAGGAAGAGTAAGTTTTATGCCCCCCCCCCTCCCCCCTCACATTCCTCGGCTTCCCGACCTTCAAACCTTTTCAACAACTTTTCTGATGAGTGCTTGTCATTTGGCAGCACCCCCAACTCATATCCCTCCCCCATATTTTTCCCGAGATAATCCAAGCCAATGGCAAACAAACACCAACTCGCGTGGAAAATAGGAATTTGCAAAATAAAAATTGGACAACTATAAGGATCATATTCAACAGGTGAATTACAACCTTATCGGCTACCAATCACGAGCGACTTTACAGGATTGGGCGCACAACTGCTAGATCGGCAAGCAGAGAGACTCCCTGATGC
>CM031600.1:84748338-84753935 GCA_018398815.1 Conus ventricosus
AGTGAAATGGAATTCGTACTTCCTCCTCCCGCCTCCCCCCCCCCCCCCCCCCCCCCCCCCCGCTCCCCTTTTGAAAGTAGTCTGCTTCATCCGCCAACCACCACCCTTTCCCCAATACTGACGGCGGTGTGTGTGTGTGTGTGTGTGTGTGTGTGTGTGTGTGCGTGCGTGCGTGCGTGCGTGCGTGTGTGTACGCGCATTATCCCTGTTCCCTTCCCTCAAACGCCCCTCCCCCCCCCCCCCCCCCCCCTCATCCATCTGCTGTTCCATTCATCCGTACATCTCTGCTCCCCGTTCCCTTGTTTACGTCTCTCTCTCTCTCTCTCTCTCTCTCTCTCTCTCTCTCTCCGTCTGTGCATACATGCATGTGTGTGCGCATTCCCCTACACCTTTCCCTTGTCCTGCCGCCCACCTCCCCCAAACCCAGCCTTTTTTCTCACCTTCACTCCCTGCTTCTCTGTTTACATCCCTCCCCATCCCACCCCTGCACCCACCCTCTCCGTCTTCCCTCTCTCTGTCTCTATCTGTCTGTCTCTCCCTGCCTCTGTCTCTGTCTCTTTCTCACTCTCTCAAAGTGGTGACAGCCCTGATATGGCCCTTTCGGTCGGCTGGGCTTTTCGCAACATTACCTTACCTCTCCCTGCCTCTCCCACCCTCCCTCCCTCCCTTTGTCTCTCTCTCCCTCCCTCTCTCTCTCTCTCCCTTCCTCCACCCCCCCCCCTCTCTCTCTCTCTCTTTCTCTGGGAAGGAAAAGCAAAGGATGGGGAAGAGTGTTGCGGATGGGAGGACGGCGTGGAGAGGGGAGAGGGGATACGGTTAAACAGTACCAAATTTGCAACGAATGTTGCGGATGGGAGGACGGCGTGAGGGGATACGGTTAAACAGTACCAAATTTGCAACGAACACACTTTTTTTTTCTTATCCTTTCTTTTTTAAATTAAATAGAAGTTGGGTGGAGGGGAAGTGGGGGAAAAGGGGAGGGTAGGATACGGGAAGAGGAGGATTTGGGAGTAGATGTAGGTCTTCCCTCCCTCTCTTTCCCTCCCACCCTTCCCTTCTCCCCTCCCCCCCCCCCCCCACCCCACCCCCCACGGCTGTTATCCCACGTCTTCCGTCCCCGTCTGGTAACGACCCGGGAGGGTAGGGATATAATTAATCACCCTCAGCTGTTGGCTCTGGCGACAACTGTTCAAGTCCTCGTTGGGGGGAGGGGAGGAAGGGCAGAGAGAGAGAGAGAGAGAGAGAGAGAGAGAGAGGATGGGGGGGGGGGGGGGAAGGGGGGTTATGATCGAAGCAGTCGCAAGACGACGAACGTGTGCGGTGTTTGTTTAAGTTTCCCTGAGCGGAGGAGATCGTTACACTGAAGGCCGACTGTGTGACAAGCACAACGTAACTCACTGAGCCAGCCAGTGAATCCGATAACAACCAGAGAGAGAACCGGCCCATGGTGTCAGTATGTTCCCTTAGACGTGACGTAACCTTCGACCTGCAAAACCGGTGTCCCAACCAAAACTGTCCCCCTATATCCATGCTGCACCTTGGACAGCACTGACCAGCCCCTAACTGTGTCCAGCAGGTGGGTCAGGCTGGTCCATGCTGTCCCCTTCAGCCCAGAGTGCCCCTCCCCCCCCCTCCCCGCTCCCTTCCCTATAAATAGTATATGCTGCTGGCGGCAGTCCAGAGTGCCCTCGCAGTTCGGGGGGTTAGGGGGGGGGGGGGGGGCAGTTTAGGGCGGGCAGTTTAGGGCGGGCGGACAGTTTCGGCTGACACCGATCACCATCAGGCGCCATCTTGCATCACCAAACGCCGTGCCATCGCGAGGCATCACGGCGAGACTTGCTGTACTTTCGTTTTTCCGCACAGAGGATTTTAGTTGCCAGATTATGGACGTGTTCTTGTCGATAGATCAGGCTACTGTGGCTGCCTCGGCTTCTCGGATTAGGATCGCGGTTGGCTCTGTGGTCGGGGTCATGCCATTGGTCCCAAGGTCCATTGGTCCCAAGGTCCGTTGGTCCCAAGGTCCATTGATTCCAAGGTCCGTTGGTCCCAAGGTCCATTGGTCCCAAGGTCTGTTGGTCCCATGGTCCATTGGTTCCAAGGTCCGTTGGTCCCAAGGTCCATTGGTCCCAAGGTCCGTTGGTCCCAAGGTCCGTTGGTCCCAAGGTCCGTTGGTCCCAGGGTCCAATGAACCTTGGGACCAACGAACCTTGGGACCAACGAACCTTGAGACAATGAACCTTGGGACCAATGAACCTGGGGACCAATGAACCTAGGACCAATGAACCTGGGAACCAATGACACGCTCCCCTGTGGTCTAGTAGAAGTGTGTCTGATGCTGGGGGCTCGACATCTCAGGGGGGAGCCCTACAGCTGTGAGGTTAAATCACCTGGCTTTGGGGGCTTCATCCACTTCATCCCATTCCTTGACTAAACGCGGGAAGAGAGCAACGTGGTGCTGTGTGTGTGTGTGTGTGTGTGTGTGTGTGTGTGTGTGTGTGTGTGTGTGTGTGTGTGCGTGCGTGTGTGCGTGCGTGTGTGCGTGCGTGCGTGTGTGCGTGCGTGCGAGCGCGCGCGCGCGTGTGTGTGTGCGTGCATGCGCGTGGTTCCCCAGACTCTTAGAACACAATTCCACCAGTTCTCCTTCCCTCCCCAGCACAATGTCAGAATCGAACCATTTATCCCGAGATGCTGTACAGGCCAGGTCCACCAACATCTTAGTGTTAATGGCCGGTGGCATTCAACGATCAACGAATGCATGCCTGTTTCTCTCTCTCTCTCTCTCTCTCTCTCTCTCTCTCTCTCTCTCTCTCTCTCTCTCTCTCTCTCTCCCCCCATGGAAACGACAGTCATAGGGTGGGCTTGGAGTCGAGTTACATTCGAGTCAATGATGAAGCTCGGAACGTTCGCTGGAAACGAACGCAATCGAACACAATGGAAAGCAATCAGCGCGATGTGTTCGTGTGGGTCGTTGGCCTGTTCGTATTGGTGAAGGAAGAGGGTGTGTGTGTGTGTGTGTGTGTGTGTGTGTGTGTGTGTGTGTGTGTGTGTGTGTTGTGTGTGCCTCCCCCCCCCACCCATATGCTGAAGCATACAATATTTTAAGATTGTATGTTTTTTCGTGTAAAGGAGCAGAAGGGACGGGGACAGCTTGTTTGTTTTGATTCGTGTTTTTTGTTTGCTTTCCCCCGACCGTCACGTGTTCTGAGCTTTTTGAATAGGTCTGTATTTCCTGTACGGTTGTACGAAAGTGTTTGTACGTGTGCGCGCGCCCGCGTTTGTGTGTGATGCTCTGTGTTTTGGTTGGCATTTTCCTGTATTTCTAATGCGGTGTCTCAAAATTGGACAGTCGTTCGTGTTTCCTGTTTTCTACACACAGCCTTCAAGTGTTTCGTTTTCTTTTGTTTGTTTGTTTTGTTTGTTTGTTCTGCTCTATCATAAGCCTTTAGAGTTACGGGGCCTTTGAGATAAACCGGATGTCAGATTTTTGAAAAGTAGTTAAAGACTCGGAATCAAAAATTTACTTGGAGAATATTTCGATAGGGTTGCCCTGTCTTCATCAGCTCACTGTTGCTGTTGTGGCAGCGAGGCCTGGTGGGACGACTGTTATGTGGGGTGAACGGTTGTCAGGATCTGATTGTAGATGGGGGGAAGTTCAAAGCCTTGATCTCTGTTCAGGCTGGCGCATCTAGTCGTGATTTCGATGGCTTCTTTAACGTTTCTATGTCATTGTTTCGGCTGTAGCTTTCATTACAGCTGTGCCACTTTGTGGAATGGTATGGCCTCAGAGTGGCTGCTGTTTGTGATTAGTGACTTTACAGCTTTATTGTAATCTTGTACCAAAAGGAAAAACAGCACTGCAGATCGATTATTATAGCCTGGGCCAGTTTCTGTAAATGATGATGATGATGATGATGATAAACACAATAACAATATTGATAGTAGTAGTAGTAGGAGTAGGACTAGTAATAGTAGAAGTGGTAGTAGTAGTAGAAGTAGTAGTAGTAAAGGATTTCGCAATGAGTTAACCAGGGGACACAACTGAGTAAAAAGGCGATTAATGTGAAGGTAATGGGATTGTTTCCCTTTGTCCCCTGGAGATCGGCATCAAACACAAATCTATCGGTGTGTGGGTGTCACGGACAAAAAAGAAAAACCGAAATTGTGGTCAGTCGCCAGCCAGTTCAATTGGACATGAGTTCCAAACTCAAACATTCTGGTTTCCAGGCAGACGACTTCATGTGTCGCGTCAGCCAATTAGGTACGGCGGGGAGGCTATTTGCTAGTCCTTCACGGAGACGGCACTGTCCCGCAGACAGACTGAGTGGCTTGACCAACGTCTCAATAGGTCTGGCCAGACGGATCGCTACGTCTAGGTCAGACTGATACAGCTAATTTGCAAGACCAGTGCCCACAGTTAAGTCGGACGTCGCCGGTTAAAGTAGGAAGGGGGGAGGTATTGTGTAGTGGGGGTGAAATCAAGCTAATTAATTAAATGACCCATTGACCACCACAGAGAGCAAGGCCGGTAGATGTGACTTTGACGAGTTGCATGTCCAATGGAATTAGAGGGGAGGTAACCTCGGTACAAGGCGGGAAAAAATACTGACCAATGGTACTCACCCTTTTGACAAGTGGGAACGGAATAAGAAAGCGATGCGTGAGTGAGAGAGAGGAGAGGAGAAGCAGAAAAAAAGAGAAGACAGAGAGAGAGGAAGGTTCTGGGTGTAGGCTCTGCACGAGAGAAAAGCAGAGATGAGAGGAGGAGTGAAGAGAACCGAGTTGAAGCATTAGCACCATATAGAGTCTGCAGAGGAAGGACTAAGGAGAGATGTTAAGAGAGAGAGTTGCTAACTGATGAAGAGAAAAAAAAAGAAAAAGAAAAAAAAGCAACCATGTCCATTTGATAAAGCAGACCAGAAGAGAGAGAGAGAGTGCAATGCGTTAATGCAGGAAGAAAGAAAGGAGAACAGATCGATGTCTGGTAGTCACTGTTCAATCTGAACTGGGGTTCGACCTCACCTGGCAGCGCCACTTTCATCAAGCAGAATCACAGGCCAACGCCTGAAAAGAAGAAAAGGAAAGACAGTGATTCGTAAATAGTTTAAGATCACCTGGCCAGGTAAAGTGGAAAATCTATTTATACCCGGGTTAGTTATGATGATTTAGATAAATGGTTTTGTCAAGTTCAAGGAAAGAGAGAATGTTTTTTGTTTGACTCCATGAGCATTGATGTTTTTCTATGATTATGTGTAGTAAATGTTATAGACTTTACTAGTGGTTTGATGTGACGAATGCATGATATATGAATGAGATTGTAAGCAAGCTGTGAGTGTGTTTGGGCTGTGCGCTAGTCCTTCCTCCACTGACATACCCCGAGGTTGACAATTTATTGGCGAGCCTGCCAGGATATTCTGGCCCATTTATTATAATTGTTCAACTTCTCAGAGAGGAAGCTGGGTGGGATTCAAGTATTGTAATCCTAAGACAAGGTAGTGTCTTAACTGTATGTTTCCAAGATAGTTAAATACTAGGTTTGGCATGCTTCCAAGATAGTTAACACTAGGCTTGGCATTTCAGCCCAGAGTACTTATTTCGCA
>CM031600.1:84762435-84842435 GCA_018398815.1 Conus ventricosus
TTCACCCTTCGTTTTTCCTCGCTTCTTCTTTCTATCCTGTCGTCTGTCCTTTCTCAACCTTTTCACCCTTCGTTTTTCCTCGCTTCTTTTTTCCAATCTTCACTTCCATTTTTCTTTCGCTTCCTTTTTGTTTCCTTTCCTCTTTCCATTTAAAAAAATTTTTTGTTTTTTTTGTTTTAAAAACTCTATTTCTCTCGTATTTCTGTTGTGCTTGCCTCCCCCTCTCCCCCTCCCGCATTTCCTGCCGTCTCTCCTTTCTTCCGTCTTTCCTTCCATCTTACTTTCCGGTCTAACGTACCCCGATCAACCGACATTTGTGTCTTCTTTCTGCCGTCCTTTGTTCTGTCCTCCTCTTCTTCCTACATTTTCTATCTTCTCTCTCTCTCTCTCTCTGTCTGTCTGTCTGTCTGTCTGTCTGTCTGTCTGTCTGTCTGTCTGTCTGTCTGTCTTCTCTCTCTCTGTCTCTCTCTCTCTCTCGTTATTTATTTATTTTTTAAATATTTTTTTGGAATAACTTCCGTCTTTTCCTATAGGTCATCCCTTCTTTTGTTATGTGGATGTGTTATGAAATCAAACGTCGCCGAAAACAGCCTTGTCAAGTCGCCTCAGACCCAAAACTCCGTTCTCCTCGTCAATCATCATGGAAAAAAAGCCAACAGCTAGAATTCTGAAAGTTTGACATCTGCTGTCACGACTCCAGCATGTTTTGATTCCCTTTCCAAAGCTACACCCGTACTGAGTTATGAAACTTCCCGATCCGTTTCAGCGAGCGTGAGAGCAGCAGGTTACCTAACGAGAACGGTGTTCTACTCGGTTATCTTCCCCTTTCAGTGTTGCTTACAATGCCCAATCAGAATCGCTTTCTAAGATCAAGAATAGTAAACCAGTGTGGCTTGCTCACCTTCCGAAATGGCGACTGTTTTCTAACGCCTTTGATAAGATTGACCATGAGGGCCTGCTACTTAAATTAGAACACATCGGCATTGGCGGTTCTTTGCTAAAATGGTCTAGATCATTCCTCGTTGGGAGAACGCAGAAAGTTATTGTGGAAGGGTCGTCATCCCATTGTAAACCAGTCTTGTCAGGTGTACCACAGGAACTGTTCTGGGGCCCCTGTTTTTAAATTTTTTTTTTTTTTTATATAAATGACGTAAGTAATCTCTCTCCTAGAACTACTATAAGGCTTTTTGCAGATGACAGCTTAGTACATAGAACAATCAGAAGCAAGAATGATACACGCATTCTACAAGATCTAAACGGTTTACAAGAGTGGGAAAGAACTTGGAAAATGGAATTTCATCCCCAGAAGTGCCAAGTGTTGCGTATATGTAATAAACGCTCACCAGCTAGATCAGAATACTCTGTTCACAATACTATTCTTAAAGAAACCAGTGCTGCAAAATATTTAGGCGTGATTATAGATAGTCGTCTCAATTGGAAAGAACATTACAATTTAGTATGTAAGAAAGCAAACAACATATTAGCTTTGTTATACAGGAACATCAACGACTGCCCCAAAAAGGTTAAGGACGACTGCTATAAAACACTGGTTAGACCAGTACTGGAATATGGTTGCTCAGTCTGGGATCCTTACAATCTAAAGGACATTGATAACCTCGAAAAGATTCAGAAGAGAGCAGCACGGTTCGTAACAGGGAACCATATCAGAGAGAAAGGGAATACTTGGAAGAACATGAGGAAATTAGAATGGAAACGCTTAGAAGAGAGAAGAGCCTTTATCAAACTTAATACCTTCTTCAAAGGCAGAGCTAAACTAATTGATATCCCAATGGAACAACTAGTATTGAATAAAAGTAGCACCAGGAGTGGCGGTCAATCTTATGCCATACCTGCATCAAATATTGACAGCCATTTACATTCATTTTATCCTAGTTCTGTACGGCTGTGGAACTCACTGCCGGGTGCCATCAAGATTGCCAAAAATGCAGTCTCTTTTAAAAATCAAATTGATGAGACAATCTTGAGATCTGCATATTGATTGACTTTTCTATTGAACTTCCCCATATATTTTATGGTTACCTAGGCCTTAACATGCCATTGCTTTTAACCCTTTAAATATCATGTGCGACCCCTTGCTGCCAAATTTTGCTCCAGGGGCCAAGAGACTGAGTCGCATTTTCTTTTTTTTTTAACATGCGCGCTGGTGACCACCTCATTTTTGAGTGAACCAGCTCGTTAGGAAGAAGTAGTGATGCTGATTCAGTTATAGCATATAGAATAGTTCTCATTAAAACACACACACACACACACACACACACACACACACACACACACACAGAGAACATTTCTTCGTTCCCATTGTAAAGTACTCCCTGTTCTATAAGTACTGGGAGTACAAAAAACGTAGTGATGAAAACGATGAATGACACACGCGACGCAAAAGCGCATTAGACTACATGAAGTCAGCCAAGAAGGGAACACGCGGAAAACCCGGTTTGGTCATGCGTAACCGTATGACACGACCCGGCCGTTTTATGATTGTTAACGGTGCACGTGCGTCAGTGGGGTTGAATGCCACAGTTTTAGGTAGGTATCTGTGTCTATATTAAAGCATTGATGTCTTACAGTTTAGTCTGAGCGCTGCCAAAGTTTTATGTGGTGACGATCTCGCATTGATTTCAAATTCTTTTTTTCCCCCCTCTCAATGGAAGGTATTCGTGTCTTCATTCAGAGTGCGCGCGCACAAAGCAAGGTGAAAGGTCAGGTATGCAAATGACTTTATAAGTGTTTCATCCTGTGGTACAAACTGGCGGGATTGAAGAGGTGAGTTTTACATCCTTTCGGCCAGTGGCCCTCAAGGCCATGGTGTCCCAGAACCAAAGTCTTCAGTGTTGGTGGCGGATGTCTGGTGGTTGGTTCCCCACAGGGGGCTGTCCTGACATGTTCTGGTTTTCCTGTCAGACGGAGTCTGGGTCCTCATCTCTCTTCCTGCTGAAGTGATGCCAAGCACTTGGTTCTGGTTCCGTGTGAACTTCTGTCCACTTGGTGGATTTGGTCGGCCGACTGTGGGCCTCGGTGATCTTCGCCTCTTCCCTCCCCCCCCCCCCCTCCCCTCCTCTCCAAGGCCTGTTTTCAGGGCTACCTGGCGGCCTTGTTCATGCTCTGGTAGCGATGGTTCTGTGCCGCGTGAAGCCGCCTCATATTGGGAGCAGGAACGGACATCGCTGGAGCAGCGCGTGATTCCATTCTATGGTTCCTACTGAAGACAGCGAAGGGGGCAATTTTTTCCAGCCCAATTCCAAGAGGGGTGCCTAGCATGCCGACCCCAAAACATGGTTCACTAGGCTACGGTTTCCGTTGTCAGGCAGCGCCGATCACCCCACATCTCCAGGAGCCGTCCATCGGCGACACGGGCCAGACCCGCCGTCACCGATAGGGCAGAAAGGTTGACTGCGCCGCCTGATGCAGACCTCTCACATGAGCGTCCCACGAGAGAGGTCTGGCACCTCTCCCTCGACGCTGACTGTTATATGCCACCTGGCAGTGGGTGTCGCTTGACACTGGCTTTGCACTGCAACTTTCTCCTTCGTCTGCAGGCCGCCTTGGTGTCAGGACGTTGGATGGATGGGAGGCGTCTGTCTTCTCCACCGACGCTTGATCCGCGACCACACAGGCTTGCTGACGTAGGACAGATTTATAGCGCTGAGCCAGTGGTGCCAATGCCATCATCCGCAGACGTGGTCAGTGAATACGAAAATCACATTGCGAAGTCATTCGCATACCTGACCTTTAACCTTGCTTTATGCGTGCACACTCTGCCCCGGAAAACACGAATGCCTGCGATTCAAACAAAGAAATTCGATGCTATTACTGACACAATCTTGGCAGCGGTCAGACGTAGGAATGGAGACGATAATGCTGTAATAGATGCTATTACTGACACAATCTTGGCAGCGGTCAGATGTAGGAAGGGAGACGATAATGCTGTAGTACATCCCTCTCGTAAACGTTGTATTCAGCGCCACGGACGTCATGGATCGTCGCTGTGCTGGGTGGTCTCACATACACACATAACTTTTCCACCATGTCACTCCGTTCGTTTGATATGTTCAGGTGCCCTTCAGCTTTCTATCTGTAAGTCATCGCTTTTATTGACCTAATTGACTAGAAAGGGGAAAAGGAAGATAAGAAAAAAAATAAAGCGGGTGAATCTATACGCAGAACGTTCAAGACAATAGTAGGGCTGCCCTAAATCCGTATTCCTCAAAGAGCCATCACTCGTTTTGCCGTCTGGATTGTCGCCCTTTGCCTTATCGCCATCAATAATCGCCAACTTACACTCTTTTTTTTCCTTTGTCAGAAAACGGTGGAAATGGATGGTTAAAGATCATGAAGGGCGTACATTATCCAAACAATTTTTGCAAAGTCGTGCATCGTTTTCTTCGTTACACCAGAATAATGCCGCACTGTGCTCTCGAACACATTCTGCCACCAGATCTCTTGGTTGTGCGGGACGGCGAAATGCTTACAGAAAATCAGGCTGTTTGACACAGATTTGCATTTGGGAGATTTACGGCCAATACGGCGAATCGTCCCCAATTACAGTGAAGTGAAATACGGCGAACAGTGCCAAGCCCAGTGAGATCTAGTTGCCAAGTGAATCGACTGCAGGCCGAAATCTAAAATGTGAAATGTTAGGAATAGCGCACCCCCCCCCCCCCCCCCCCCAAAAAAAAAAAAAAAGAAAAAAAAAAAAAAAGAAAAAAAAGACGTGAACAAACGAATCACAAGACAAAACACGACGCGTTTCAACCTCTTAGGTCTTCTGCAGGCAAGATACATAACACTCAGGACAGCGAAAATGAACGAGCAATCATTTATCTTCCAGTTCGGCGCAAGATGGGCGTTGAACGCTATTACTAACATTCCAACCCAGTTAGTTTCAAACAGAGCTGACAAGCAGGCGGAAGTTGAGACAAACTTGCAAGAAAAAAAATTACTACACTGCCAAACAAAAGAAACGAACAAATCACGAGACAACCACGACGCGTTTCGACCTCCTTGGTCTTATTCAGGCAAGACAAAACAACATTCAGGACAAAGGAAACGAGGCATGAACAGACAATCACTTTTCTCCTCTAAGTAAATTCTGGCATTTCGCGCGCATTTTGAGGAGGTAAGTAAGTGCCTGTCATGTAGCGGTAGCGTCGCTCTCATTGATGGTAAACGGCTCACGTTGAAACATTTGACCGAGCTTCATCCCAAAACAGACATCGTCAAGCTCCACCTTAGACATGGGCGCCTGTATTTCTTTGTTTAAAGGATCATTTGATGTTGGAATGGTGAACAAAAGAATGTTATTTCCTGCGCCTAAAACTGGGAGAACTTCGCGCTACGTTCTGTGCAGTGACTTGCCATTGAAGAATGCGAGGAATGCCACGGGAGAAAGTACATTATGTGTATTGTGTATTTGGATGGAGTGGAAAGTGGAGGGTATTCTGAACTGGCTAATGCGTAGATCTCATATATGATTGAAATTCGAATACTCGCTCACTCTATGAGAACCCCGACTTCCTCCTACCTCTACTCTGGTCTGCTTTGCCTCTCTCTCTCTCTCTCTCTCTCTCTCTCTCTCTCTCTCTCTCTCTCTCTCTCTAACACAGACACAGACACACACACACACGCACACACGCGCGCGCGCATCCCGTTTTCATGAGTATTTACGAATGTGCTCGTGCGCCAGCAGAGGCACAACATAGTGGAGGCTTGAAGAAGTGTTACAATTAGTTTTCATGCTCTGTTCAGCGTTTCCCCCTCGTACTCCGACTTGGATGCCTCCGCGTCTTGCGACGCATGAGGCAGTCGGTCAAGTCGCTCCACTGTGCCAGCGCAATGGGCTAATGCGTAGGTCAGACATCTGTTAAGTCGTAGCCACGAGACCCTTTTCTTCAATTTTCTCATCTTATTCTTTTTTTTTCTTTATTTATTCTGTTATCGTTATTATTATACAATGCACAAAAAGAAACGCATATTTTTTTTATTTCAGTCATTTCGTGCGTCATTCAGCATTCAAAATATTACAACCACAGAAGAAATACGACATCAGTCTACTGTTATGTCTATTCATTATGTCTGACTATTCTCACTGGACAGAGTTCCCTGCTATACGGGGCATGTTTCTGTCAAAATTTTCCTTAATATTTCAGCGAAAAAATATGCGTTTCTTTTTGTGCACAGTATATTATCATTTATTTATTTATCTAATTATTATTATGATTATGATCATATATATATTTTTAAAATATATTTCTGTATCATGCTTTTATTATCAGTACCATTATTACCATTGCTTTCATTATAGTTGTAGCATTATCATCATTAATACAATTGTTAGTATTGATATTACCATCACTACTATTAACATCACCATCGCCATTGCCACTAAGACTGTTGCACGGCAACCATGCTGTTTAAGAATCCTCTAACCCACTCTCCTTTCTGCCATACTACAACTGCTCTTGCCACATTATCACCTAAAGTGGTAGTAACCCTGTCTTTATTTTGTCAATATTTTGATCATCATCATTACCATTATTAGTATTCTTATCAGTAATATAATTGTCATCATTGCTACCTTGATTCACACATTATCTCCCTTCTGACAGCCTCGTTTTCATTCAACGCCTGTCTTGCGCTAAAGTGATTGAAGGTCAGTGATTGCTCGTTCATTTTCGTTGTCCAATCGAAATCGCTGCGCCAGATCAAGAGCAAATAATCCATGCAAAGCTTACGTCTCTTCCGAAATGGCGACTGGTTCACTGATGTTGATTCAGTCATAAATTCGATCACACACAGTATTCTTTGGTTCTAACGTGCCGAGAATTGAAAAGACGGAGTTACACAAGCAAAGACGAAGCACATGGGCCTCCCTAAGCTCGACTGAATATGGAAAAAATATGTTCAATGTGTGAGGCTTTGTGAAACGACGCATGAGTAGGCTTCCCCCGTAGAGGGACAATCGATAACGATGCACGCATGTCAGCCAGGCTGAACACCCAAGCCTGTCGGCAGGTGTCGACGTTGGTACCAAAGCATTATTGTCTTTCTGCTCATGTCTGACTTTTTACCAAACTTTTATTCCGTATTGACCTCACAATGACCCGCATTTTTTTTTTCTTTTTCGTTTGAACGGAAGCATTCCCGCATAGTGCGCGCGCATGATTGAGCAAGGTGAAAGGTCAGGCATGCGTGTGTCCCAACAGTGCGTCTTGGCTTGTGGCTGGCTGCGTCTTCTGCGGAGTGTGGTGTGTCTGCCAACTGTCTCAGCACGGTGAATGTCTCCTTCGTCTGCGGGCCGCCTAAGGTGACCTCAGTGCCTTACACAGTCAGCACGGGGCAGTGCGTGGACTCCTCTCTCCGTGTCGTGGTCTGCTGGGCATGGCAGTGGGCAGTGCGGTGACGACCCGGCGGTCTGGGTGACGTTGAGGAGGTCAGACGGGGTCAGCAGACCGCTACCTGCTAATACCTGTTGATACCTGCTAATACCTGTTGATACCTGTTGATACCTGCTAATACCTGTTGATACCTGCAGCTTGCGGTCTGCGACTGCCCGGGGCTGGCACCGGCGCGCGCTTCTGACGCCAAGGTCACGGTGGCGGTTTTTTTTTTGTTTTTTTTAAATATAAACAGGTGTGGATGGCGAACCAGCCGCCGTGGCGAAGTGGTTAGCGTCGCGGACTCCCGGCTGGGAGGTCGTGGGTTCGAATCCCATCAGAGTCATGTGGGTTTTTCTGCCCCGACCGGCTCCTACCCAGAGTTGAGTTTGCTACGGACTCAGTTGGAAGACTGGGACCACACAGTCGAGTTTCATCCACTTAATGGATGCGTTTCTGAAAGTGTTCCTCAAATTTCCTGACCAACACTGCAGGTGCCTGTATCTCTCGGGCCTGGTTGACGCCGGTGTAACGAAAAGTTTTAACTCCCCGAATGGTTTAACTCCCAGGGAGTTAAACTGTTCATATGTAAATTTTAACTCCCTGGGAGTTAAACTAGAATGACTCCCACCCTGTGCCAAAATAACTCCACTCAGTAAAACTTCAAAATGTTCTAAAATATTTTTTTGTGTACTAGTCTCAACAAATTCTTGAAACATTAAGGGGGGAGTCATTTTGTACATATATCAGACTTAACTCCCACCCTGTAACAGAATGACCCCCCTGGGAGTTAGTACAGATTAACTCCCGGGAGTTAATCCAGGCGTGTAAAAGTTTAACTCCCTGCCCACTAAGGGGAGTCGGGTTTTCACAGTTTAGAATAACTCCCCTGGGAGTTGATGTGTACACGTGTTTTCTGACTCCCAGGGAGTTACTTTGTAACAGAGGGGGAGTTAATCTGATCACGACTAAGATGACTCCCACCCACATATTCCCAGGTGTCTTTCGGTAAGAGAATGGAGAAGGGGATTTAATGTTCATGATCATCATCATCATAGGGAAAGGAAATGTCGGTGTACATATTCATGTTCTCATCTATGCATGTCTTTGATATTTTACTATGCCTTTTTGTATATAATCCGTATGTAAAGTCTGTATATACATGAATTAATGGCTTGATGCCTTTGGTAGAAATACTGTACCTTCAGTCTTTCTCTCTCTCTCTCTCTCACTCTCACTCTCTCTCTCTTTCTCTTTCTCTTCTCTCTCTCTCTCTCTCTCTCTCTCTCTCTCTCTCTCTCTCATGGAATCTTTGCGACTATCAAACAGTCACCCATAAGTGTAGGCCATTACACTCAAATGGTGTAGAAATGAAAAATTTTCAATTTTTCATTGTGTCATGCTGCCAAATTAGGGAGTGAAGGAGGGGGGGGGGGTGAGAGGGTAAGGAAGGTGGGGAGAGAATGACGAGAATGACGAGTAGTCGCGAAGTGACGTAAAATTGTTTGTATTGACTCGCTATACCTGGGAGAGAAGGAAAAAGAAAAAGGGTCGGCATAGATTAGAAATTTGTGTGTGAGACACATGGGATAGAGAAAGGGGGGGGGGGGGGGGGGGGGGGGGGGGGGGGGGGGGGGGGGGGGGGGCTGTTTTTGTACAATTTGTACAAGAGGGTGGCTGCTTGGGACCGATCTGATGAAGTTGTCATGTGACTCGTCACAGGTGTGGTGGTGTGCGTGTGCCAAGCTAAAAATGAAAGTCGGCCAGCCAATCAGAAAAACACACATTTTTCAATAACATTCAGGACACGTGACTAATTCACAGAAACCAATAATATCGAAGGGAACAATTCTACCTGACAAGTCTTGATCTGGCAAGTTAGTGTAAGAACACACACACACACACACACACACACCGCGCGCGCGCGCACGCACGCACACACGCACACACACATTTCGAATATATATATATATATATATATATATATATATATATATATATATATATATATATATATATATATATATAAGATGCATGGGTGGTAGCGAGGTGCGGGAGTGGGTGGTGGGTGGGAGTCATTCCGGTGGTATGTCAGAATAACTCCCCTGGAGTCAAACTGAAACACAGAGGGAGTTAGTTTTGTATATTCTAGTTTAACTCCCAGGGAGTTAAAATTTACAAATGAACAGTTTAACACCCTGGGAGTTAAACCATTCGGGGAGTTAAAACTTTTCGTTACACCGGGATATATTATTAGAGGAAGTGTAGAGTACAGCCCTGTCATGTAGTCTCAGACCGAAATGGAAATCCGTAGCATCATCTTAAACATCTTCATTCTCATCGATCAGCATTAAAAAAGAATGTCTCCAATTCTGTGGCCATTCATGCCCTGCTCTCATGGTGACCTCGATTTCGATGTCATCTCCACGTCTTTGGCCTTGGTTTGGTTCCGTCGGGGTCACCGGTATCGGCGAGTCCATGGGGGCTGTCGTTGGACAGACGTGGTGGTGCCCTCCGGAGGGAGAGCTCACTCACGCCGGCTCCGCGATCAAGCAATTATTGTCGTCAGTAGGGGGCTTAGTAGGTGGTGTCCTGCGTATGTTAGATCAGAACAGGCGCCACTGAACACCACCGAAGTGACTCGGCAGCAGTGCAGTGTCTTCTCCGGTGGGTTGCCTCTTGACGACTTGACATTGACTGCTCCCTGTGGATTGCCGGTGCCGGGCTGCGGCGGGGCTGACCGGTTGTGGCTGTGGACGGGGTGTCGGAATGAGCGGCGTGGGTGCACTGCCTCTGAGGTGGCGCAGAAGTTGAGACAGCAAAAAAAAAAGAAGAAAAAAAAAGGTGTGGGTGGCGAGGGTCTTTTCCCGTCGCTTTTCAGAGTGCGACCTCTCCAGTTGTGTTAGCTATATGCACCCTTGATCTAGAAGGACCCCTCTTGATCTAGAAGGACGCGCGCGCACGCGCGCGCGCGCGCGTGTGTGCATGCGTGTGCCTGCGCGCGCGCGTACGTGCGTGTGAGTGTTCCATCACCTGCCTTTATATTTGAAAAACAAACGAACCAAAACTTGGACCCCTTTTGTTCATGACAGCATTTTCACAGTTTGGGAGAAGAGGAGGAGGAAGCTGGTTGCGAAGTCCCCTGTGGCGCCCCAACGGTCTCCATGACTCCGGGATAGGTGATAGGTGATAGGGTAGGTGTTTCTATCGTAATGTGACAACCAGGTAACCTGACACGGTCAGCTGTGGGCACCGTTGGATGTCCAGTGGTCAGCTGAGCTGAGGCTGGAAGTTGGGCATGAGCTGACGGAGACTTGGCTCGCAGTGCCCGTGTGTGCCCACGGGAAGGTGTCAGACGCTGAGTCCTCTGTATGTCCAGCAGGACTCCTGGCCCTGAGTCCGTTCTGCGTTCTTGACCACCGAGACCTTTTCGTGCACGTTGGACACGGGCATTGGGTCATGGGGTGGAAATCATGTTTGTTGGTGATAAATGGTGCCTTGATCTGCACGGCTCAGTCTTACCTGTCTCAAGAACACGTGTAGTTAAAACTGTTGTTATGAATTGTTATTTGTCGGCGATGAAGTCTGTGTGTGTGTGTGTGGGGCGGGGGGGGGGGGGTAGGGGGGAGAGAGACAGAGACAGACACAAGGAGACAGAGAGAGAGAGAGAGAGAGAGAGAGAGAGAGAGAGAGTGAGTATGTGTGTGCGTGTGTATGTGTGTGTGTGCGCGCGCGTGCGTGCGTGCGCGCGCCTGTGTGCGTGTGATTCGTTTACAATACAGACCCAACGTAGCTCTGTGCTGTTGACCGAGATAAAGGATACATAAAACGAACGGAATCTGTCCCTACGTACGGTTCAGCTACATTCAGGTTTAAGGTTCACACCCACGAGGGGCCAGCCAAGGAAAAGCTCAGGTGTAGCCTTTGTCCGTCGTCCTGACTACTTTGAACCACTCTACAGGAAAGGCGAAGGGCCGGTTGTCCGTCGTCCTGACTACTTTGAACCACTCTACAGGAAAGGCGAAGGGCCGGTTGTCCGTCGTCCTGACTACTTTGAACCACTCTACAGGAAAGGCGAAGGGCCGGTTGTCCGTCGTCCTGACTACTTTGAACCACTCTACAGGAAAGGCGAAGGGCCGGTTGTCCGTCGTCCTGACTACTTTGAACCACTCTACAGGAAAGGCGAAGGGCCGGTACCGAGATCGACACAGACGGGAGGGGTTCCTCGGTGCCTCCCCCCCCCCCCCCCCCCCAGCATTAGTTGATTCCCATTTCTTGTTTTTTCTTTTAGTTGTCTCATCTTGTGTGCCACCTCAGAGGCATTACACCCACGCTGCGCTCATTCCGATCCCCCGTCCACAGACGCGGCCCGATCCGATCCGACCCGCCACAGTCCCGACACCGGCAATGCAAAGGGGGGCAGTCAATGTCCGATAATCATGAGGCAGCCCCCCGGAGGAGACACTGCACGGTGGCCGAGTCACTTCGGGTGGTGTTCATTGGTACCTCTTCTGATCCAGCATGCGCAGGATACCGTCTACGGCATCCCCTACTGAAGACAGTAATTGGCGAGTTGCGGGGCTGGCGTAAGTGAATGGAGGGCGCCACCAGGTCCATCCAACGACATGCCCCATGAAGTAGTGGAAACCGGTGACCACGGTAGAATTAAACCAATGCATCCCCCGAAGTCGGAGTGTGGCTGCCCATGTGGCGGGGTAATCAAAAACGGTCACACACATAATGTTCTCACCCCAGCTGATGCATTTTTTACCATAGTGTTTAAGTACTTCAGCTGTTTGGATGATCCCTGGAGTCTTTTAGCCAGGGTACGACAACAACAACAAACAACCAATACTATGGACGTGGAGGCGCAATTGAAATTGAGGTCACCATGAGAGCAGGGCATGAAGGGCCACAGAATTTGAGACCTTAAAAAAAAAAGTAATTGATGAGGATGAGGGTGGTGAAGACGATGCCACGGGATTCCATTCTGGTCTAAGACTGCATGACGAGGTCAAACTTCACATAACAATATCCTGGTGTCAACCAGGCCGGAGAGATGCAGACACCTGCAGTGTTGGTCAGAACACTTGAGCAACACTCGTAGAGAGGCTTTCATTAACTGGAGGAAACTGGACTGTGTAGTCCCAGTCTTCCCAGTTGAGCGCGGAGCAAACTTCATTCTGGGTAGGACCCGGCCGGGGCAGAAAAATCCGGCAAATTAATGGCCAGGATGGGATTCGAACCCCCGACCTCCAAGCCGGGAGTCCGTGACGCTGACCACTTGGAAATGGCAGCTGGTTGATGCCAAGAATTTTCTCCCAGTCCTGTGGCTATGGGGAGGGTCAGTAAGGGTGTCCTGCCCCAGCTGGCTCCAACAGAATCCATAAAGTCCCAGGAGAAAAAAAAACCCAACTGATTGAGATTGACAGGTGCAAAGCAGCTTAGATGTATCTTGATTAATTATATGACAAACGAAAACGGAGGAGTGGGGGGGGGGGGGGGGGGGGGGGGGGGGGGGGGGAGAAACGGGGATTAACGCTTCAGACACGGTACACGTTCTGAGACCAGTCCAGTCGTGTCTGTCTATTACACACTTCAGAACTTGTCATTGTTACACCAGACGAGTCTGTCGTTCATGTGCGAGGAAAAATATTTTGTTCTTGCACGCTCTCTTTTCCTCGCTCCGCCATTGTGTGGTCACACCTTGCGAGATCGCAGGAAAGCGGCATTGCAGAACGATAGGTCACGTGACTGGCGTGGAGCCCACTCTTGTTGTTTATTCAGTGCACCTTGAGATGCTCTGACCTTGGTATGTCGACGAAGAGTTCAACATGACGAGCAGACCATAGCTGACGCCCTCTGACCTTGGTATGTCGACGAAGAGTTCAACATGACGAGCAGACCATACCTGACGCCCTCTGACCTTGGTATGTCAACGAAGAGTTCAACATGACGAGCAGACCATACCTGACGCCCTCTGACCTTGGTATGTCGACGAAGAGTTCAACATGACGAGCAGAGCCATACCTGACGCCGAATCCGAAAAGGCGAAGACGAACTCTAAGTCTTGGTGAAGGATGACAAAATTAGCAAAGCAACAACAACAACAACAGTGTACAGAAGAGATGAAGGGTTAGATGCGGAGTGCGTCGATTCTTCACCTTTGCTCTGATTGGCCGATCACCCTCACCGTGTGACTGTCTCGCCTGATGAGTTGAGCATGTTCAAATCTCCTGGCTGGGCGAACATTTGCTCTTGTGCTTGCTTTAATTAGATGTACTCTCGTTGAGAGTTAAAGACCGAGAGACACACTTTATGTGTCATAGGTTTTGCTCACGGCTTCGTCATCTGAATACCTCGTGTGTTCCCGGCAATCAACACTGTTGAAGACCGCCTCCATGTGTTTAGCCCCTGCCGGACACAGGTCTTACCACAGAAAGTGGAAAGGTTTACCTCATGTAGTTCGCTTCCTCTGTTTTCTGCTCACCACCCTCATCCCCGCCTCCCTACTTCCAGCTCCATCTCTCAGTCCACCCCGCCCCCCCCCCCCCCATCGCCCCCACCCCCTTCATTCTTTCCCCCCGGGCAAAAGCTGACTCAGGGGTCAGTGACCTTTGTGGCCATACAAGGGCAGCTTGGACACGCACCACTCCATGCGAAGGGGGAAACGAGAACCAGACTGAGACGCCACCCTAAGAGACTGGCTGGACTGGTTGAGGATGACATGGAAAACCAGCAGATTACTGATGACGGGTTCTCCCCTTCCTGTCCTGCGCGTTGGTGAAGCAGAGCATTGGGACTGGCCTAGTCGGTCTGTCCTGCTCGTAGCAATACGAGTGTGTTGGGTTCCTGGCTTTGTGGCTCATTCATCCGGTACAAATTCTCTACAAATTTTTAATGTTAGTAATGGCGCACCGCAAAAAAACAAAACAAAAACAAAACAAAAAACCCCCACCCGCTGACAAACGAATTACAAGACAAAACACGACGCATTTCGACCTCCCAGGTCTTCTTCAGGCGTTCAGACAACGCCCATCTTGCGCTAAAGTGGATGAAGATAAGTGATTGTTCGTTCATTTTCGTTGTCCCGAGTGTTTTGCATCTCGCCTGAAGAAGACCTAAGAGGTCGAGACGCGTCGTGTTTTGTCTTGTGATTCGTTTGTCTACGTTTGTTTTTTTTGCTTTTTTTTTTTTTTTTTTTTTTGCTTTTTTTTTTTTTTTTTTTTTTTTTTTTGCGGTGCGCTATTACTAACGTTAAAAGTGTGTTTAGATATGGGCCTGCAGTCGCCTCACTTTGCAACTAGATCTTTGCTCTCTACGGTTTAAACATGTTTTGCCCATCACGTTACACTGTGTAGCAACATTTGAGGCTCCAGTTGACAGTCAGGCAGTGAAAGTGTACTTACAGGAGTCGTCGCTGGTTGTGCATTCTGCAGTGTTGTTTGTTGGTATACCTTTTTAAGTCGGTTGTTTGACTGAACGTTTTTCTTGGAGAGTTTTTAGGCTTTTTTTTTTCTTTCGTTCTTTCTTTATCTTTATTTCATTTCATTTTTAAACATCAGACTATAAATAACGATCAAGCGGAATGGTTGGCTCACTAATCACAGTCACTGTTCTTATCTGTTTAAAGATTTCAACGTTGAAGGTTATATGTTACAATTTGTTGTAGTTGGCATTGTGTGTGTGTGTGTGTGTGCGTGTGTGTGTGTGTGTGTGTGTGTGTGTGTGGGGTGTGTGTGTGTGTGTGTGTGTGTGTGTGCGTGCGTGCGCGCGTGTGAAACCTCAACAGTGTTTGTTTGTTTGTTTTTTCAGCTATAAGCTGTAGAATTACCAAAGCAGACTGACACGTAATGAAAGACCTTTCCAGACATGTTCTCGGTGAACCTGTCATCGAACTGTAAACTTCGTAAATCGGTGATTATAGCAATAGTTTCAATATTACAACATTTCAATATACGACACTGTATGCAAATACTGTATGAAGCAATAAGATTTGTTTTTGAAAATCACGACTGACCCTTTTGATGCGATTCCCACGGAGCGGAGGTGCGGGTACAGGTGATCATGAAACTGTGCACACCTTCACGTCAGCGGACGGTGCACTCCCTCACAGTGCCACTGGCTGCCGAGTGGCAGCTGTCAGGCTGCAAGACCGCTACCGGCTGACCAGAAGACCCGGTGTCGTATAATATCTGGGAACGCGTTCCCAGATTTACCGTGATATCGATTTACCGTGATATCTGGGAACGCGTTCCCAGATTTCCTGAACTTCTAATCGTGAAATCTGGGAACTAGGCCTCAGAAAGAGAGCACTTTGTGAAAATCATGCCAAGAAATTAATGAAAAAAAAAAGTGACAAAAAGGCCAAAGATCTCAATTGCACCTACATAAATTGTTTCCTACCTTATCTCGAAAATCCATTCTTTTTTCGTCTTCTTTCTGGCCTTGAGCTTTGAAAGACCACGTTCCCAGATATCACGGACCTTCCCAGATATCACAGTACATTTTGGGAAAGCGTTCCCCCAAAAATCTGTGATATCTGGAACGCCTTCCCAGGTATCACGTTCCCAGATTTCACGCGACACCCGGCCTGGACAAAGGTCACGAACAGCAGTTGGCAGTGAGGGTGGGGTGGGGTGAATTTTGCCGTTTGCTTTGGGCATGATGGTGTTGAATATGAACAGGCTTTAATGAACGTTTTTTTATTTTCATTTTTTTTTTAAAACACTAAATTCAGTATTTCTTACACTGAACGACTCGCAACCTCGGTGATTCTAAAACAGGATTGAGGGTAGAAGGCTGTGTTTCTGTTCACATACTTGTTTCATTAGAAAAACAGGATTGAGGGTAGAAGGCTGTGTTTCTGTTCACATACTTGTTTCATTAGAAAAACAGGATTGAGGGTAGAAGGCTGTGTTTCTGTTCACATACTTGTTTCATTAGAAATGAAAGAAACATGGCCAGGAGGGACGAGTCCTTGTTTGTTCTGTGTGCTCTGTGTTGTCATTTCGGCAAGGCGATTTGGTGGTGTAAGCAGCCTTCGTTTGTAGTTGTGGGCGTGTCATCATTTCATCGTGGGAGCTAGTTACCCCGCCTGTTCCTTTGTTACCGTGTACTCCTCCCTGCCTCATTTAAGCTTTCTTCTTATCGCGTTTTTTTTTTCTCTCGTTATGAACGTTGTATCTATCTGTCAGTCTGTCACTGTTAATGACTTAACCTCAATGAATGATTTTGATTTTGTGTCGTCATTAGATCTAAGTGTGAGTCGCTACATCATGTTGGAAACCTGTAACAATTGTTGTGCTACAGAAAAATTGTGTGTGTGGTTCCCCCCCCCCCCCCCCCCCCCCCCCCCCTGTTGTGCAGAGAACGGAAAGGAATAGTGTTATGCCAGTTGTAATTATGTCGCATCCATTCCGTGAGTGTCATCAGTCGAAGGCCCGGAGATGACGTCAAAGAGTTGTTGGTCAGAACAGCAATACACATTCTCTGAAGGTGCGAGGAACGGGGGCAGTAAGTGTGGGTTAGGGTCTTCAGCAATCGGGTGGCCCAGTCATCAAGTGTTGAATCCTCAGTTCGATAGCAAAGTGGAACCTTTCATGTCTTGTTTGTTTTTGTTGGTGGTGATGGTAGTGGTGGTTTTTGTTGTATTGCAATGTTTTATGTGGCACGTTGCATCGAATCGTACTGCATCGGATTCCACATACGCACACGTTGTGTGTGTGTGTGTGTGTGTGTGTGTGTGTGTGTGTGTGTGTGTGTGTGTGTGTGTGTGAGAGAGAGAGAGAGAGAGAGAGAGAGAGAGAGAGAGAGAGACCTGTTAACAGATCTTAATAACTGCCAGGAGTTCTCTTATTTATGTTGTGCGTACTGTAAACGGCGTCGGTCCATAGTCACGAAACCCTTTCTCACTTACACACACACACATACACACACACACACACACACACACACACACACACACACACACACCTAGCAGCCTCCCCTATGCAAAGTCAGAGAGTGAGACGCATCTCATGCGCAAAGGACGGTATACTATGTGTCACGGACAAAAAAAGAAAAACCGAATTCGTGGTCAGTCGCCAGCCAGTTCAATTGGACATAAGTCCAACCTCAAACATCCTGGTTCCAGGCAGACGACTTCATGTGTCGCGTCAGCCAATTAGGCACAGCGAAGAGGCTATTTCTAGTCCTCCACGGAGACAGCACCATCCCGCAGACAGACTGAGTGGCTTGACCGACGTCTCAATTGGTCTGGCCAGACGGATCTCGGCGTCTGGGTCAGACTGATGCGGCTAATTTGCAAGACCAGCGCCCACAGTTAAGCCAGACGTCGCCGGTTGAAGTAGGAAGGGGGAAGGTATTGTTGTGGTGGGGGTGAAATCAAGCTAATTAATTAAATGACCCATTGACCACCACAGAGAGCAAGGCTGGTAGATGTGACTTTGACGATCCGCATGTCCAATGGAATTAGAGGGGAGGTAACCTCGGTACGAGGCGGGAAAAATACTGACCAATGGTACTCACCCTTTTGACAGATAGGAACGGGATAAGAGAGCTATGAGACAGAAGGACAGGAGGGAGGAAAAAGAAGAGACAGAGACGAGAGAGAGAGGTTCGGGGAGTAGGCTCTGCATGAGAGAAAAGCAGAGAGATGAGAGGAGGAGTGAAGAGAACCGAGTTGAAGCATTAGCACCAGATAGTCTGCAGAGGAAGGACTAAGGAGAGATGTTGAGAGAGAGAGTTGCTAACTGATGAAGAGAAAAAAAAGAAAAGAAAAAGAAAAGCAACCATGTCCATTTGATAGAGCAGACTAGAAGAGAGAGAGAGAGAGAGAGTGCAATGCGTTAATGCAGGAAGAAAGAAAGGAGAACAGATCGATGTCTGGTAGTCACTGTTCAATCTGAACCGAGGTTCGACCTCATACCTGGCAGCGCCACTTTCATCAGCACTCCAACCTGACCAACGCCAGCGGTCTAACCTGACCAGTGCCAGCAGTCCAACCTGACCAGTGCCAGCGGTCCAACCTGACCAGTGCCAGCAGTTGTGTCGTGACTGGTGTTTGTGAAAGTGACAGTGAAAAAAAAAGAAAAAAAAAAAAGAAGAAAAAGGAAAGACAGTGATTCTTAAATAGTTTAAGATCACCTGGCCAGGTAAAGTGGAAAATCTATTTATACCCGGGTTAGTTATGATGATTTAGATAAATGGTTTTGTGGAGTTCAAGGAAAGAGAGAATGTTTTATTTTTGTTTGACTCCATGCGCATTGATGTTTTCTTCCATGATTATGTGTAGTAAAGTTATAGACTTTACTAGTGGTTTGATTTGACGAATGCATGATATATGAATGAGATTGTAAGCAAGCTATGAGTGTGTTTGGGCTGTGCGCTAGTCCTTCCTCCACTGACATACCCGAGGTTGACAATTTATTGGCGAGCCTGCCAGGATATTCTGGCCCATTTATTATAATTGTTCAACTTCTCAGAGAGGAAGCTGGGTGGGATTCAAGTATTGTAATCCTAAGACAAGGTAGTGTCTTACTGTATGTTCCCAAGATAGTTAAATACTAGGCTTGGCATTGCTTCCAAGATAGTTAAACACTAGGCTTGGCATTTCAGCCCCAGAGTACTTATTTCGCACAGATTGCCTATAATTCGCTCTCATAGTTGGGTCAGGCGCTAGGCGTCTTATAAAAACTAATTACTTTGTCCCAAGCTAATATTATCATTCATAGGATTGTGCTGTTACGTCACTCGTGTCGGTAAGCACCAGTTTGGCTGTCGTAGTAGTAAAATCTTGTTAAAAAAAAAAAAGAGATATAATGGCGGACGAAAAGAACACCCCTATTGAACAACTTGTGAGCGTCGCTCGTGATTTAGGCTACTCGGGAGAAGAGTTGCGAGCATTCGTTGAAACCCAACAAAAGATGGAAAGGGATGAGCGAGCAGAAAGACGCCGTGTCGCAGTAGAAATAGCATTAGCAGAGCAGGAAAGGACTAAAGCTAGCGCAACGCAGGAAACAGAAAGATTAATGCAGGAAACAGAAAGATTAAGAATTCAGGCTAACAATAATCAGGAAACGCAGGAAACAGAAAGACTAAGGGAAACGCAGGAAACGGAAAGATTAAGGATTCAATTAGAGTTAGAGAGAGTGAGAATACAGAGGGAGACCATGATGATGGTTCAGTTTCCAGTGACCCTGTGCGCAGTTATGCCCCCCGACCAAAGTTGCCAAAATTCTCTGAAGGAACAGATTCGATTGATGCGTACATCAGTCGTTTTGAAACGTTTGCTACTAGTCAGGGTTGGCCTTCAGAAGAGTGGGCAGTCATTTTGTCAGCGCTATTGACGGGTAAGGCATTACAGATTTTCACTGCGTTACCAGCAGACCAACAATCTGATTTTGGTGCTGTGAAGGAGTCTTTGATGAAGGGATTTGACCTCACAGAGGAGGGGTTCAGAAAGAAATTTCGATCAGCTAGATTACAAGCAGGTGAAACGTACACTCAGTTTGGTGCACGTTTAGATCACTATTTTGAGAAGTGGTTAGAGTTGAGTGGTACGAGAAAGGAGTTCGCTGAATTGAAAGAGCTGGTTATGAAAGAACAGATTTTGTCAGGTTGCAGTCCAGAGTTAACTATACATTTGAAAGAGAGACAGCCAGAGATGGCAGGGGAGTTGCTGAAGTTAGCAGAGGTGTATAGAGAGGCACGTTTGGGCACTAAGGTGCAGGAGAAACAGGTGCCAGGCACAGGTGAGAAGAGTGCAAGGAGACTAGGGGAGTTTTCTGCAAAGTCTGCAAACCCAGTGGTGGGGCAGAAAGGAGGACAAAGGGACAATAGGTGTTTCATTTGTCGCAAGAAGGGACATGTGGCGAGGGATTGTCGCATGAGGTTCCAGAAGGCAGCAGCCTTGCAAGAGGTTGATAAGGGTCGCCAGGGGAAACGACCTGCAGTGGAACCAAAAGGGATCCAATCTGAAGAGGGTGGAGTGCGGCCTATGGCTAGCACTGGACAGCAGTCAGTGTCAGGGATGGAGGGCACTAGGCTGAGTGGTTCATTACCAGTGGAAGAAGGGTGGATTGGCCAGCAGAGGGTGAAGGTGTTACGGGACACTGGTTGTTCATGTGGTGTGGTAAGAACAACGCTGGTCGAGGAAGGGGATTTGACAGGGCAAATCCAGACCTGTACTCTAATCGATGGCACTGTGAGGGAGTTCCCAGTTGCTAAGATAGAAGTACGTACTCCTTACTCCTCAGGCGAGTTGTCTGCGCTGGTGATGGAGAAACCCCTTTATGATTTGATCATTGGAAATATTCCAGGTGCAAGGGATCCAGGGGATCCTGATTTGTTGACTGCTACAGGGGCAGCAGTTCAAACACGGAGCAAGAAGGAGGAAAAGGTTGATAAACCGTTAGTCGTTCCAGCAAGGAAGTCAGGCATAGATGTGTCGCTGATGAGTTTAGGGCAGCGCAGGAACAAGACCCTTCGCTCGTGAAGTCTTGTATTGGGAGTTGGCAAGAGGTGGAGAGAAACAGGTGGTTAGAGGAGGTGAGACAGAATTTCTGGTGAAAGGCGGGTTGTTGTACCGAGTGTTTACCAAGGGGAAGACAGGTAAGGTGACAACTCAGTTAGAGGTACCAGCATGTTATCGTGACACTGTCATGTCAGTGGGTCACGAATCGCTCATGGCAGGTCATCTCGGCACTGGCAAAACAGCTGACCGAATCTTTGATCTTCACTGGCCAGGGGCAATGGCAGACATAAAGCGTTTCTGCATGTCATGTGATGTGTGTCGAAGGTCAGCCACAAGAGGGGTGAAGAGGAAGGCGCCTCTTAGACAGCCCCTTTAATTGACACACCATTCAGGAGAGGGGCTGTTGATCTGATTGGCCCAATCTCACCCTGTTCCAAAGGTGGGCACAGGTATGAGACATGTAAGGTTGCAAGGGAAAGTTTGCAGGAGGCTAGGGTCGTGCAGAAGAAGCAATATGACAGGAAGGTGAGGAAGCAATCCCTCAAGGTGGGAGATCAAGTCCTGTTACTGCTTCCACGGATCACAACAAGCTGCTGATGCATTGGAAAGGACCATTCACCATCATTGAAAGATTAGATCAGGATTACCGAATTGATGTGGATGGGAAACTAAAACTTTTCCATGCGAATTTGCTCCGCAAATATATTCAGCGTGAGACTCAGCACATAGGCGCAGCTGAAAAAACAGCAGGGTGCTGCGCTGGGCAATGGCACTTCAGCCCTACAGGTATCGAGTTCAGTACATTCCAGGTCGACAGAATGTAGGAGCTGACTATTTAAGCCGTATAGTCTAGCAAGCTGCAACTCGGAAGTCATTCATATCCGGGGGTGCATAGCTACTTTGTTAATAATGTGTTGATTACAGTTATGTTGAGTGGATATGGGTTCATTCCCATTTGGCTATGGTTCATATTCTCTTTGTGAGACTTGTTCATGAATGTAAATGTAGTTATGTTTGGAGCATACAGTCGCTTGTGTAGTAATGCACTGTTTGCGATAAGTGAGGATGGAGATTCCTCAGTGAGGTGTCATGGATCGTGGTCATATTAGATTGTGCTTTTCATAGTAGTTGTGAAGAGAAGATGTGGCAAATCCGCAGGTAGGGGAATGGCATAGGTGCGCACAGACGTTATTAGAAAATGAATTGAAATAAGGCAGAAGCGCACATCAATGATAACCCATTGGAGTGATATTTACTAGTGATACATGCTGATAAGTTGTAAACCGTTTGTTGTGAATAATTTTGCAAAAACTTGCACATGTAGCTGTGGTGTCAGCAAATTCGGTTGTTGTTGCTTTTTTGTACCGTTGTTTTGAGACAATGCTGAGCATAGTCTTTTGCAAGGGGGAAATTGTCACGGACAAAAAAGAAAAAACCGAATTCATGGTCAGTCGCCAGCCAGTTCAATTGGACATAAGTCCAACCTCAAACATCCTGGTTCCAGGCAGACGACTTCATGTGTCGCGTCAGCCAATTAGGCACAGCGAAGAGGCTATTTTTAGTCCTCCACGGAGACAGCACCACCCCGCAGACAGACTGAGTGGATTGACCGACGTCTCAATTGACCTTGACATCTTCCGAGCTGACCTGCTGTCCTCCCTTCAATCTGTACCTTCACTGTCTGCGGAGCAATTCCATGGCCTACTTCAAGATGTCCTTGATCACCATGCCCCAGTACTTAGACGCAAGATTTCCAGCCGTCCACCCTCACCCTGGTTCCAGCAGTTGGCCTGAAGTTCTTGATGCAAAAACGTGTTAGACGTAGGGCCGAAAGGCAGTGGCTAAAGACAAACCTCGAGATTCACAAACAAATTTTGCGAATTGCTAGTAATGCTGTGAATGAAATTGTTCAAAAAGCAAAATCAGCCTTCTACAATGCTAAAATATTAGCATGCACAACAACCAAGCAATTGTTTAAGGTCACTGATACACTCATGGGGAGAACAAAATCATCTCCCCTTCCTTCATCTGTCTGTCCCTCTGACATTCCACAGAAATTTTGTGACTTTTTCACTAGCAAAATTAGACTTATCCGTGAAAGTCTGGATGCTCAGTCAGTATCTGAACTGATATTCCATACTACTCTTTTTCCGGCATTTCATTGACTGACTTTGAACCTGTGACAGTGGCTGTTGTCAAAGATGTCATCGACAAGACTGTTATCAAACATGTGTACTGGATCCTCTTCCATCTACTTTATTATCTGCATGCATGGATGTTTTGTTGCCATATATCACTAGTGTGGTAAATGAATCTCTCACTTCTGGTTGTTTCCCACCTGCACTGAAAGCTGCTGTTGTCCGACCTCTTTTGAAGAAACCCTCTCTTGACCCTGAAAACCTAAAAAATTATCGACCTGTCTCCAACTTGTCTTTTCTTTCAAAGATAATTGAAAAGATAGCACTTCTCCAACTCCAAAACCACCTTGACCAAAACAACTTGCTCTATTCGTTGCAGTCCGCCTATCGCACTGGACACAGTACAGAAACTGCTCTGCTGAAAATAATAAACGATCTTCTCTCTGCTCTGGATAATGGTCAGGTTTCACTGCTTTCTCTTCTTGACTTGTCCGCTGCCTTTGATACCATTGATCACTCCACCCTCCTCACTAGACTTCAACATACTTTTGGCATCTCTTCTCAAGCTTTGGCATGGTTTTATTCTTACCTTTCTGGTCGAACCCAAACTGTCTGTCAATGGTTTTTCTTCAAGCTCTGCTGACTTGAATTATGGTGTTCCCCAAGGCTCTGTCCTTGGTCCCATTCTGTTTGTTCTATATACCCAACCCATCTCTGACATTGTAGCCATCATGACATTTCACACCACTGCTTCTCTGATGACATCAAATGTACATTTCTGGTGACATCTCTTCCTCTCCTCCATCATTGATCGCTCACAGCTCTGCATCTCTGACATAAAGGCATGGATGACTTGCAACAAACTTCAGTTAAACAATGACAAAACTGAACTGATCTTCATTCTCCCAAAACGGCTCATGTCTACAATCTCTGTTCCTTCTTCTGTCCAACTTGGTACCTCTCTCATTCAGACTCTACCACTGTGCGAAATCTAGGCGTTGTACTTGATCAGACACTCTCTTTTCAAAATCAGATTTCTTCTATCTGCCGTGCTTGCTACTTGGAGCTTCGGCGAATCAGTTCTGTGCGCCACCTTCTGTCTGAAGAAGCCACCAAGACTCTGGTTTCTGCTTTCATTCTTTCAAGACTTGACTACTGTAATTCTCTTCTTGCTGGCTGTCCACAGAATCTCCTTGCAAAATTGCAGAAAGTCCAAAATAATGCTGCTCGCCTTGTCTCGAAATCTCCGAAAACCTCTCATGTTTCTCCCTTGCTTAAATCTTTGCACTGGCTTCCTGTTGAAAAAACGCATCAAGTACAAACTTTCTTTGCTCTGCTACAAGGCATTGGATGGCCTCGCTCCATCTTACCTCTCTAAACTTCTGTCGACCTATACTCCTTCCAGACAGCTTCGCTCTTCTTCTGACACTCGCATTCTGCAGATCCCTCGTTTTCGAGCCAGAACACTTGGTGAACGTTCTTTTTCTTTTCAGGCTCCTTCCTGCTGGAACAATCTCCTTCTGCACTCCGAAACTCAAACAGTCTTTCTTCTTTCAAGTCCTCCCTCAAAACAACTCTCTTCAAAACATAATTTTTCTGCTCCTTCGCTGGTGTGTGGGTGTGTGTGTGTGTGTGTGTGTTTGTGTGTGTGTGTGTGTGTTAGGGCTTATTGCTGTAAGCGCTTAGGGCTTTTGTTTAAGATTAAGCGCACTAAATGTTCCTTATTATTATTATTATTATTAATTGGTCTGGCCAGACGGATCTCGGCGTCTGGGTCAGACTGATGCGGCTAATTTGCAAGACCAGCGCCCACAGTTAAGCCAGACGTCGCCGGTTGAAGTAGGAAGGGGGAAGGTATTGTGTGGTGGGGGTGAAATCAAGCTAATTAATTAAATGACCCATTGACCACCACAGAGAGCAAGGCTGGTAGATGTGACTTTGACGATCCGCATGTCCAATGGAATTAGAGGGGAGGTAACCTCGGTACGAGGCGGAAAAAATACTGACCAATGGTACTCACCCTTTTGACAGACAGGAACGGGATAAGAGAGCTATGAGACAGAAGGACAGGAGGGAGGAAAAAGAAGAGACAGAGACGAGAGAGAGAGGTTCGGGGAGTAGGCTCTGCATGAGAGAAAAAGCAGAGAGATGAGAGGAGGAGTGAAGAGAACTGAGTTGAAGCATTAGCACCAGATAGAGTCTGCAGAGGAAGGACTAAGGAGAGATGTTGAGAGAGAGAGTTGCTAACTGATGAAGAGAAAAAAAAGAAAAGAAAAAGAAAAGCAACCATGTCCATTTGATAGAGCAGACTAGAAGAGAGAGAGAGAGAGAGAGAGAGAGTGCAATGCGTTAATGCAGGAAGAAAGAAAGAACTGAACAGATCGATGTCTGGTAGTCACTGTTCAATCTGAACCGGGGTTCGACCTCATACCTGGCAGCGCCACTTTCATCAGCAGTCCAACCTGACCAACCCAGCGGTCTAACCTGACCAGTGCCAGCAGTCCAACCTGACCAGTGCCAGCGGTCCAACCTGACCAGTGCCAGCAGTTGTGTCGTGACTGGTGTTTGTGAAAGTGACAGTGAAAAGAAAAGAAAAAAAAAAGAAGAAAAGGAAAGACAGTGATTCGTAAATAGGTTAAGATCACCTGGCCAGGTAAAGTGGAAAATCTATTTATACTCGGGTTAGTTATGATGATTTAGATAAATGGTTTTGTGGAGTTCAAGGAAAGAGAGAATGTTTTATTTTGTTTGACTCCATGCGCATTGATGTTTTCTTCCATGATTATGTGTAGTAAAGTTATAGACTTTACTAGTGGTTTGATGTGACGAATGCATGATATATGAATGAGATTGTAAGCAAGCTGTGAGTGTTTGGGCTGTGCGCTAGTCCTTCCTCCACCGACATACCCCGAGGTTGACACTATGGACGTCGAATGACTATTGAACACTTGCTTAGAGTGTGTTTTCTTTCGTGTGTTGTCTCCAGAAGTCAAGTTGAAACAGACGTTGACATTTTGTTTTCGTAGGGCCTCTATCTTTTGATCCCCCCCCCCCCCCCCCCCCCCCCCCCCCCCCCCCCCCCCCCCCCCCCCCCCCCCCCCCCCCCCCCCCACCCCCCCCCCCCCCCCCCCCCCCCCCCCCCTCTCTCTCTCTTTCTCTGTATACGAGTATGCTCCGTCTCTTTCTTTCTTCGTCTCTTACTTTGTTCCTCTTGACTCAATTACGGCGTAATCACAGACTAAGGAGGTTATATACTTGACCTGTGGTGCAATCGTTGACCTCGCTTATGTCAGTGTGTTGGGTTAATGCGTTGGTCAGACATCTGAGTCTCGCCGTGGATTACTCACTTTTTTTTCATATTTATTTATTCACTTATCAAAAACCCTATTTGTTTCCGCTGCGCGCAGGATGGCACTCTTCCGCCCCACCCATCCTCATTTCTTCCCGGTGGGTCGCTGGAACTGCAATGCGAATCGTTTTCCTCGATTTACGGATTTATACTGGAAAAGATCGCTCTGATCATGTTGTTTATTCTTAAACTTCATCATCACAACGGATTTCTTTGTATGCGAGTCCGCTGCTTCTCCCCGGAGTGCGTCAGAACACGCGCCACTATAGACTCTTTACTCTTGTATGTGCGTTTGTTTTTGTGTATGTGCGTTTGTTTTTGTGTATGTGCGTTTGTTTTTGTGCGTTTGTTTGTTTTTGTGTATGTGCGTTTGTTTTTGTGTAGCTGAGTTTCCATGCAGAATTCATTCAAGGCCGTCTTGGAACCCAGCTTCCAATAGATATCGAATCTTCCATCTCGTCAGCAAGTCTGCGATGCAATTTCTGCACTGCGGTGGCTGGTTCAATATCAATGTTATCTTCCTCTCTTATTCAGTTGGTTTTCACAATCTGTTCAAAGTAGCACGTGGAAGTAAGAATAATTGTAATCTGCACCCAAAAGAGCATTTGTTTTTTAAAACCCAGCTTGGAGCATCATTGCGTTTGCCCGACCGACATGTTCCTTCTAATTTTACGGTTTAAGATGTTCGTACCCAGCGAGGAAAGGGTGCCGACGGTCCCACCTCGTTGAAACGTGCGTCGCTTTTTGCCTCGGCACAATACTCAAATTCAACGTCATCCACAACACCAGAAATCGGCAAATGGAAAAAAAATGGCATCAACCTTTATTGTTTAATCATCTGTTGACAACGACTGTCAAAATTGGAGTCACACTGGCAAATGGACAGTGGAAATGTCGGAACACATGGCCCACGGGGGGGGGGGGGGGGGGGGGGGGGGGAGAAGAGAGAGGCCTGTACACTTGGAAACGATCCATCAAAACACAGAGGACAAACAGAACTCGACTCCACGTAAACACCTTCCAATGTTGACAAAAGAACACCCACACACAAAAAGTTACGCTCGGAAGGTAGGCAATACGTAGACCACATGTAATGGATTCAGCTCATCTTCTGGCAGTATCAAAATATATTACACCATCAACTCACACTCCATTTCAGACTAGATTACACCACGGTGATCGACTCTCCCCACGTTCCCTTGGCAACACCCTGCAGAGTCTGGCTTTGTGTCTCTGTGTAGAAGGCAGCCCCAATCAACTTAACAGCGGCCATGCTTAAGGCCAACAAAAACCTATCTACCTTTTCTTGGGCAGATCTTGCAAACCAAATACGATTTCAAAAAGGAAGTACGTTTAGCGGAACTACAAAAAAAAAATTTACAATTTTTCAGTTTTAAACAGTTCGAGGGACAAGCAATATGTAACCATGATTTTAAAAAAAAGCATTGTAATTTAGGCTTGATTTTTCATATCAAGATTGCCGACCTGGATAGTGCAGGGGGAGGGGGGCGGTTAGCGCGCTCTCTCTCTCTCGGTGGCACATGGGTTTAAAGATGGAGAAAGGGCTGGTGTGATACCGGAACGTCACTCGGACTCTCCAGGGTTTGACAAGGAACGATTTCACTCGTTTATCATTTCACTCCTTTCACTCGTTTATCATTTCACCTCTCATTCACGCACACACTCGCTCTGATTACTCCAATCCAGCAATGTTTCCACAAACAGAAAACCGTGCTCAAACAATCGCTGCCATGGCCTTTCCTTCAAAAGCACACCGAACAATCTAAGCATGAAAAAAAGTCAACATTTGCACAATTCAACATGGTCATTCAAACACTGAAAAATAAGCAATGGAATTCTAACATGGATTTTTATGAACCCTTAGAGCAGCAAAACAACCAAGCTACAGAAATTGTTGAACTCAAGACCCCTCCACTTGTTTCGCAAAGAAAGATGGCGCCGAAACAGTTCCTAGGAACAGTTCAACTTCTGCTTTCTCCCCCATCACGTTTTTAATCATATGCGCGTGCTACTCGAATTCTGGGCTACACTGCCCACACATGTCGCCTTAGAGGGAAAAGAACGCAAGGGGCCGAAACAACTTTAAAACATTCACCACTTTTAAATGAACGACGTGCCAATTGTCATGAGCCAAGCTGCTTTTGAAAGTACGGTGCTTTGCTATCAATCTCGGACACAAAATCGCACACGCACAAAAACACGGACACACACAAACACTAGAGGTTTCTACTAATGATTAAAAAAAGGTGATATACTGCTACAAGTGAAGAAAACGGTCCTTGATCTGTACACTCGTCCTCCTCCATTCTTTCACTCTTTTGCAATGCACGTGCCCAAAGAACAAAACCCCAATTTCCCAAGAATTAGGAGAATGCAGAAAGTAAACCCGAATGAATGAAATAGCAGAAAACGGGGCAAAAATGCAGTACCACGCAAGTCCAGAAAAAAGATTTGGAAAACTGTTTTTTAATTAAATGATTTGTGAAAAACTGCCATAGTGTCTTCATATATTGTATTCACTATTCGCAACGTACTGGTCTTGTACTAATTTGAAGAATCAACTTTGTCTGTTTTGTTTGTTTCGGCAATAGTTTTTCCCATTAATCTTGTTACGTTTTCCCCATTAATATTGCCTTTCGTCGCCAAATCGATCTTATTTCAGAAATTCGTGCACGGCTTTCCCGCTATTCAAGAAAAAGGCACAACTCTAAATGTCAGCATGTTCAAATTCCAACAACAAAACCCAGCAGCTTCTCTTTACAAATAAATTCTGCCTGCCCTTACCAACTGATTTTCTTCTTGTCCACAACTTATGATTTACTCATCTTCACTTTTTAAAATATGGAGTAGAGATTCGGGGTTCCTGGCACTTCCGATCAGGACAACGATAAACCCTAATTCCGACTGGAATTTCAGGGAATGGATAGGCGGGGGGATATGGCTTTTATTCAGATGTTTGTGGACACCAATTTCTACCGATGAAAAGCAAATCTGGATCGAGAAGCCCTTTCCAAATTAAAACGCATAAAAATCATTTCGAACGTGAAATAAAAGCGATGCAAAAACAAACTAAAAGGCGGGTACAACACAAGAGTGAACAATGGCAGTCAGATAGTTGGCAGTGCACCGTCCACAGATCTTGTAGGGAGTTTTCACCTGCTGCCTGTGCCTGACGGATCAACTCAAACTAAACACCTGGACACCGACAGCACTCGTTGAAATAAAAACACACACAAAAACAAAACCAAACCAAACACCTTTAACTGGTCTTAACATTTCGGCTGAGACAGAGTCCCCATTAAAACAAGTCGGTAGTGAACAAGCCAGGATGAAACGAACATGTAAAACGCACAGAAAAAGACATAAAACACTCTTGTCAAAACCTTCGTCAATCTGGAATTCGTCCGAAAACCAACAATACAACTGAAACCCATATGCATCAGTCTTTCTATTTCCAACGATACAAACTGAAACACATATGCATCAGTCTTTCTATTTCCAACGATACAAACTGAAACCCATATGCATCAGTCTTTCTATTTCCAAGTTTTGAGTTTAACACTCGATTTTTTTTCCCCCGTTCCTCAACCCCTTTCGCTCTTGCGAACTAAAATCCAAGGAGTAGAGAAATGACGTTTTTTATTTCGCATTAAAAGTAGTGGAGAAACGACATTTTCAATTTCCCATTAAAAGTACAGTCACCGATTCTGGTTGGACAGTATTGCCTCTTCGGCTGAAATGGCGGACACATTCCATTTAAAATTTAGAAACCGTTTTCTTGCACTAAATGTTAAAAGAAAATGCATCCAGCAATTACTGTTTCAATCCGAGCAGAAAGCAGCAGCTAAGCCTGTTCCCGCTGGTCAAGTCACCTTACAATGATTAAAAACGGGTCAAGGAAAGTGATGGTCAAGCACTGCATGAAACCGGCGAGGAAACACAGACTGTCAATCTTGTTTCCAGCTCCGCCCATCTTGGGCCGGAAGCCAGCTATCCCGGCCAGCGCTGCGCGGCTGGCTCCAGTCACGTGATCTGTCATGGCGATTGTGCGCAATACCCGTTGAGAACAACGCCCAGTTCCTCTCCGGTCAGACTCCACGTCTCAACCACTTATTACATCAACCAATCAAAGTGACAGTCGCTTTCACCCGTTCCTCCACGGGGGGAGAACGGGTATCCCACAGTCTGGAGAAAGGGGGGGGGGGGGGGGGGGGGGGCGCGAGGCGGAGACCCCGAAATCCAGTCACCCACTTCAAAGCAAACGGTGATAAATGGAGGAAGAAAAAAAACCCTCGAACACTGAAACAGCAATTTTTCACAGTTCCAGGGATCCTGTCTGTATAAGCCAGACCCGACGGCTGCCAACAATTTGAAAAAAAAAAAAAAAAAAATCTCAGTGGATGTCTCTGACGCACTGATCCACTCACTCACATACCTGACTCCGTTCAGAGCCGGCAGTGAGGAAAAAAAAAAAATGGGAATAAAAAACAAAAAAGGCTGGATCCACAGCTGTGTGCAGTGGATGGCTTTGACACGGGCTGACCGAGACACCCCCAACGGTCTCACGTTCCTCTGCCGCCACCAGCAGATCCCTCGCCGATCTCCGAGCTTGGTGTGTGTCACAGTCTGTCCTCCACAGGTCCGTGGCACAGTTCGTGCGTGATCCTTTCCTCACGTGACGGCTGGACAGGAGACGCCGGAGGCACACATTTTGTCGGCGGAAGTGTCTGTTCGGAGGTGGGGGGTGGGGTGGGGTGGGGTGGGCAAACCCAAGTTCCACGATGTGCGGGCCTGCCGTGACCGGACCATGAGGTCTCGAAGTCACCTCGGCCTCCTCCAGACACAGTTCCAGAGAAGTTCCGGAGGAGTCGGTACATACTGTTTGTATTTCCGTCATGAATCAACCCCCTATCTTCTTGCTACACACATTAAACTGACCCGACACCGGTCACCCCCTCCACCCCCATCCCACCACACACACACACTCATTATCTCCTCCATTAGCCAGGTGGTATATTAGTGGATCTCGCTAAAGTAGCTCACCGTGTTTGACTGATAAGAGTTCTCTCTCGTCATCAATACAAATACTTTGATAGTTCTATTAATCCAACAGAATTTACATATAGTCATACACACTCTCTCTCTCTCGCCCAATAAACAGATCTTAAGGTTCTAATGGAAACAAAATACCCACAATCATATATATCATGATACATTTTCACCGATATTCTATCGGCGGAAAAAACACCAAAATGCACTATTCAATTCCCCCTCTCTTCCCTGCTCTCCTCCTATCTCTCTTCTTTCACCCCCCCCCCCCCCCCCCCCCCCCCCCACCCGTTTCTCTTTGTGCCTCACTCTCTCTCTCTCAAACACACAGGCAGGATATACTCCCATGCCATGCATACAGTCTGAAAAACGCTTCAATTACTGATAAAAACTGCGCATGATGACCAAACTTAGACATTCAGGCAGATACAAATCCACTCCCACCCCACACACGCACAACCCAAAACACCAAACCCCCAAACAGAAAAAAAAAACCCCAATCAAATGCGTGCCGATCATCCAAGCCACCCATAAACGGACTTCTCAACCCCCTCCCCGCTTCACATCACGACGCAAGTGGAGGAAAAGGGTTAAAAAAAAAAAGAAAAAAGAAAAAAAGATTCGGAACTCCTCCCACGGCCCATCACTCTCGTCTCCCGTCCGAGTCCTTGTCGCTCTTGACCTTCTGGTCCAGGCCGTTGACTTGGCTTCCGGATCCGCCGCCGCCAGCCCCGCCGGGCACCGTACTTCCGCCCCCGCCCCCGCCGCCGTAGCTCTTGTCGATGATCTTGATCATCTCGCTGAAGTAGTTCTGCACGGCGTTGAGCACGGCCTGGAAGGCGGGGAACCCGAAGCCGTGCGTCAGGAGGCTGAAGTGGGTCAGCGACTGCTGGATCTTGGGCTCCAGCACCGGCGCGGGCCGGCTGTTGCTCAGCGGGGAGCGGTCCTGGAGCAGCAGGTCCTGGAACTCCTTGATCATCTGCCTGTAGACAGCGACACACAAAGGGTTAACACCTGAACTCCTTGATCATGTGTCTGTGGACAGCGCCACACAAAGGGTTAACACCTGAACTCCTTGATCATGTGTCTGTGGACAGCGCCACACAAAGGGTTAACACCTGAACTCCTTGATCATGTGTGGACAGCGACACACAAAGGGTTAACACCTGATCTCCTTGATCATGTGTCTGTGGACAGCGACACACAAAGGGTTAACACCTAGAGTCCTTGATGACGTGCCTGTGGACAGCGGCACACACACAGGGTCAACACAGCAACACACAGGGTCAAACACCAACACAAACGCAGGGACAACACACACACAGGGTCAACACGGCAACACACAGAGCGGCAACACACAGAGAGTCAACACACACACAGAGTCAACACAGCAACACACAGAGAGTCAAAACAGCAACACACACACACAGAGGGTCAACACAGCAACACACAGTCAAAACACACACACACGGTCAACACAGAGAGTCAAAAAACACACCACAGAGGGTCAACACAGCAACACACAGAGTCAAAACACAGAGTCAACACAGCAACACACAGAGAGTCAACACACACACACTCAACACAGAGTCAACACACACACACACAGGATCAACACAGCAACACGCACACAGGGTCAACACACACAGGATCAACACAGCAACGCGCACACAGGGTCAACACAGCAACACGCACACAGGGTCAACACGGCAACACACAGGGGCAACACACACACAGGGTCAACGCAGCAACACGCACACAGGGTCAACACAGCAACACACACACAGGGGCAACACACACACAGGGGCAACACACACACAGGGTCAACAGAGCAACACGCACACAGGGTCAACACAGCTACACACACACACACACACACACACACGCACACAGGGTCAACACAGCAACACACACACAGGGTCAACACAGCAACACACACACACAGAGGGTCAACACAGCAACACACACACACAGAGGGTCAACACAGCAACACACACACACAGAGGGTCAACACAGCAACACACACACAACAGAGGGTCAACACGGCAACACGCACACACAGAGGGTCAACACGGCAACACGCACACACAGAGGGTCAACACAGGGTCAACACGCACACACACACAGGGTCAACACAGGGTCAACACGCACACACACACAGGGTCAACACGCACACACACAGGGTCAACACGCACACACACAGGGTCAACACGCACACACACAGGGTCAACACGGCAACACACAGGGGCAACACACACACAGGGTCAACGCAGCAACACGCACACAGGGTCAACACAGCAACACACACACAGGGTCAACAGAGCAACACGCACACAGGGTCAACACAGCTACACACAGACACACACACACAGGGTCAACACAGCAACACACACACACAGAGGGTCAACACAGCAACACACACAGGGTCAACACAGCAACAAGCACACAGGGTCAACACAGCTACACACACACACCACACACAACACACACACACACAAGGTCAACACAGCAACACACACACACACAGGGTCAACACAGCAACACACACACAGAGGGTCAACACAGCAACACACACACACACAGAGGGTCAACACAGCAACACACACACACAGAGGATCAACACGGCAACACACACACAGAGGGTCACACGGCAACACGCACACACAGGGTCAACACAGGGTCAACACGCACACACACAGGGTCAACACGCACACACAGGGTCAACACGCACACACACACAGGGTCAACACGCACACACACAGGGTCAACACGCGCACACACACAGGGTCAACACGCACACACACACACACAGAGGGTCAACACACAAGTCAACTGCGGTGTACAGGGGACATCAACTCCGATGAGGAAATCTCTACCAACCGGGCTGTAACTGGTGGGAACCGATCTGCAGACCTTGGAAACAAAAGTCTGAGCATTACCCACTGGGCTGCCCCGGCTCACTGGCCGTTAACTCTTCCATGGCAACGCACACTCTCTCCATTCGAACCTTTGCCGCTCGTCTTTGCTGTGACCTCGCGCTACGCGTGGGTGGGTGGGTGTGGGTAGAGTGGGAAAGGTGACTGTGGGGGTCCCTGCATGCGGGAATGGGAGAGTGTCGACCAGGCTGTGAAACGCGCGTGCGTGTACATGTGCGCAAAAGCATGCAGAAGCGAGGACGAGCTTGAAACGGTGTTCAACTAGGGGATCGGCAACAGTCAAGGAAAGATGGGAGAAAGGGTGGGGAAATGGGGGGTCACACCAGGTTAGTAGTGGTCAAGTCAGGTAAACAGTGGTCATGTCAGGTCAATGGTGGTCAAACCAGGTCAATGGTGGTCACATCAGGTAAATGGTGGTCAAGTCAGGTAAATGGTGGTCAGGTCAGGTAAATGGTGGTCAGGTCAGGTAAATGGTGGTCAGGTCAGGTAAATGGTGGTCACGTCAGATAAATGGTGGTCACGTCAGGTAAATGAAGGTCACGTCAGGTAAATGGTGGTCAAGTCAGGTAAATGGGGTGGTCAAGTCAGGTAAATGGTGGTCAAGTCAGGTAAATGGTGGTCAAGTCAGGTAAATGGTGGTCAAGTCAGGTAAATGGGGTGGTCACATCAGGTAAATGGTGGAAAAAAACATCAGGCGGACAACCAGGTAGATGGACAAACCAGATAAATGGTGGTCACATCAGATAAATGGTGGTCACGTCAGGTAAATGGGGTGGTCACGTCAGGTAAATGGGGTGGTCACACCAGGTAAATGGGGTGGTCACACCAGGTAAATGGGGTGGTCACACAGGTAAATGGGGTGGTCACACCAGGTAAATGGGGTGGTCACACCAGGTAATGGGGTGGTCACACCAGGTAAATGGGGGTCACACCAGGTAAAGGTGGGGGTCACATCAGGTAAAGGTGGTGGTCACATCAGGTAAATAGTGGTCACATCAGGTAAATGGTGGTCACACCAGGTAAATGGTGGTCGCGTCAGGTAAATGGAGGTCATATCAGGTAAATGGGGTGGTCACATCAGGTAAATGGGGTGGTCACATCAGGTAAATGGGGTGGTCAACCAGATGAATGGTGGACAAGCCAGGTAAATGGTGGACAAACCAGGTAAATGGTGGACAAACCAGGTAAATGGTGGTCAAAGTCAGACTTCACGCTATGATACAGAACTCGTCTGGATCCTATAGTTAGTGTGTCCATGGATGTCAAGTGTGCAACAACGAAAGCTGACAGACGAAGGGTAAGAAGTCGGGGGGAGAGGGTGGGGTGGGTGGGCGTTTACAAAACATTTAAAAGATCGGGGGAAAGAGTGAGGCTAACATGTCAATACCTTCGCCGCTGATATATATATTTTTCCAAAGAGCAAAATGGAGGAACGAGGGAGTGTGTGTGTGTGTGTGTGGGGGGGGGGGGGGGGGGGGGGAGGGTCCAACCGCCGTGCGAGGAAATCCAAACAACAGCGCACATTGGGGAAACGAGGTGGAGGAGATCTCCCTCCATCCCATGTTTGAGGCCGGGGTTTAGTGAGCAGGCATTTCTATTATTACTTTGTATAACCGACTGTGTGTGTGTGTGTGTGTGCGCGCGCGCGTGTGCTTGCGTGAGAGAGAAAGGGTGTGTGTGTGTGTGTGTGTGACAAGTCCGCGTTTTTAAAAAATCTATTTTTGCCACCTCATCACCACGCCTAAAAAAATTTCAGGCACTGGGGACTATTCCATGTTGGATAGGGTACATAATGACACTTAATCGCTGCACAAGCTGTTCAGACAGAGAGAGAGAGAGAGAGAGAGATGCTGGAGGTAGCGGTGGGTGAGAAGGAGGGGAGAGGACAACAGTTCGTTGGGGCAAGGGAGGGGGGGGGGGGGGAGACAAGAGTCTAGCGCGCCTCTGAGAGAGAGAGAGAGAGAGAGAGAGAGAGGTCACTGTGTTTTTGTCGAGTTGGTGTGCGTGGGATGTGCGAGTCCTCTGTTATGGCTTAAGGGTGGTTTAGGAATTATTGTTAATCATTTTCCATGGTGCGTGTACTACTCCCTCTTCACCCTCCTCCTCACTCTGTCTGCACTATCGGTGTGTGTGTGTGTGTGTGTGTGTGTGTGTTGTGTGTGTGTGTGTGTGTGTGTCCAGAAAGCAAATACGCATCTGGGCCGAGGGAAACGAGGAGGACCCCATTCACTTGATGTCGGCAACTTTTGCAACAGGATACCACCACGGCTTAAATGTTAACTCTGCGTCAATTGTACATAGGGACAGATTTCGTGGATACAAGAAAAAAAGAATTGAAGAATTGTTTTATAGCATGCGTGCGCGCGTGTGCGTGTGTGTATGTACGTGCGTGTGTGAAAAACAACAGATTTAAAAGATTGAAACGTAAACAAATGTTAAAAAAAACTACAATATGCAATTAACGTCTTGTGACACACACACACACACACACACAAGACCGAAGAACATGGACGTTACAAAAATCGAACACATACAAACCAAACCAAATAAACACATCACAGACACATCGGAAAGACCCACCTCGGGAATATAGCCAAACCATACATCAGAACAGTAGAACATAAAATGCGGGGTAAAAAACCGTCAATCAAATACATAACCCCCCCCCCCCCCCCACCCCCCCCCCCCCCCCCCCCCCCCCCCCCCCCAAAACAAAACAAACAAAAAAAAACAAACAAAACAAAACAAACCGAAAACAACTACAACCTAATAAAATCGTGTCACAAGGTTCATATTAGTCGTATCACAAGACCCTCGCAGACATAACAAAAAACAAACAAACAAACAAAACTGACTGTCTTAACCAGCCCACATGGCAGAGGAGAGAGAAGGGGGGGGGGGGGGGGGGAAGGGAGAGGACGGGTTGTGTGGGTGTGGAGGACTTACTTGGAGGCCATGACCATGCTTTTACGGTTGTGGTACTCGCTGGGGTCCATGCACTGTCTGAGGTTGTACTCGGCACAGGCACGGCCGGGGAACTCCGTTTCACACAGATAGCCGAAGTCCCGGGCCAGGCGCACGGTCTCTCCTGAAAAGGGAAAGAAAAGGTAAGAACCTCCTTCAGAAGAAAAGAATAACCTCGCTTTTCTATTAAATGACTTCAAAGAAACAAAAACAAAAAAAAAAACAAAAAACGGCGGGCCAATCCATCAAACACAAGGACAGTAACCGATCGGATTCATTCATCGAGGTCGTTCACGTGAAATACAACCGATTGAATGAACATGAAAGGATGCGAGAGCTGCCTTGATCGTCCTGTCGGTCAGTTAACTTACAGCATCGAGCTCTCGTATTCGACAGGCCGCGAGTTCCGAATCCCGGTATTGGTACTGGCACTCTCACTGCCCATCTTCACGAGTTGTCGTCGTTCTGCTGGGTGTGTGTGTGTGAGAGAGAGAGCAATTTCAACTATGTCTCCCCCGTCCCTCCTCTCCTGGGTGGGCATTTCCCGTTGGTCTCCACGGTTGAGGTTAGTGTGGACGGTTAAACCTAGAATAAGCGAAGCCAGCTTGTCTGTCGTCGACCACTGAATCCTGACCACCCTAACTCGCTTGCCAACCAACCGACAACACACAGCAGAGTTCTTTCCATCTACCCCCCTTTCTCCCACTCCACATATAGAACTAGAGGGAAGGGGAGTGGGGGTGGGGGGGGACTAATCAGCATGACCTCACGTCTCACGTGAAGATTCTTTCCCCATAAAAATAATCTGGTGACAACCACTTGCTGAAATTAATCTGGCATGGACCAAATTAGGATAAGATAAGATAATGTTGCTTATAGCCCAGCCGACCACAAAGGGCCACATCAGGGCTGTCACCACGTTAAATCAATGCTTATAGCCCAGCCGACCACAAAGGGCCACATCAGGGCTGTCACCACGTTAAAATCAACTCGCCAGTCATAAAAAAACAAAAAAAAAGCACCTTTCACACATCTCTTTAAATGACATCGTCTAGAAACGCACCAGAAACTTCGTTAAAAATCTTTCTTCCGTAAAATCTTAAATCAGATGAAAAATGTTAATCTCTCTCGAGGATCACGTCAGGCGGGACATCCCTGAACAGGATCTTCATGGACTCCGCTGTAAAATGTTTGTGTCTCACATCGTGCAAAGTCCCAACACTCTAAAAGAACATGTTTCATTGTGAGTGGCGCATGACATGGAATGCACCACGGAGCTTCTTCACTCTTTAAAAGGTAGGAATGGGTAAAATACGAATGGCCGGTGTGCAGCCGGCACAGAACCGTTTCCTCTTTACGACCACCAGACGTAGATGGGAGGAAGTCCTTAAGGTTTGGACGGATCTGAAAGAGTTTGTTATTCGTCTGTGTGTTCCAATCCTCCTGCCAGAGGTCTCTCACATAATCGTTAATTTTGGGTTTTCACATCTGAGCAGGGGATATAAATGTTGGACAGTTTCTCCCTTGTGGCGTTCTTGGCTAAACGATCAACCATTTCGTTCCCGCCAATGCCAACATGATCAGGAACCCAAGCCAGAATAATGTTGTAACCATCCGCTTTCAACTTGCTAAAAAGTTCAAAGAAATGTAAAAGTTCTGGATGCTGAAGGTTGCGGCCAGCTATGGCCTCCAAAGCTGACAGCGAATCCGACAGAACCAGAAAGTCCCTCTTCGTAGATTGTGAGATTATCTTCAAGGCCAGAACCAGAGCAGTTAAGTTCAGCGGAATAGACAGAAGCATCTGAATGTACATGTTCCAACAGTATCTGAGAAGGAGCCCCAGGGCAATAGGCTGCACAGGCCACTCCATCTTCAGACTTGGAACCGTCGGTGAAAACTTTTTGACAGGATGGGAATTTCGAACAGAGGTCAGCATACAATGCCTTGTACGCCAGAGAGCTGGTAGACTCTTTGCGAAAAGCTGCAAGATCGAAACGAATCTCTGGTGTTGAAAAAGGTCCACGGAGGCTGATCCGGAAACTTGGAAAAATCCGACACAACTCCTAGGTCTAGACCTGCATTCCGCACGTGAGGCTGCATACGAAGACCAAACGGCGGAAATGGACCAAATTAAAAAATCGCCTGACCACTATTATATTGATGTTGTCCGTGTCAAGAAATGCAATGAAGCTCTGACTTTCAGATACGAAAGCAAATAAATGGACATATTCTTACTTCCACAGCAGGTTTGTGATTAACCATGTCTCTAACGGAAGCTTAGCCCCCCCCCCCCCCCCCCACCACCACCTCCTAATTTATTTCTCTCACTTAAAAAATCCTTTTGTCTTTCTTTCTTCTTTTTAAGGGAGAAGATTCGCATAAACTATGGCGCCCGAATGTCTTCCAAAACAAACATTAATTCCGATGTCAAGCGCCCGAATGAAATTGTCGTTTGCCTCGAGATGCTATCGCGCCAACTGCTGGTGGGGCGACTGTGCGGTTGTGGCCTCCTTTTATGGATGTATTCCTCCCCCCCCCCCCCCCCCCCCCCCCCCCCCCCCCCCCTCCTCCACTCTCACACTGTCCCCGCTTCACTGGCGATGATTTGGAAAGTGGGCCACGTCCACGGCAGTTCAGACCTTGTGGCCAGGACGGCCTGTCTACCTGCATACCCGCTTCCTGTTGGAAGTGCGTGCAGTATGGGGTGGTTTGGTGGGCTGAGAGAGGGCGGGGGGTAATTTTTCATGATTTGGCGATGCGTGTGTGTGTGTGTGTTTGTTGTGTTGTGTTTGGTGTGTGGTGTGTGTGTGTTCTGTGTGTGTGTGAGAGAGAGAGAGAGAGGAGGGGGGAGACACAGAGACAGAAAGACAGAGAGGAGAGAAAGAGAGACAAAAATGTGTCAAGAGTAAATAGAGAGAGGAGAGAGAGAGGAGAGGAGAGAGAGAGAGAGAGAAGAGAGAGAGAGGACAGGCGGAAAAAGAGAGAATGTCTTAGAGTGAATTAGAGAGACAGAGTGAGACAGAGAGAGAGAGAGAGAGAGGAGAGAGAGAAATATGCCTGTATGAAAGAGAGACAGACAGATAATGAAGGACAGAGACAGACCGACCGACAGACAAACAGAGAGTATGACGATGGGCGAGGCACTGACCTTCGACAAGGGAGGTAAGCAGCGTGACGTTGGCGGCTTTCCGGCGACCCGCAGGCAGACTGAGACCTATCTTCTCCAGCTTCTCTCGTAGAGACCGGCCTCCGTTCTTGGACTTGGCACTGCCACACACACACAGGCACATTATGGACCCTGGAGTGACCTGATCTGTTGTCTGTGTAAACGAAATAACCCAACTGTCTTTCTTTTACAAATATATCGATTTGAGAGAGAGAGAGAGAGAGAGAGAGACACAGAGACAGAAAGACAGTCTCGTAGACTCGCCCAGTCCTGAGGCAACGTTAGCTAATGCAGAGTTTCACTGATAAGAGGGGTTGTAATGCTGAAACAAATTCACACAAGTGTTAATGAAACGTTGATAGGCGTTTAATATGAATTGATCTGCAGGGAAAAAAAAAACGCATTCACCCATGCATATGATCTGTTCATCAACATGTATCAATTTGAGGACAGAGGCGTTTATAAACAGTGCAAAAACATATGCATTTAAATTGATTGGGGAAAAAGTCGCATTCAGGGAGTTTCTCTATCTCACACACACACACATACACACTTAAAAACCATCATCATCGTCGTCAACAGCAGCAGGAAAATGCGCGTTTCGTGGAAATAAACTCCATAACTCTAATTCCTTATGAGGTTCGGAGGTCGTGCCTTTGGATAACAGCTGTGTCTAAAACTAACGCTGAATGCTTTCTCCATAACGCATGACTCGGAAGTGAGGCATGTGTCCATTTTTTCCGTACGCTGATCTATGTCCGATTTCACCAAAAATTAAGAGGGCAAAGAGGGCATGTGTTCGTAAGCATCCAACAATTCCAGGATGTCTTTGCGGACCGATTAGTTTTTCTGCTTTCGCCTTCCGTGCAAGTCCAGAGCAACTGTCCATTTTCAAACAGTTGTCTAAATGTAGCAAAATCACTTGAATTTCACCCGTTTGGTCTGTCGATTTCTTTGTCTTTTATTTCGTATCAAGTTTGTATAGCTTTGAGGTTTTTCATCTTTTTACCATCCCAATCGTTGTTGGTCCGAGTAGAAGGCAAAATTTCATGCAGACACTTGTCTTTAAGGTGGTGCTCGCTTTGCAAAATACCTTGATCAACTCGAGATCACATGGTAACGACATTTGGTCACTGACTTTCTTACTGGACATATAATGAAGACAATGACATTATTATTATTATTACTATTATTATCATTATTATTATAAACGTTTTGACAGGTTAAAGGGCTAAAATCAGTCAGTCCTGGGCCTTTTCTCACGAATTACTACCATGAGTACTCATATAGGTGCACGTATGTGGCATTGATTTGAGATTTCTCCCCCCTCCCCACGACTTCGCGCTTTTTTCTCCCTCGTTAGCATGGGGTTGTGATGCAAACGTAATGCTCCAGGATTCCAGCCTTGGTGGCGATATAGCTTGCAGGCCGAGCTGCGTTGTCATGGAGACCTAGACGCACAATCACGCCGCAGCGAGTACGACCGAGGACGATCTGAATGGAAGTAACGTTCAGACGGACCATGGGACGATGGCTCACCGAGAGCGCATGCGTGAAGTGGGAATAAGCACGTGTCAATTATCCGCTTTACTGAGCTGAATAACGAGCTTTTTTGGCCGCCCACAGCCATTTTGTTGGAGGTTTACTAATGGTTCGAGAAAGGCATTCGAAAAAAACAAGGCTACTGTCCGAAAAAAAATTCTTCAAACGGAATGCAGATACTTTTGGCATTCGGGTACACCATTTAACACATAAATGGGCGTACTGCTGGTTGTGGCATTACAAATTTAAGTGGTCCAACCGGCTAAATTTTAATTCCACTTACAAAAAATTGTACGAACGTCAAAGCGATCTCCAACATTAGAAAGCCCGGATGACCGAAAACAAAACTTAACAAAGAAAGAAAGAAAGATGAAGAATGAGAGTCAACACTCGGTGAAAACGAAATATTCCGAGCATGTGAACTGTATCTATGTAAGAAACATTTCCGTTTAGCGTATTCCTCAAGAACAACCAAAACTAATCTTAATGTCAACAAATTATTGTGATAGCGCCCGTCTTCAAGATGGTCAGACTAATTACCTTTTGTACTACAAGGATTTTAACTCTCATTTCATATTGGACGATGACGAGTTATATTTCACGACCTAATTTCTATTCTAGCATTATGTGTCACTTTTCTCATTTGGCTTACAGCGTAACACAGTGAGGAGTCATAACTCGAAAATGATATGGTTTACGGTACCCAATCACCTAGCCAGTCTTGAATAAATGTTAATGCGTTTGTAAAGGTCTTCTGTTGTAGCTGCTTTATGTACAGGCCGGACATGGATTAGGGGCATATACACAAGCCTGGACCTTTATTTCCTTCTTTTACAAGGAAGCAGGGGTGGGGGGGGTTGCGAGTGTGACGAGTGTTCCTCTAGTTCTTTGCCTCTCGTAAGCATATTGTGCTGGGTGAACGGTTAAAGCAAGCAGCACTGGCTTCGAGTTGTGTGCCTACATTTCACCTGGGAAAGGGAAAAAAGAACTTCCTTATTTAATACATATTGTTCACTTTATTACATAAGATTTACTACTACCCCGCCGCGCCCTAAGACTGCCAGCCCTGCCATGGCCTCGGTAGTCGGCTGGGCTATAAACCTGACTGAAGGTTGCCTCTCACCCCTTCGGTAGGACGATGTGGCTCAAGAGTTCTCCTCCTGCCTACTCCCTCCTCCTTTTGCCCCCTCCCCTCTCCCCACCCCTCTCCAGCACCACTTCCCTATTTTCTTGCTCCGTCAAACACGCTCAAGATGCGGCGGGAATGAAGCAAGTCCGGCTAACGTCGTTGCAGCAGTCCCTGACGTCGGTAAACGGCGACGGCAGATGTTGTGGTAGCGTGAAGACAACACAATTTGACGCCTCCGCCCACCCCTCGTCCCCCTCCCCACACCCGTCCCTCGTCTCACCCCCCCCCCCCCCCCCTTTCTAGTCTCATTTCTGGTAGTGGAGGAGGTGTGGGAGGTTGAAGGGTGATGGTGGTAGCGGTTGTAGTGGTGGTGGTGGTTCTCATCGGCGACCTCCTCCCCCCCCCCCCCCCCCCCACTCCCCTCTCCTGTGCCCCTTAACGTCGTTAATGTTGCCGCCCCGATGGCCAGAGAAGGGGCGAGCCGTGCTATACACCACCGCCGAGTGCCAAACGTGAGGGAAGAGGGTGGGGGTAAGGAGGGGTGGGGAGGGCGAGTGGCTGTGGACAGTGTAAATGTACGAGGACATGGGATGGGAGGAGGGGTGTGGGGGTGGGGGTGGGGAAGTGTGGGAGGACACGTGAAGGTAGGATTCAGTACAGCGAGATTAAGGTTTAACGTCGATTTTCGACTCTGGTAATACAGCGGATGGGGATACCATCTCGAGAGGAAGGCAGTAAGAGGAGGAGGAGGAGGATCGGGTACGAGAAGGAGGGAGCTCACACGGATAGCTTAAAACACACACACACACACACACGCACACGCACACACACACACACGCACACACACACACACACACACACACAGAGTGACAATCACAGCAAAACAAACTCCTAGTTTAGGTAAGGATAATGATATGTGATATTTACAGATCACCAGTAGGCTTCCGATCATTTGTCGTGGACTCCATCCCCACCCCCCCACCCCAACCCCGTCCTCTCCCTCCCAACTTTCACCTCACCATCCCCTACCCTCCCCCCCCCCCTCCTCTTGCAGTGCAAACTGGCTGAAGCAAAGCAACATTATGGAGATGATGGGAGAGAGCGAACACTATGGTAATGGGGACGGGAGAAAGCGAGAGGGGCCCGTGACCCGCCCAATTTGCATAATTCCCCTTCCGTTTCCGGGTTTCTGGCCTGGACATCTGTCGGGTCAAGCCAGAGCCACTGTCACCCACTGACCAGCAGCATGGCGAGAGGGGGGTGGGACGTGACAGGGAGCATGTAAAGCTGCATGCACGACTTGGCCATCGGCTGAACAGAAACGACATGAACTACTACATATGGAATGCAACGTCCTGACGTATCTTTCAATTTCTCACTTCGGAAGCCATCGGTCACACGTTCTGTGCGAATGATCTCATCTAGACCCCTCATTTAACACAATTTGGTCATGTCCCCTCTAACATGTTCTAATGTAAAACGACGCTTTTTTTCTCCCCCGTTTTTGCTTTTAAGATTTTGGTTCATGTCCTGTTTCATAGCACTCTCCCGCAGTCCTGTATTCTTACTTTGCAAAAATTCCGCCCCGCCGTCGCCCTCCCAGCACCACATCCCCGAAAATTTCACACAAAAGGCCATAGGGCAAAAACACTAGAGAAACCCACACTTCTGCAACGTCTTTTTGGGTGGATTCACGGTCCTCTACCCAAACCTGCACAAACACTATACCTATTAACAACTGTCCGTCCGACATAACACTTCTAGGTAGACAGGGTAAAAACCGTAGAACATTCTGGTATTCGGCACCCTTTTTTCTTGATTTGGGGCCATGATTCAGATCCACACAACATAGCGCATTACCACAGCTGCAAACCTTTTTTTGGAACTGACTTTTTGGAGAGAGGGAAATGCAGACGGCAGTTTCACTTTTGAGACGCGGTTGTGTGCACTGCGCTTTTTTCGCGCGCGTACTGTGTGCGTGTGCGTGTACCGCGCACGCTTCGTTGAGATTTTCCAACCAGTCATTTTTTTCGTCAAAAAAAACACAAGCAGTAAATCCTCAAGATTAGTAACGACCTAAAAAATACTCAACTTTCCGGAAATAATTAATCAATTAATCGTAATCCGGGGTTCCCCCCCCGGAGTCAATGAAACGGAAAAGAACAGTTCCCCAACGACATACAACTTTTTAGATAAGAGGGAAAGGAAATTCCCAAATGCTAAACCTAGACTCTTGGGGTTCGAGTTGCAAAAGAGGGTCCCACAATCCCTCACCGAGCTAAAAAACACCCATCCCCCCTTTTTAAAGGTCGAGTCCCCCCCACGCCGCCTTCCCAATCCCCTTCACGGATTTAAAATTATATTGGGAAACCCGCAAATCAGCACAATTTGACAGGACGGGTTTCCCCCCTATTTCAAGGAATCCTGCCCCACCCCCTCCCCCCCCTTTTTTTAATGCGAAGGAGTCGGGCACACGGGGAGGGGAAGCGTCGGGGGTGGGGTGGGGGCAGCCCGGGCCCCGGGTCTGTAAGCCACTTGAACGACGCGTGAAGGGGGGCGAGACGGTGAAAACCTTAAAATGACAGCACTCCCCGCCCCCTACCTCCGGGAGAGGTCCGAAGAGCTGCCCTCTTTGGACCCCTCCGGCAGTAGGGGAAAAAGGGGCCTCTTTTTTTGTGGTCCCCTGGCAATCTAATCAACCCCCCCGTGCCCCTCACCGTCCCCCTTCCAAAACGCGGGCCGCGTCAGTTTCTGCGGACATACGGGGGTCGCAACTGTAAAACATCTTTAATTTCTGGGTTTTAATCGCTGCCACACCTAATTGGGCTCTGAAACCCCTGGGGGGAAAACCAACACAAACCCTCTTTTACGAAAGACCACCGACAAATGCCCAATACTCCGGCAAAAATAAAACTCTTCATAAAAACCGACCCCAAATTTCCCCATAAACAAAAGCGGGGGTTTCAACTGAAAAGTGAAAATTTTTCTTTTGAAAACAAAAACTAACTTAAAAAAAAAGTAACCGGGGTTTTTTTTTTTTTTCCAGCAAAAATTTCGCAACTTGACTTTTATCCACAACACCCAACACAGCATTATTTTCCAGCCAGGTACCACAAAAGCGGCCGCATGTCGATGTACACTCCTGACAGTAAAAACCCACAGTTTTTAAAAGATTTGCACTCTAATTTCGGAAAAGCCCCCGCCCCGCCTCCCTCCTTTTTCCCCCCCCCCCCCCCCCCCCCCAAAAAACCGCCAAATAGACTGCCCCTACAAGGGCGGAAGAGGGGGAAATTTATTGCCAATTTTTTTAGGAAACCCCTTTAAAACGCCAAAAAAACAAAACACAGGAGAAGAAGGGAGAAGAAATGGGCGAGGTTTTCACGGGCGATCCTTAAAATTAAAACAAAACAGCGAGAAAGTAACCCCTTTTAAAAGAACATAAAAGGGGGAGATTTTCCAAAAAGGTTTTTGTGTGTCCAGCCCCCAAAAGTGGCCCTTGCTTCCCCAAGGGGCCATAAGACGGTCGGTGGGGTCGCCTCTCCAGCCTCGGGGCACTGCCCCCGCTTCCAAATAGTTCCTGACAAATGAAAAAATTTTGCACGAGTCCCCTTCCGATCGCCACAGGGGGAGCATTGTTTTGTGTTTTTTGTTTTTACCTCTGCTGTTTCTGACTGTGAAAACATATTTTTCTTTCCGAAAGTTCACTTGCCTGTTGCGTAAGAGTATTAAAAACCCAAATTCAATTGGCACGTTTGTACAGTTTTTTTCATTATTTTTTTGGCTACGTTTTCGATGCTTTTAGTTTTCTTAGGGAAAATTTTTTTTTAAACCACCCCCCCCCCCCCAACACCCCTTCGCCCCGTCTTCCCCCTTCTTTCACCCCCGCAACACACACAACACCACACACACCCCACACACACTGACACAAAAACCCAAATTTTTACCAAAACTTAACTCACCCACCATTCCAAAATTTTTCCCCCCCCCTTTTGCGTCTTGGTAGCCCCCTCCCCCCCCCCATTCTGGGGGCCCCCCCCCCCCCCCCCCCCACCACACATCATTTGGGGCCTTTTGGCCCCCCCCCCCTCCTCCGGGGGGCCCCCAAAACCCACCAACAATTTTCACGGCAAAGAATTAATTTTGGGGGCAAAAAAGCAAACAAAGGGCCAAACCCCGGGGAAAAGACGACAAATCCCGGGAGCACAAGCGGACCTCGTTTTCCCCCCCAAAAAACCTCGGGCTCTTCCCGTCAAAAACCCCCCCCCCCCCCCCCCCCCCTTTTTCCCCCCCCTCCCCCCCCCTGCCCCCCCCCTCCCCCCCCACGGCAAACCCCCCTCCCCCCCCCCCCCCTCCTCCTCCCCCACCCCACCTTCCAACACGGCACCCCCCCCTTCCTTTTCCCAAGCCCTTTATAATGGGGCGCCCGGCCTTTTTCAAACCTTTGGGACGGGGCAAAAAACAAAAAGGGAGATTTGACCGGGGGGGCCTGCTAGAAAACCCGGGGGCCGGCCAAAACAAAAGGGGGAGGGGAGGGCCAGCACGCCAACCCCCCCCCCTTTTCCCCGCGACTCAATGCCAACTAATTGGGAAACTGCACCGTCTGGAAAAACGGCGGAGGAAGGATGCATGGGGGGTTTGGGGGGGGGGGGGGGGGGGGGGGGGGGGGGGGGGGGGGGGGGGGGGGGGGGGGGGGGGGGGGGGGGGAGGGGTGAACTTGGCACCCAAATCTTGGAACACTGGAATGAAACAACCTGAAAAAAAAAAAAAAAGGAAAAAAAACATAATGAACTCGTTTTCTCCTCTGTTTTGTGGGGGGGTGGGGGTGGGGGAGGGGAGCGGGAAGAAAGAAGGGGGGGGGGGGGGGGGGGGGGGGGGGGGGGGGGGGGGGGGGGGGGGGGGGGTTTTTTGGGGTGGGTGTGTTTGGGGGGGGGGGTCGGGGGGGGGGTTTTTTTGGTTTTGGGGGGGGGGTTTGTTTTTTTCCCCCCCCCCCCCCCCCCCGGGGGGGGGGGGGGGTTTTTGGGGGGGGGTGGGGTGGGGGGGGGGGGGGGGGGGGGGGGGGGGGGGGGGGGGGGGGGGGGGGCCCCCCCAAAAAAAACCCCCCAACCCCCCCCCCCCCCCCCCCACCCCCCCCCCCCCCCCCCCCCCCATCCCCCCCCCCCCCCCCCCCCCCCCCCCCCCCCCCCCCCCCCCCCCCCCCCCCCCTTCCCCCCCCCCCCCCCCCCCCCCCCCCCCCCCCCCCCCCCCCCCCCCCCCCCCCCCCCCTCCCCAACCGGGCTTTCTTCTTTAAAGAAGGGGGAAACAAAAAAACCCAAAAACTTCCCAAAAAGAACGGGGAAAAGCTGAACCCTAACAATTTTTTTATTTTCCTACCACCCCACGCACCACCACACAGGGGGGCCACACGTTTTGGGTTCCTCTCTCCCCCTTTCCCCCCCCCCCCCCCTCCCCCCCCCCCCCCCCCCCCCTCCCTCCCCTTTTTCACATAAAAAAAAACCTCATCCGTAACCCCCAATCTTTCCCGTAAAAAAACCCCTTTTTTCCTTAAAACCCCCCACGCACACCACCCCCAAAAATCCTCTTTTTCTTTCCCCCTTTTTCCCTCGTCCCGCCTCCCCCCCCTTTCCCCAACCCCCCTGTCCCTTTTCTTATTTCCCCAAAAACCCCCCTTTTTTCCCCCCCCCTTAAAGCACATCTTTTCCCCTCTTTTTCTTTTCCCCGTTCTCCTCCCATTCCCAAACATAAAACATTTTTAAAAAAATTAAACCCCCCCCCCCCACACCCCCAGCAACACCCCCAAAACAATACACACTCCTTTTACTAGGGCCAGGCAGGTTCACCCTCCTCCCCCCCCCCCCTCCCCTACCCCCTCCCTGAGGCACCTTGCTTCTTCTCTAGAAGACTATGGAGACACAGAAGGAAACACTTCCGGAAACGTCCTGTGGAGACGTGTATAAGGTCATACTGTAAAAAAAGCAAAACAAAACAAAAAACCAAAAAAATAAAAAAAAGGTGGGGGGGGGGAGGGGGGAAAGGGGGGGGGGGGACGAAAAACCGGGGAGGGAGAAGAAGAGGAGAGAAGAGAGAGAGAGAAAGGGGCGTAGTGGGAAAACGGACAGAGGAGGGTGGAGGGGGGGAGAGAGGAGGAGGAGGGAGAGAGAGAGAGAGAAGAGAGGGGGGGGGGGGACTAAGGCAGGAAAACGGATGGAAGGGAAGGCTTTAAAGAAGAGACAGACTGGAGAGACAGACTCGGGACAGGTTGAGAGACTTAAAGATCTTTTGCATTTGTTGTTATCTTTATAATCAAGTCGACTGCCACCCCTTTAACAGTCAGCTATTTAGAAACCAACGGCTTTAAAAATTCATCTAGGTAAATTGTTTTGAGAATTCCTTGAAACAGAGTATGATGTTACAACACTTGCGACGCCAGGAAATATCCACCTGACGTATTTTGTAGACACATTTCTGTCTCCAATCTCCACCCCCCTCCCCTTCCCCCCCAAAGAATCGTCTATTTCGGTTTCTGACCGATATAACACCATCCCATTTATAATGAGATCAAACTCATTAATATCGCCCCCCCCCCCCCCCCCCCCCCCCCCCCCCCCGCCCATTTCATTGATAAATTCTACGACATGTCAAGCAGAAAACGCTATTTTCGCGCGCACACACCCACACCCACACATCGAAAAAAAGCTCAGATCGGACGGTAATATTACGCGATGAAAAACGCCAGTGTCTCGGGGGCCGAATAATCTTTTGAAACTGGCCACCTGTCCCCAAAAACCTTCCCATCCCTAAAACAACCATTTCCTATATGGCATTCTTCCAAATCGGCTTTGAGGGGGGTCAGAAAAAGTATTAGTCACGTCTTGGACGGAACAGCAATCGCTGACAACGTCTCTCTCTCTCTCTATCTCTCTGTGTCCTGATATGACCCTTTATGGTCAGCTGGGCTATAAGCAACATCACCTTACCTCTCTCTCTCTCTCTCTCTCTCCTATTTTCCCTCTTTTTTTTCCCTTCCTCATCCCACAAACTAAAGTGTTTGGTCTGCTCGCAGCAATGTCAATGCGCTATTCCTACATCAACAACTCTGACTTGAATCGAAAAGATGACAAGTCCCCCCCCCCCCCTTTTTTTTTTAATAAAAAAACTCTCTCTTCTTCGCGCACAGCAAGCAAACAGTCAGGCGAACAGCTCTTCGACCAGCGTGTACGTCTAAACGTAATATTGAGATAAAGATTCCTCACTCTTTTCTCTCCCGCTGTTATGGTCCACGAATCGTTTGGATGATTAAATATATACAGGCTAGGTTTGCTGTTTGAAGAGCGCGTGCGACTTGTTTACAGAGCACGTATAGGTGGGCCGTGCGGCCCGTGAAACACAGAGACATTTTGTCACCATGTCGGCTTTCCGTCCGTCCACTGGGAGCCCCTCGCTGCCTCAATGGCGCCGCCACTGTGCAACACTCCCGAGTTCACAGTTTGTTGGCCGTCTTTGGGCTCGCCCCGTTTGGAGAGGCCCGTTAGTCCTTAAGCCTTTGGACGCGAGCCAGCGGACAGGAGCACGTCGAGAGATGGGCATATTGAAATTCATCGGTGGAGTTGTCATCGTTGAATCAGGGCATTGAACGACTCGTGGGCATCAGCCCTCTCGCTTGTCCTCTCCCCCCCCCCCCCCCCCCCCACTCGGCGCTCCCCTCTCCACCATCCGCCTTGTGTAGCCAGCTACCTCTTCTGCTGAGACGGGAAGTCCCTGTCAATTGCGCCCCCCCCCCCCCCCCCCCGCTTTTTTTTTCTTCAAATTTTCTGGTTGCCACTGATGTCTGTAATGTTTTCATAATCAGAACATTGATTAGAGTCTCTAAAGGTGTTGTTTTTTTCTTTTACATTTTTCTGTCGCGCGCGCGCGCGTTTGTGAGTGTGTGTGTGTGTGTGTTTTGTGTGTGTGTGTGTGTGTGTTTTGTGTGTGTGGTGTGTGTGTGTTGCATATAACCTTCTGTCATTGTAAAGTAACAGGAATTCACTTTTCAGACCCCTGTAGGAGAGAGAGAGAGAGAGAAGAGAGAGAGAGAGAGAGAGAGAGAGAGAGAGAGAGATGTTAGATATTTGTCATAGCAATGTCGCTGAACGATCTACGTACTATGTTTTGAAGCGTTGCATGTGAATGTCATGTTTGGTGTGTATGATTCAAAATGGACGAGAACTGTTTGGGCAAAAATAGAACTGAAGTTGCTTTGATAACAAAAATAAAGGAAGATTAACCGTCACAGGAATCAGCAGACAGCTACTAAATAAATCCCTTAGAAGACAGTTGTAGTGACAAAATCCATGCCACTTCTGGTGGAGTTCTCAGACTCGATTTCACGATCCAACGACACAAAGGCACCGCCGCAGCTATGGGTGGGTAGGGGAAAGAGGCGGTGGGGGTGTTGGAATGTGTCGGTAACATATCGTCAATAATCAGAGGTATCTGAGGCGCATCGACCAGCTGAAATACCACACAGCTTGCGCTCGCTCCCTCTATCGAAAGAGAGAGAGAGAGAGAGAGAGAGAGAGAGAGAGAGAGTTTCTATAGTAGACACTATTCTAACCACTATCAATAACACTCGTCGTACCGATGTATCCACTGACCAATACACCGAACAGAAACTATTAAGTTTCTTCTGGTCAATACCCACGTATTTCTATTCAGATACTTCAGAGATCCGATTTGCCGTCGGTACATGTACGGTCAGGTTCTTGTTTCTACAATACTACTGAAGCTTCTGATTGTCCTACATTCAACGAATTGTTTACAAAACCATCAAAAGTCTGGTCAAAAACAATGCGTCTGTATGAGTTTGCCTGTGCTTTTACAAAAATCATCCTATTCAGAGTGCAACAGTTCACAGTAGGTCGTTAGGTAGGTAACTGATGTTTTTTTAACAGCGGGGAAATCATTGTGAAGCAGTTATGTTGAAGTTACATGTTAAAGTCCGTTTTATTCGCTATTCCTGTTGAATTCATAACTACATTTCTTATAGCTGTAATGCATTGCAAATACCTTTCTGCTTAAAAAATGATCTAGTATGTTATATAAAAACAAGATTAACTCCTGTAATTAACCTTCGTTAAAAAAAAAAAAAAACTTGCTTCAGATAATCAGACATTCTGTAAACAGATGAAAATTCGACAAATGTTTTTTTTACTGATTCTGATATATTTATGCAAATGGAAAAAATAACGGAGAAAACATGCAGTTAGATAAACATTAAAGTAATGAAATCACACCTATCAAAACTTAAGGTCTGTACGTTGCTCAGGGGAAAAAAATCAAACGAAAGAAAAAAAATAGACTGGTTGCTTTCATACTGTGAAGAATTCCTGTGCTGGTTTTTTAATTGTAAGTCTCCATAGGAAAGTTCCGTCAACTGACACTACAAGCATCAAATGCTGCATGCTGATTTGGGAGGAAAAAACAGTGACAATACTATGAAGGGGAAATGCTGTGACTTGATATTCATAAGGGGAAAATACTGACTTCACATCAAGGGCAAAATACTGTGACAATATATTACAGGGGGAAATTACTTGATGGATATCTATAAGGAAAAATTATTGACTTGATGTTAAGGTAAAAAAAAACAACAAAAACTGTGACATTACAACACAAGGGGGGGGGGGGGATACTTGATATTTATACGGAGAAAATACTGACTTGATATTAAGGGCAAAATACTGTGACTGATAGGGGGAATTACTGTGACTTGATATTTATACGGAGAAAATACTGATTTGGTATAAAGGGCAAAATACTGTGACCGATAGGGGGAATTACTGTGACTTCATATTTATACGGAGAAAGTATACTGACTTCATATTAAGCTGCAAAATACTGTGACTGATAGGGGGAATTATTGTGACTTGATATCTATATGGAGAAAATACTGACTTAATATTATGGAAAAATACCTTGACTTTATATTATAGTGGGTAATACTGTGATTTGATACTCATACGGAAGAAAACAGAGACTTGATATTGAAGGCAAAATACGGTTGCATTTACATATTAGGTGGGAAATACTGTGATCTCATATTTATAAGGCAAAAATACCGACTTACGGCAAATACTGCGATTCTATGGTGGGGTGTGGGGGTAGGGGGAGGGGGGGGGGGGGTAGGGGGCCCACTGTGAATTAACAGTCATCAGAGGAAATGACCGACTAGATAACGAGGGTTAAAACACTGTGGCTATATTACATGGGGGGGGGGGGGGGGGGGGGGGGGAATACTGTCACTTGATACTTATGAAGGAAAAATACTGACTTGATATTCAGGACAAAATACTGTGACGTTTTTATATTACAGGGGAAAATACTGTCAACTGATATTTATCAAAGGAAAATACTGAATTGATATTAAGGGCAAATACTGCGACTTTGTATTAAGGGGTGGGGTGGGGTACTGTGACATAATATTTACACGAGAAAAATACGGGCTTGATACCAAGGATAAAATTCTGTGACTTACTGTCATGAAAAGAGTACCGTTACTTGATATTCTGAGAAAGATATTGTGACTTGACATTACAAAGGGAAAATGATACAATTTGACATAAAAGGTAAACGACTTGGATGGTTTAACGAAAAAACTATACTGTGACACTAAATCCTGAACATGGAAAGAAAATATTGTGACTTAATATCCATTCAAAAAGGAACATAACGCTATGCTACTTATCACAATGGAGGAAATCTATAATCTTGTCTAGCAGAAAAAAAAAATGACGAAAAGATAGTGAGAAGGAAGATGAGAAAGGCAAAAGAAAAGAAAAAAAGCTGAATGATAGGACGAAGGAAAGGAGTAAGGAGAAGCAGAAACAGAAGTAAAATCCACGGAAATAAATGTTTTCATAGCGTCATTGAAAGCAGAAGCAAAAGCAGCGTAGCAGCTAGCTATACAAGCAGTAGCAGCAGCAACAAGATCGACAATTAGCAAAAGAATGAATATCAGGCAAACACACGGCACCAAATCCGTCAGACATCACTTAAAGTGGAAAGACGTGAGTGACCACAGCACTGAATCCCTGGCTGCAAGATAACGATGCCAGCCATCATATTCACCGACTCGCTCGGTTCTTCCTCGACCTCAGGAACCTACTCGTTGACATGGCAACGCATCGATGCCAGAATCGGTGGGAGGAACAATGGCGGACTACGTTTCCCGTGGCAGTTAGTGAAAGCGTTTAGAGAGAGGGGAGAGAGAGGAGAGAGAGGAGAGAGAGAGAGAGAGAGAGAGAGAGCACACATTCCTGTCGGCTGCATTAAGGCCGAAATTGATCACACGGGCATTTATCATCCTCGTCCCCTCCATTTGCTCCCCACTCCCTCCCTCTCACCCCAACAGTATCCCTTCAATCCTCGTCTCCCTTTCCTCTACTCCTCCCCACTTTTGCATCTCTGACGCTGTTGTGTGCTGCAGGAGACGGGAATATGGCAGACAGGGGAGGGGGTGGGGGCGCAGCAGCGAGAGAGAGAGAGAGGAGAGAGAGAGTGAGAGAGAGGAGAGAGGAGGAGAGGAGGAGAGTGAGAGGAGAGAGAGAGAGAGAGAGAGGGAGGAGAGGGGAGGGGAAATGCACATGCTCCGATTATGTCGGAAGTTCGTTTGTTCTCCGCTCCATCTTTTTGGGAGGCTCAATTCATTTTCGTTAGACTGCAGATGTTCGTTCATTTCTTTTCCCTCTTTCTTTCGCTCCCCCCACCCCCCACCCCTTTTTTTTTCTTTTTTTTTCTCCATTGAACTGCTGCAGACATTGCAGCGTGAGTCCTTAAACAGAAGTAAACAGAACGTAATGAGCACAATGGCCGTCACTCTGTGGGTTAACATGCACAATGCATTTCCTTCCACAATTTTCTTTTCATTTGCCCCCCCCCCCCCCCCCTCCCTCTTTCCCTCGGTTTCAGTCACAAGAAAGAAAAATTGAAATGACGGAAACGAGGAAGAGGATAGAGATGGGCCTCCAACGTGCCCCCATCTCTCCCAATCCATTCCTTCATGCTCACCATTTCCTCTACCTCTCTGCCTTCACCCTCCACCCTCCACTGACCAGGATCAACCGTTCAGTCTCGAGGGGACGAAGAGTCACAGACTCCAGCCCAACACGTGCAACGCTTTGCCAGGAGGAAGATGTCCACAATGAGGAAAAGGAGCCCGTGCATTACTTTCGTGTTTCCCTGCACGCATGTCCAGCAAGGCAGAGTTCGTGAATCGCCATGGAAGTAGCAACCTTCTCTAGTGGAACACTCATTTCGATGTCAGGCGTTGGGAGTTCGAACCCCGCTGCCACCCAACATACAAAGAATCCCATTTGTCTACCCATTTTGACACGTGGCCATTCTGATGTCCTCAAACTCTCGTGGGCTATTTTTCCATGTCTGTCCTGTCACCCAGGGTGAACCCGATGTTAAATCTGAATCCTGCCCACCAAACGAAGTCGACAACCATCACCCCCCCCCCCCCCCCCCCCCCCCCAGATGCTGCCGGGAATGGAACCCCCGACACCGAGACCTAGGATTCAAAAGGACAGAGCGGAGAGGGACCTCCATTTTCTAGCTTCCCCGTGAGTGCGTGATCAATTTCAACAGAAGACGGTGATAAGGCGCAGAACTACAGCGTTCGCATCGTTTTCAACCATTAACGAGTAAAAAAGAAAAGAAAAAAAAAAAAAGGTCTTTCTACTCTCTCTCCGACTGTCCAAATTACAAAGTGTTTTGCAACAATTAAACTACTTTGTAACTATTTAATACAGAAACAGCGGACTGCTCTTAATCATCTTTTATCATTTCTACAACTGTCCGAACAGCAGAGATTTTTTTCTTTTGTAATCAGACAGCGTTCTAATAAACTACATCCACCGTTTTCTTTCAGCAAAATCACCGTTAGTTCTTTGGGAAAAAAAAATTATGGCTACGATGCCTTCAAACCACCACCACCCTCCTCCTTTCCCAACTACCCTCACCCCATTCCCTACCCTCCTCTATTTCCACCCTCCGTATCTCGGCCTCTGACCCGAGCGCGCAGGGGGGTAAGGGCAGTGCGTGTGGGTAAGGGAGGAGGTGTTGGGGGGGGGTGGTGGGTGTGAACGGGGGAAAGGTAAATTGGCGAGGCTTAGCCGAGAGGTGCTATTGTCAATGAAACGGTCTCTAATCTGGCGTGAAGAAACCCATTCCCTCCTACAATGATGGACTGCTGTGCTACCACCAATCGCCTCCTTCCCCCATCTCCTTCTCCCACTCCTCACCTCTCCCCCCCCCCCCCTTTTTTTTTCTCTTCTTTTTCTTTTCCCCCCTTTTCTGTCCGTCTGGCTGGCCGAGGTCCGTTCACACGCTTCTGCCGTCTTCAATCAGTTTTTCGGAGGGCGCGAGTTTGGAAGCAGGGAGGGAGGGGTGTGGTAGTGGACGGTGGAGGGGTGATGGAAACGAAGAGGAGGTTGCGGAGGTTGGAATGGAGGGGAGGGAGGGGGCTGCGGTAGAAAAGCCCGTTTTGTTGATCTCGACGTCTTGAGGTCGGAAGGAGACCTTTCGGAACAGGCGTTTTAAAACAGATGTCCTCGTAGATTCTGGTCTTTTAAAAGAAAACCGATGACATTGATCAGCGTTACTACGTTTGAAAGGCGATGTTTTCACCGGGAGTATCGGGGAAACCACGACCCTGGTGTCAGTGAAGGACTAGGTCTACAGCTGGGCAAAAAGACTTGTACCAATTCTCTAAACTAGTTCAACTTGGGCAAGCACTGAGAATCGGGTATCGTCGAAGTACTAACAATGGTAACAGTGGTGGTCTTGGCGACTAATGACCGTGTGTGTGTGTGTTGTGCGTGTGTGTGTGTGAGTGTGTGTGCGTGCGTGCGTTCCTGTGTGTGGGGTGTGTGTGTGTGTGTGTGTGTGTGTGTGTGTGTGTGTGTGTGTGTGTGTTGCGCGCGCGTGCAGTGAAAACACGTGCACGTTTGTGTGTGCCCATCTTGAAGCTTGTTCGCGCGCTGGTGGTTATTAGCATGATATTGGGAATCTAGATTTGGCGGCAGCTTTTCACAAAAATTTAAAAGAAAGAATATTTCACGCAGGAAGTGATCGGTTCACAGGCTTCAGATCAATGGTTTTAAAAAAAGGTAAAAATTATCGCTGTATATATATTATATAAGGGGGCCGGATAGCTCAGTTGGTAGAGCGCCGGACTCGTGATCCTGGGGTTGCGGGTTCGAATTTCGGTATAGGGGGATTTTTCCTCGGAGTTAACATTGGTTCTGACTCCATTCCCCATATAGTCCTTCGAATGAGACTATAAACCGAGGTTCCGTGTGTGAACGCACGCATAATATCTTGCACACACGTAAAATCCCATCACCAACTTTCGGAAGAGAAGGCCAGTTTGGCCGTTGGTATGGATGACACGTGACACATAGCATGCACCTTCCCGAAGATGGAGTATGGCTGCCTTAATGGCGGGATAAAAAAGGGTCATACACACAAAACTCCACTGCCTGGCTATACAGGGAGTGTCCGCAGGAGTATCAGCCTGCGTACGCAGAAAGAAAGAAAAAAGAAAAAAATATTATATATATACACACACACACACACAAAGGCTACAATCTGCACGCACGCACACGCACAGGTTACACACGCACACACACACACACACGTAGAGAGAGAGAGAGAGAGGAGAGAGAGAGAGGAGAGAGAGAGAGAGAGGATGAATGCTGAGTACAAACGGGGATGTTTTAAAACACAAACAGAACAATACAGTAACACCGACACTTACAATGCACTTCTCACAACAAACACGAACAAACAGCACATGGTACGACCGGACCCACTCCCGTCTAAGCACTCCGCCAGTAGGGAAGCGTTGAGACATTCAGGCGCTGACAGGCGGCGCTGGACCTCGGCGACAGTGACCTTGTACTTGGAGGTGGAGCTGAGGAGAGACAGACGGCCGGGAACTGAGCAGAAGACGTCGCTCGGGGACGCTACTCCAGAGATGATCAAGTCTTTGTTGTCGCCCTTGTTGCGAATACCTGCAGGCCATACGTAGCCATCATTAGGAATATGCATCAAATCACTATACATCCATGCAAGAGTTTGAGTTCAGGTATCGCATGAATTGGAGTTACAGGTGAATATTTTTTTTTCTGATTATAGATCAAATGAACGCCCCGCCCACCAGAAATGTCACTTGTCTCTAAGGATTTCTCTCGACAGTGTCTAGAATTCACAAGCTACCCCTCAGATGTGTTCTCATTCAAGGCTTTGTGCTCAACCGTGAGCCTATTTTTTTGCGCCATTTGTTCTTCCTAAACCAATTTCATTCGTTTCATAATAATCCGTCTGCTTAGAACCGCTTAGCATGCATCTTGATGGCCACATGAAAAAAGAGATGAAGAATCGACTTTCAAAGGCAATTAAAATCCTCAAACAATTTAATTTAATTGGGCCTGGTTTCAAAATGTAGTGGCCGAGGGCGGAAAATGAAGCAAAATTTAGAAAGAGAGGGGGTTAGTTACCACCAAGGACACAGAGTACAGTGTCTAGTCCTGTACTCTGTGTCCTTGGCGGTAATTAACCCCTTCTCTTTCTAAATTTTCATTGGGCCTGTTCATAAACACTCGGCTCTTTAAAGCAAGGCCTTGGTGCATTGATTTTTGGTGTACCTACACACAGCCTTCCTCCGACCCTCTTGAAGGAATTATGTCCACATGAAAAACTTCAAATGATTTCCAACACAAGTAATGGGAGCCGGAATAGCTCAGTTGGTAGAGCGCCGGACTCGTAATCTTGGCGATCCTGGGGTTGCGGGTTCGAACCTCCGCCGGGGCGTTTCGGTACAGGGGGATTTTTCCCTCGGAGTTAACATTTGTTTTGACTCCATTTCCCATACAGTCCTTCGAATGAGACTATAAACCGAGGTTCCGTGTGTGAACGCACGCACAACATCTTGCACACACGTAAAATCCCATCACCAACTTTCGGAAGAGTAGGCCAGTTTGGCCGTTGGTATGGATGAAACGTTACACATAGCATGCACGCTGCATGAGAAATGGAAAGAATGAAGGAAGTAAGGAAAATGAGTGATCGATATTGAACGATACTGACTGGATGACACGGGAAACGACTGAATGAAGCGCCAGCTGGCAGCTCTTCAGTCGGCACTACCCAGGTAGGCAGCCCGTTGTGTAAACGAGTGTTGATTGTAAAGCGCTTAGAGCTTGGTCTCTAGCCGAGAATAGGCGCTATATAAGTATTCATTATTATTATTATTATTATTATTATTATTAAACAGTTTACATACCCCATTCCCTCCCGTCAGGCGCATCTGACTCCGCGAAGGATAGCAATTTTGAAATCCTAAGTTCTCTCCGAAATCGTTTATCTATGGACACTTTTACCAAATCCACCTGACCGATTTTTGGAGGCGTTGCACATACTCTGAATTTTGCATGGAGCAAAATACAAAACAAAAACACACACACACACACACACACACAAACAACCAAACAGGGAAACATTAGCAGACAGATCGCATGAAAAAATCTAAGAGAAGGAGGCACTGGATTTTCATTTTTTAAAATGCTTTGAGAGAGCACTGAAACTAGGATTAGAAAATTTAAGACTGCAATCTATAAATGAAAATGATAAAAGTCGTGTAACACATCAATGTAGAAAACATAGAAAAACTAGGTCCAATTTGTCAGTCTACTTCAAGAGATCAACATATGTTTTGGAATGACGCACTTCAACAATACAAAATATTCTGTAATAAAATAAAACTTGGTAAACCAGCAGAAGTTTTGGCACAACCTCCCCAATGACGACAGAATTCATCACAGCAATATTTCCTTTAAAGAATGGAATGGATACACATTAGGAAGTCAGGCAAGGAAGGTGGTAGTTACCTGTACTGAACCATTTCACCTGTCCTATTGCAAGGAAGGTGGTAGTTACCTGTACTGAACCATTTCACCTGTCCTATTGCAAGGAAGGTGGTACTTACCTGTCCTTTACTGAACCATTTCACCTGTCCTATTGCAAGGAAGGTGGTACTTACCTGTCCTTTACTGAACCATTTCACCTGTCCTATTGCAAGGAAGGTGGTAGTTACCTGTACTGAACCATTTCACCTGTCCTATTGCAAGGAAGGTGGTAGTTACTTGTCCTTTACTGAACCATTTCACCTGTCCTATTGCAAGGAAGGTGGTAGTTACCTGTCCTTTACTGAACCATTTCACCTGTCCTATTGCAAGGAAGGTGGTAGTTACCTGTCCTTTACTGAACCATTTCACCTGTCCTATTGCAAGGAAGGTGGTAGTTACCTGTACTGAACCATTTCACCTGTCCTATTGCAAGGAAGGTGGTAGTTACCTGTACTGAACCATTTCACCTGTCCTATTGCAAGGAAGGTGGTAGTTACCTGTCCTTTACTGAACCATTTCACCTGTCCTATTGCAAGGAAGGTGGTAGTTACCTGTACTGAACCATTTCACCTGTCCTATTGCAAGGAAGGTGGTAGTTACCTGTCCTTTAGTGAACCATTTCACCTGTCCTATTGCAAGGAAGGTGGTAGTTACCTGTCCTTTACTGAACCATTTCACCTGTCCTATTGAAAGGAAGGTGGTAGTTACCTGTACTGAACCATTTCACCTGTCCTATTGCAAGGAAGGTGGTAGTTACCTGTCCTGTATTCAATCATTTCACCTGTCCTATTGCAAGGAAGGTGGTAGTTACCTGCCCTTTACTGAGTTCATTTCACCTGTCCTATTATGAGCTCAAACATATAATACATGAACCTTCATTTTAAAGCTACGTAGCAATCATTAAAAAGGTTAAAAAAAATCGTCATGCCATCGCATGTACAGTTGAAAATAATTTTAAATCTAATCATTGTAAAACGCTTTATCTTTTACATTCAGATAAAAGGGGTACAAGATCATATGATGATACTATCGTAGCTGACTGCACGAAAACAAAATGCTGCCTGCTGCAGAGGTCTGATGAAATTCTAGACTTACAGGTTCTGCTAGGAAATTTATTTACAAATGTAAAGTAAAAGATGAAATACCTCACTTAAATATGTTCAAGAATATATTGAAAATCAGGTATGGCACAGACAAATCTGACAGATTCCAAACAGACTGGCATTATCAAAGTCAACTGAGACTGACCAAAATTAAAAGGTAAACTCAAATCATATAAAAATATAGTCCAAACACAAACATGGTATAAAGAATGACTATCACACATGGGTGTAAAAAAAATATGGATAAATGGCGAATGCATAATTGGCATCAACAGGTTTAAAGTTCGAAATTATTTTTGAAAATGGACTGACACAGAGCGGCATTAATATTTGATGAACAAATAATCAAATCCGATCTGGAAAAGGTAAAGTCTTGGGTAAAGTGCTGAAAAGTAAAATTCAACGAAAACAAGACAGCACTGTTTATTTTTTCACGCAGAAATAACAGTCTTGCCCCGTACATTTGGCACTGAACATTTATTCAGGCAGACAAACATAACCGTCTAGGCGTCTTACTGCAAAAGTAAGTGTAAATGGGAATACTAGATCAGAAGTATAATAAAATGATACTGTTACTTTGTTGGTATTTTGACAGTCTTTGTAGGTACAAGCTTATAAGAAAAGCATTAGAAATTATGTACAAATCCTTTATATCACATTTTGACAAAGCCCATTATTGTATGGAATAATTGTACAGATACACAATCAACTTCTCTCGAAGACTTACAGCTTGAAGTAATAAGAATGATAACCAGGTCTGTTCGCAGGACATGTCATTAAAACTTATTCCAAGAGTTAAAAATCTGTACACTTCAAAAAGAAGGAACAGATACAAATTCAGACATTACTTTAAGATGGTTAACGACTTATGTCTTGATTATCTAACGATCCTGTCTCTGAACAGACCAAGACTTTTAGAACGCCGTGTAACAAAATTGAACATCGAGTCTATCGGAATTCACTCATACATACCTTCTTTAGTACAAATCTGTGGAATTCCCAACCCGAGTACATTAAAAATCGACAATTTCCTGGGCTAACTCAAAACCCATATACTAACGATATTGTGGTCCCTAGCTACAACTACTTTAGTGAACAGAGCAGGTTAAAGAGACAAGCTGTTGGTGCCCATATGGCATCCCTGCCCATATGGTCGCCGGCGACTATATGGGCCGGCGACCATATGGGCACCAACACATGCCATAAGTTATTTTCAAACCATGTTCAGACCCAACATATTCAAATAGAACGAAGCCGCCCCAACCACCACACCCACTGTTGTTTCTGCGACTTCGCTGTGGCAGAAAAGCTTTGGTCAGCACAGTCCACAAGATTCTACAGTTTCTCAAGACAATGAGGGGGGAGAAGTGCATGTTGGTTTGTGTATGTAGGAGGGGGAGTATGCAGGGTGGGGGAAAAGGAACACGCACACACACACACACACACACACACACACACACACACACACACACACACACACACACGAGCAAGCGCGCGCGTGCAATTGCACGCACGCACGCATACACACTCTCCCTCTCTCTCTCACGCAGGCACTCCACAAACTCGCACTTGTCTTCACGATGTACAAATTTGTCGCTTTCAATTTTTATACTGGATTGATATCAGCTGCTGAAATACCAAACTCAATGAAAAAGAAAAGCAAAGAAAAGAATCAACCATTATTTTCAAATTTCTAGATAAACGGGTAAGGAAATTTAAGTAACGGCGAAAAGAAAAAAAAAAAAAAGGGGGGGGGGGGGGCACTAACTAGGTTCCACCATTCCATCTGGCTTTACTATACGGAGGTTGTCGTTTACAACTCACAGACATGTGATGGAGAGGGTCTAAGACGGACCATCTTTCAGAAGAAGAAGAAGGGGGGGGGGGGGGGGGGGTCTAATTGCGCCTTTTCATAAATACTCGACTCCTTTGGCAACGCCTTGGCGCATTTATTTTTGGTGTGGAGCCTGCAGACGACAAAACGGTCAAGTTTCTTAGAGAGAGAGAGAGAGAGAGAGAGAGAGAGAGAGAGAGAGAGAGAGAGAGAGAGGAGAGAGAGAGAGAGCTAGTAATAACTCTGCGTGCGAGACAAATAATAACTCCTCTGTGTGTGTGTGTGTGTGTGTGTGTGTGTGTGTGTGTGTGTGTGTGTGTGTGTGAGAGAGAGAGAGAGAGAGAGAGAGAGAGAGAGAGAGAATGTGCGTGCGCGCATGCATGAATACACTGCCTATGCGTGTTGTGTTGACGACTACCGCGCATGAGCTCCGCCAAGACATTTTCAGCCGCGTCTGTTCGTTTGTTGTTAGCAGACAAAGAGTCAAAGATTATCCCCAAACTGAAGAACCTATGTTGACCAACGTGGTCAAAAGATAGAATGAGGCCAAAGTATGAACCCATTACATATTACATATTGGTGCCGATCCATCATGCGAATCCGGATCAAACGATGGTTTTTAACATTGTCTAGCATAATGATAACAGATCTGATTATCAATAATAACAAAAAACAAAACAACAAAAACCACCCTACAGAATCGATTTCAGTGGACGGAATGAATGTGGCCAGAGAGCGAACTGTTCAAACATTGTTGCGGATCCTCATATGGCAAAGTCCAAATCACAACAGTGAACACCATCCACTGCAAAACCAACGACAGGAATTGCTCCATGACTGTGAGGAATGTTACGCAGATCGACCATCCGTTGTGTCAGAACAGTACAAGACAGGTCCCTGTCCCTAGTATCCATGGACACTTGTCCCCAATCTGCCATAGCAACCGAGTTGGGTGTCGACCTTAAATCTGATTCGCAACACACTTCCCACAGAAAATACATTCTGTTAGGGAGAACATGCATCAGCAGATTTATCTCTTCTCTCGCGTTCCCGGCCATGCTATATCCTCAATCCGGTCAGTAAGACGAAGTCCACAGTCCGCCGCAGAGACCCCACCGGTCCCTACAGCTTCTCCTGGACCTCGATTGGACTGGGCCACACCTGGCGTCTCAAAGCTTGAGAGGAGGGGCAGGACTGTAAGATGCGGGTGGGAGTTTGGGAGCCCCTGCCACAAGGGCACTGGTCAGTGAGAGAGAGAGAGGATTTAAATTCAACGGATGAGGACAGCTGACCCCAAACTGGCCCATTCCTAACCAGGAAACAAAATCAAAGGATTTCAGTCGTTACAGCAAATGATCAAGATGACCCTAACGACCAAAACGTCCATGAAAGAAAACGAACTCTGAGCCAATTAATTTCTAATCGATTCCGCCATGTTCCGATACGCCAGCGAAGCGGGATGTGAGGGGGGGGGGGGGGGGGGGCAAATAGAAAGGTCCGACATCTGACCCTCACGATCATGAAAGAGGAACAGAGGAGGAATGGGGAGAGGGGGGAGAGGGGCAGGGGCACTGCTGGCAAATCCAAATTTTTTAAAGCATATGCTCTCAAAAAAAAAAAAGGGGTGGGGGTGGGGGAGGTGGGTGTGAACAATCCTCCTAACCCCCCTATGTGGATGTCCTTGACAAACGGCCAGCCAGCTCCGACCCGCTTCCAGGACAACCTCCTGCGCTGCTGCGACTGCTTGTGATGAAGCTCACAGACGACCTCCGGAGGATCAGCAGCAGCTTGCAGTGAGAGGGGATTAGCACATACTCCATCCACACCCGCAACTCTCCACTGCCTGCGCTTTGGGGACGCGCCACAAGACCAGCGCGTCAGGGCGCGGACGGAATTGGGGGATGGGGCAGAGGTGGGCTGGAGGGGAAGGGGGAGGAGTGGGTGGGTGGGGGTGGAGGAGGGTCGAGGGGTTTTTGGAGGGGAAAGGCGAGGGGCGTCTGGCAGACAGACGAGGAGAGGCGAGGTCAAGCGTCTTGCGATGAACAGGGAGATTAAAGTCTAATGCGCCGGATTCCACCAGGCGGCGACCAGAACGCTTCGATTTTCTCCCCTTGAAGAGGGCGGGCACCGTGGGGTGCAAAACAATTGCCCCCCCCCCCCCCCTTCTCCCCATCCCACTCCCCCTTCTCCTTTCCACTGTCCCTCTCTCCAAAAAGGCTTTTCCCTCATCTCCCTCCCTTGATTCCAATGCCAAGTCTCTCTCTCTCTCTCTCTCTCTCTCTCTTCTCTCTCTCTCTCTCTCTCTCTCTCTCTCTCTGTCTCCATTCTCCCTTCTGTCCCATTCGTTTGTGTTCAATATGAAACTTGAAAGACTGGTCTTCGTTTTCAACGTTCCTCCACCGCACAAAAAGAAGCACAAAGACTTTTGCTCACGATGGTGTGTGTGTGTGTGTGTGTGTGTGTGTGTGTGTGTGTGTGTATGTGTGTGTGTGTGTGTGCGCGCGTGCGTGCGTGCGTGTGTGCGCGTCTGTAATGGCGTATGGGGGAGGGGGCAAAGGTGCAGTGGAGAAGGGGAAGGGGGATGGGAAGTTGTGTGTATACAATTTATATACATGTGCAGCGATATAACGGAACGGGTGTGGGACGATTTTCTTTGCTTCTTTCTACCCCCCCCCCCCCCCCCTCCTCCTTTTTGTCGAAAATCCGGATGCCCGTTATTTGGAATGAAAGCAACCCCCGGCTTGAAAATACCACCGCTTTAAATTTCCCGATTAAAAAGCACACCCCTCCCTACCCAACAAATTGTACAACAGAACTCTTTTCTTCCCTACACAAATTCTTTGTTGATCTCCCGGGGGGGCCCCAAAGGGGACGCTTTTTGTCCCGATGCCCAAACATTGACCGGGGCCCTGAAAAAGCCCCGATGTCTGTTTTTGGGGGGATAAAATCTGTGGCGAGGGGTCAAAGAAAAAAAAAATTATACGTATTCCCACAGTTTTAACAGGAGGACTTGCGCCTACTGCTGGAAGTTTGTCAAGCTAAAGTTCCAACACATGGACAAATTTCCCAAGGCCAGTTCGGTTAAAAGGGGGTCCCCGGGAATTTTTGCCGACGGAAAATTTTGGGAAAAAAGACAAAATTGGTAAAAATTTAAAAAATTGGGAAAGGGGAAAAAAAAAGACGAGAAATCCCGATCGAACTCTTGCGAAATTTGGGGACAACAAAATCATGAAAAAACTTTTGGGGGAAATCTTTCAAAAAGTGCTTTGTTTAGGGAAATTTATTTTCAGGAAAAAAAAGGCAGTTTAAAGAAGGGAATAACGTCTTCTCGGACACAATACCCCAAAAAAATTAGGGGGGAACTTTGTGTATGCCTTTGCAAGCCAAAAATTATTTTTTTTGGGAAAAACCCAAAAACATATAAGTCAAGTTACGATACTACACTTAAGGGAAAAATTTTGGGTTTTTCCTTTTTTTAAATTCCCAAGAAAAAAATTTAAAATTTTTTTCCCCCCCCTGCAAAACGAATTTCGTTTTAAAGGAAACAAGAAAGGGGGGGCAGGGGAAAATATTTTAAGCAAAAAAAAAAAAAAAAAAAAACCTATTAGAAAAAAAGAGTACAGAAAAAACTGGTTTTCTTTTTTGTTTTTTTTTGGGAAAAATTTTTAAAAACTTTGGAAACAGCTTTTTTGGGGCTTGGGTAAAACCCAAATCGTTTCAATAATTGGAAGATGCTTAAAAAATAAGAAATTTAAACAGTCAAAAACCCCCAAAAAAGGTTTCAATTTTTAAAAATTCCTAATTCAAAGATTTTGTATATTGATTCAGTGAAAAAGAATACAAAAAAAGTTTGCTGATTAAAGTAATTTACGAAAATCTTAAAATACCGTTTGGGGTTTTTTTTGCAACATCCCCCAAATTTAGATCAATAAAGGGCAAACTTTTAATTTTTAAAAATTTAAAATTTTTACCCCTTTTTTTTTGAATTTTTTTTCTTCTTTTTAAAACGTTTTTAAAAGTTTTCAATCACTTTATTTGTCTGACTTATTCTTTTTTATCAAAATTTTTTAAAGAAGTATGCGCTCAGTCAATAAAACCCAAAAGGGCGAGGGCGAAGAAGAAACTTTAAAAATCACTTTTATTTGGGTCTTTTTTTTTTTTTTTTCCCTCGCCACCTTTAAAATTTATTAAAAAAAAGTTTATGGGAAAAAAAAAAAGAAACGAATCGAAAGGGTTTTTCAAAAGGAAATTTTAAAAAACTAAGAAAGGGAGGGTTACACGTAATATTCAGCACGTTTAAAAAAAACCCAAAACCCTAAGAATCCCGGGGAAAGATTTGGGGGGGGAAAAAGGGGAGAGAGAGAGAGAGGGGGAGGGGGCAAAGGGGGAAAAGAGAGGAGAAGAGAAGGGGAATTTTATCCATTTTTTTCAAGGTCTATTTTAAAAGTATAAATCGTTATATAGACCCAAAATTTCTCATCCCCTTTCTGCCCCCCATTGCCCCCCCCCCCCCCCCCCCCCCCCCCCCCCCCCCCCCCCCCCCCCCCCCCCCCCCCCCCCCCCCCCCCCCCCTTTTCCCCCTTTCCAAAAACCCAAAAAAAAGCCGGGCCCCCGGCTTTACACAAAACCAGCCTCCAAAATCCAAACATTGAACGAGTGGGAGTGACGCCCCTCAATCATTTTGGTTGTTTCCACATCTTGGAGAGGGGGGGGGGGGGGGGGGGGGGGGGGGGGGGGGGGGGGGGTGGCTACACTGTGGGGCAGAAAGACCCCACCCCCACAACCCCCACGCCAATCCTAAACGCTCAAACAAGGGCCCCCCCCGATTTGGTTGGGGCAGCGACGACTCAAACCTTCACCCTCCCTTTTTCTGTCTTCTCTTCGCTTCTTTTCCATCCGGGTTTTCGGGTGCTGCTGCTGCTGCTGTCCGGGTTTTTTTTCTCCACTGCTCTGCCCCCCCGGGCCTCTTCCCCCGATTTTTGGTGGGGAGGGGAGCACGGGTTTGTTTAAAAAATCTCCAAAATGCCCCGGGCACCCCCCCCCCCTCTCTCCTCTCCCTTGGGGGGCTTGGTCCCCAATAGGGGCCCCCCCGGGGCTCCGTAAAGTATTTAAAAATTTGGGGGAACCGGGGGAGAAAGGGGTCTCGGCATTTATAAAAACAAAAAAAAAAGAAAAAAAAGAAAAAAAAAGTAACACTAGGCCGCCGAGCGGGGGCCCCATAGCCAAGGGGGTTTTCTCTGGCCCCTTATTTTTGTGCCAAAAATACACACGGTTATTTATTGTGGAGGGGGGGGGGGGGTTTTCCCCGGGAAAAAGGAGGTGGGGGGTGGGGGTGGGGGAGGACTTGGGAACTGGCCCTTATTCTTTGCACCAAAGCCCTTTCCTTGTCCCCCTCTTTAAAATTGTATCAGTTGATGAGAACCCTTGGGCGTTTTGTCAGTTTTAATGTCTGTAAGGGCCGAAATCCGGCCCCCAAACGGCCCAATTTCCCACACGTTGTCGGGGAAGGGGGGGGGGGGGGGGGATCTCTTTTCCGTACCAGAACCCGGGCCCGTGAGGGGAAAAAAAACCAAATGCCCCTAAAATTTCGATACCTGGGGGGTTAAAAAACCCAAAAAACAAGCAACATGGGGGGCTGGGAAAGACAATCTGGGGCATAAAAGGCGTAAAAAAAGGAACCCGGTTCTCCCTTGGCGGTGGGTTAAAAAAAAAAAAACCCCCCCCCCCCCCCCAAAAAACCCCCTACTCCCAAAACTGACAGCTGTTTCAGGGCGGCTGAAAAAGTACCAAAAGAAAAATATTAAAAGGTAAAAAAAAACCTTGGAAAAAAAAGACCATAAAAGGTACCGGGTTTAGTAAAACCCCAAAAAAAAATAATGACCTTTTTTAAATTTAAATAAAATTTTTATTTTATATATATATATATAAAATATATTTTATAAAAGGGCAGACAACAAAAATGATAAAAATGAATACTGCTGGGTTTAAAAATACCCCCAGTGGAAATGAAAACAAAAAAAACCAAAAAAAAAGGGAAAATAGAAACGGGTTAAAAAATAACCCAGCGAAAGGGAAAAAAATGAATCCCCCCCCGGGAGGAAATTAAATTTAAATTAAAAAATCCTACAGTGGAAAAAAATCCACAACCCCCAAAAAAGAAAAACAAAAGGGGAGGTGAATTGTTTCCCAAAATGAAAAAAACACTGGGGTGGGAAAATCTTTTCTCCCCTCTCTCCCCTCTCTCTTATATATATTATATTTTTTATAATATGTGTGTGTGTGAGTGGGTGGTGTGTGTGTGTGCGTGTACACATATTAAAGGGGAGGTGGACAGTGCTTGCTGAACCCTTCTATAAAGCCCCAAAAAAAGAAACCCCCCAAAGGAAAAAACAGGGGTTTCTACATAAAAAAAATAAATAAAAAATTAAACCCAAAAAAGGGAAAAAAGGTGCCAAAGAACCCCCAATGCGGGCCCGAGGGGGGTTTGAACCAGGCACCCGGAGAGTCCCACTACATACAGCAAATAACCAACCCACAGCCCTGGCCCCGGAAAAAGGGGCACCCCCGGCACTGCTGGCCGCTAAACCCCCCCCCCCCCTCCAGGCCCCCCCCCCCCCCCCCCCCTTGGGGGGGAGGGGGGGGGAGGGAAAGGGGGGCTGTATGATTGTTTTACGGTCAGGGGGAGATTTGGGGCCCCCAAAAAGGGGCCCCAAACCCGGTGACAAATGATGGGAGCAAGAGCCCAAAAGAGGAGCTGTCGGACCCTTCACGGGCCCGACCGTTTAAATGGCCCCCTTTCCTCTACTCCCTTTCCTCCCTTTGGGCCCCCCCTCTTTTTTGAACCCGCTCACCCAAATGGCGTTTTTCAAACCCCCCCAGAATTTTCAAACTCTTTTGGGCTGAATAAAAAAGTGAAAGCTGGAGGGAGGGGGGTGGGGGGGGGGGGGGGGGGGGGGGGGGGGGGGGGACCTGCAGGGGGGGAGGGGGGAAGGGGAGGCGAGGGCGAAAGAAGAAAAATTTCAAAGGTTTTTGGCTTCATTCTGGGTTTTTTTTTTTGGGGGGGGGGGTTTTTTTCGACTATCCCCTACCTTTTGGAAACAAATTTTCACATAGAAGTCTTAGGGGAGGCTTTTGGGGCCTCCCCCTCCGATCCATTTTTTCCCCCCCCCACCCCTTCCCCCCTTCTCCCCCCTTTCTCTTATTTGGGGCATGTTTTTTTTGTCGTTGGAAAATGTACTCTCCCCCCTATTTTTTTTTTTTAAAATGTCTTTTTCTTCCTTTTTGTGTGTTGAAAACCCTTTTCTTCGATCGTTTTATTTTTTAAAACTTGGTTTTAAAAATGGTTTTTTTTCTCCCCTTTAGAAATTTCACTGAAAATTTTTAAACCCTTTTTCCTTCATTGTAAAATTTTTAACAAAGAGAAAAAGTTTCCCGTTAAAAAAACCACACAGGGAAAAAAAAAATTGTTATCTAATTTACATGTTTTTTTTATGAGCAAAAGTTTTCCCAAAACTCAAAAATGGAAACACACAAAACACACATAAAAACAACACAAAAAACACCAAAAAATTAAGTTAAAAGTTTTTCAGGTTTCCTGCGGGGTGCTCAACGGGGGTGTGTGTGTGTGTGTGTGTGTGGTGTGGGGGTGTGTGTGTGTGTGTGCGGCGTTTCGGCGTGCTCGTGTGCGCGGGGCGTGTCTAGTTGGGGGTGGGGTGGGGGGGTATACATGGTTGTGTTCCCTTTGGAAACTAAAAAAAAGATTTAGAGTTTAAAAAACCCGGTTGCCTACATCAAAGCAAAAAAGGAAAAAAGACCCCCCCCCCCCTAAAAAAAAAAAAAATTTCACACACACCCAACTCATTTTCCAAAAACAAAACCCCTCCCTCCCCCCCTTTTAAAGAGCCCCTTTTCAAAACCCGAGCACACCGACAGTTCCCCAAACGTGGGAAAGGCCCATTAAAGATCCCGCCCCTTTTCCCTCCTCCCAATTTTACCCCCCCCCCCCCCCCCCCCCCCCCCCCCCCACTTTCCCCCACCTTTTCCCCCCACTCCCCCTGTTTTTTTTTATTTCTTTCCGTTGCGATCTGGGACTTCAAGAGGGGCTGTCTGTCTGGGTCTGTTGGGGGGTTTTTTCAATCCGTTTTTTGGGGTCCTGCTCTTTTACCTCCAAACCCGCCCCCCTAAACGAGGGAGATTTACGAGACCGGGGGAAGGGGCACGCGCGGTGCGTGCATGTGTGTGTGTGTGGGGTGATGCGGGTTGTGAGAACACACAACCCCCGGATTTTCCTTTTAAAACCCGACACAAATTTACAGACAGCACTTCAAGCAAAGACAACAGAAAACTGTTAGCGGTAGTAGTTGTCCTAGCAGCGATAGCAAGCAGCATGCGGGAGCAACAGCGTTTACACTGACAACCAGCAGAACAAGCGTATTAGGAACTATACATCGAGTAGTACCTATTGACAAGTCACTCACCTTTTCTAATGACGGAATTCTGGTCTGCGTTGAGGTAGCTTGTGTCTTCTCCCATCTGGGGCTGTCAACACACAACATATTGCACTTTAAGGCTTTGCCACGACCCCTCTCTTCCCATCACCTTTCCCCTCACACACACACACACACACACACAATTGATCTAATATCACATCAATCTATGAAAAAACGTAAAATGAAAATTCTACTACTACCATTACATCTGCGACTACTAAACGCGCATGAACACACACACGCGTCCGCATGCACACAATACCCCCCCCCCCCCCCCCCCCCCACACATACACACACACTTCTGTTGTCAAACACACACGTGTACAAAGACATCCCCGAGTTAAGTTCTAGATTTACTTTTATTCTGAAGATCAACTGAATGAATAAGCAATACTTCTCGATCTTCTTTGCAAACAAAGTCAAATAAAAAAAAGTATTCGTAATTATGCCCCTTCTCTTCCCGCAAGCACCTATATCTATAGATGAAAGCACCCCTAAAAAACGCGTGTTTTCGGCGTGTGCACGAGAATATTGCGCATTTGTGCGATGCTCTCCCTTCGTAACCTTCGAATTCACGTTGAATTCAGAACACAATTCACTTTCGTCCGATCCAGTCCCCACCACGTCAAGACACATTACCGGGTCAAGACACATTTCGGGTCAAGACACATTTCAGGTCAAGACACACTTAGGTCAAGATTATTCAGACCAACTCAGTGGATGTCGTCTGATTTACATGGAGCTGTAGTGTGTCAATGTAGCTCTCTTTCAGATGATGGATCGCGCCTCGATTCTGGCTTAAGAAAAAGGCATGAAACTCTATGAAGAACAATACGTCGACGACAAAGGTAAACACGTTCAGGGAGAATGCCTTTCGGAGTTAACTGTTGTCACAATGTCATTTGCATGTTGTCAAACCAAATCTGTTCATTAAATTGGAGCACCACTTTTTATGGTCTGCTGTAAACTAATGCTGCTTTATTACTTTGTTCATTTTTGTGTGAAAACAGTGTTAATGATTTGTTTAGTCTTTACAACCCACACAAAAATCGACGTAGTAACATTTTGAGAAGGTGACAACTTCAAATCTTAACCGTTTAAAAGACATTATTCTTCACATTTGGTTCTTGTGCGAGCACCACACATTAATAAGATCACAGGGACTCGACCAAACAACGTGTCCCTGCTGTCTTCTAGACTTTTTTTTCCCTTTTTGTTTTGGGGGGGGGGGGGGAGGAGGGCAATCAATATTGTAAGGTGCTTCAAATAAAAAAAATATCGTTTGACAACTCTTCATTCCCATCCACACCACCAACCAAACCCCCCCCCCCCCCCCCCCCGCCCCGCCCGAAAAAAGGACGATCCTAAAACCAGGAAGAAAGAGAAAAGAAAAGGAATTAAGGACAGGCTGTAGCACACAGGAATGTAGATGAAGTGGGGGTGGGGAGGGAGAAGAAAGTGGAGAACAAGGTTTCAACAGAAAGTTGAAAGAGATCAAAGTCTCGTCACCTGTACGGTGACGTATGCGGGAACGCGTCATCAAAAGACCACCAGGTATGGCCCGTGCCTCTCCTCCCTCCCCCCCATCCCCCCCCCCCCCCCCCCCTGTTTGTTTTATCTCCACACTTCCTTCGTCCCGTCCCTTATGAGGAGGAGCAGTGAAATGTGTGTTTCCTTTAAAACAGCATGACGCAATGAGGAGAGAGAGAGAGAGAGAGAGAGAGAGAGAGAGTGAGAGTGAGAGTGAGAGAGAAGAAAGAGAGAGAGAGAGAGAGAGAGAGAGAGAGAGGAGAGAGAGAGTGAGTGAGAGGAGAGAGTCTTCAGTACGAAGGAATTCAATTCTAGTAACCACTACTAACTTGAGTGTCAAAGACTCAGCTGTTCAAATATCTTTTTTAGGCCACCATTCTTCTGAATTTGTGTCCTGTGTATTTACCTTAGTATCAGAGAGACATGCGTCTTAAAAAAAAAAAAGTCTGTTGTTACAATTTGCAATGGATGTTGCTGATGTGATCTGGCGATTGTGTTGGTCAGACCCCACCACAGGTGTGGGGCGCTCGCTGTCCCATCCGCAGAGTGATTTGCTACTTTGACAGTATGCACGTGTTTTGGTACCATGGAAATGATTCTCTCCCATGGCTCACCGTTCATTCTGCACTCATATTTGTTGCCATGGCAATATTTCTTTTTCTTTCTTTCTTTTTTTTTTTCTTTTAACGTTTCTTTCCTTTTCGAAGAAACACCAGTTTAATCAATTGAAGACCGGGTAATGTGTGAATGGTAAAATCAAACGGAATGACAACCATGCTTAGCGTGCCCTAGTTTGGAAGAACGTTTAACGAGGTCGACAGCTTAGCTGTCCTGCCACTAATTGTTGTTCATCTTGATTACTATTGTCTTTGTTCACTCCTAGTCAATGATAGAACTTTCCCATCGCTTTTCATGCCCAGTAAGGTTGGCGGGGCAGTAATATGATAGAGCCTATTCTAACAAGATAAGATAATGTTGCTTATAGCCCAGCCGACCGCAAAGGGCCACATCAGGGCTGTCTATTCTAACAACTAGTCATTCTTGTGTCGTTGGTTTTCGTGCAGTGTCATTCAACACCGGTTCCTGTCTGGTCTGTGAAACGTGTCAAGTTAAAACACACACACACACACACACACACACACACACACACACACACACACACACAGTCTATAATCTACACACACACAGTCTTAATCTCTTGGGATTTAAGTGCAAAGACACCCCTGCATACTTGTGCATTATGCGTACTATGTTAAGATGCTAATTTACATAAGAATGTCTTGTCCTCCCTGTCTAATTTGAATTTGTTTTTGTTTTTTTATTAATCCCAAATACAATCTCGTTTTTTTTTCTTCACCTATTTCTCTATCCCTCCCCCCATCTCTTTATATGCACGTATGTACAGCTTTGAAAATGTCCAGACACGTTTGCGCCACACTCACACACGAACACTTGGACGCGCGTACATTCCAGTACAATTCTTTCCTCTCTCCTTATCCAGAGCAGGAAAAAAAAAAAACGAGGACGAGGGAAACATCCCCGTTACTGACAGGCCTCCAACACAGCAGTGGGAGATACCTCTCCCGTTGCTCTGGTCTCTAACCATCTTCTCTTAAGCACTCAGATCTTATCAGGTGCTCTTTCGGTTTTTCGTCTGTCTTTTTTTCTGGTTGGTTTCCGTGTGTGTGTGTGTGTGTGTGTGTGTGTGGTGTGTGTTGCGCGCGCGCGCGAGTGCATGTGTGTGTGTGTCCACGCGCGCGCTTGTCTATGTATGCGTGTGTGTGGCGCGCAGCGGGAACGAACGAAATATATGTATGACCATGTACATCTATAAGTAAAGTATACAGATGTGTGTACGGGGCGGGGAGAAGACAAGGGGAAGATACGCTGTACAAACGGTCGGGGAGGGGGGAGGGACACCATGGAATGATGGCGCAGTTTGGTTACGTGGTGAGCAAGGGGAAAAGGAGCGGGTGGTGGTGGCTTGAAACGAGCCAGGGGAGGGAGGAGGGGGGGGGGGGGGGGGGGGGGGGGGGGGGGGGGGGGGGGGGGGGGGGGGGGGGGGGGGGGGGGGGGGGGGGGGGGGGGGGGGACGGGAGGGGTGGCGTGGTACACGCAGGGGGGGGGGGAGTCTTCCATGCTTAAGAGTGTTTACAGGTGTTTGGTTCGGTGGGGCCGTGGTGTGGGGTGGTGTGGGTGGTGTGGTGTGGTGTGGGCGCGCGCGGGAGGATGTGGTGGGGTGCCACGCGCGCGTGAGGAGCGTGGTGGGCGGAGGGGGGGGGGGTGGGGGGGGGGGGGGGGGGGGGTAAAAGGGGGGGGGGGGGGAGGGGGGGTTGGTTGTGGGGGGGGGGAGCGGGGTGGTGGGGGGAAAGGGGGGGAGGGGGGGGAGGGGGGGGGGGGGGGGGGGGGGGGGGGGGGGGGGGGGGGGGGGGGGGGGGGGGGGGGGGGGGGGGGGGGGGGGTAGAGGTGTCGGAAGGAACTGGGTACATCGCCAGCAGTTATTAAATAGTCCTGACGAGGCGCGAACGTTTTGTCGTCACAATGGGTACCCAGGCGTGAAAGCATATCGGGAGGGGCGCTGGGAACTGGAGGGTGGAGGGACGGGAGAGAGAGGAGGGATGCCAAAGCAGGCTCGTCACACGTCCCCCCTTCCGTCCCTCTCTGTCATGCCCTCTCCCCCCCCCCCCCCCCTCCAAACACCTTTTTCCCCATTTCCCCTCATCCTGTCACTTCATTTTTTCCCCTCTTTTCTTCTCTCCCCCTCCCCCCCCCCCCCCCCCCCCCCTCTCCCCGCGCGAGCTAATATTGACAGAGCACACGCTGAACACGATTTGCTGTGACACACGATGAAGTAAGAGAAAGGAGAAAGAATAACCGAGAGAGAGAGAGAGAGAGAGAGAGCGAGAGAGAGAGAGAGAGAGAGAGAGAGAGAGAGCGAGAGAGAGAGAGAGAGAGAGGGGGGGGGGGGAGAAAAGGAGGGGTGTGGGGAGCTTACAAAGCGTTAAGACTTAAGCCTCTTCCTTTACAGATCAGCCCCGATTCTGAGACAAGGGCTCAATTGAATTAAAGAAATATTGAAAGAAAAAGAAGAAGTAGAATGGAATGGAGTGGGGTGGGGGGTGGGGGGTGGGGGGTGGGGGACAGGGGAAAAAAAATGAAAGGGTAGGCGGTAAAAAAAAAAAAGAAGAAAGAAACAGATTGGGATGAAAGAGAGAATGGAAAAATAAAGAACGTAAAAAGAGAAAAGAGATAATGAAGAAAAAATGAACAATAGAAAGACAAATAAGGAAAGAATTAATGAATAGAACAAAGAAAAAAAGAAACGAAAGAATATCTTTTCTTCATGTGTGCCCATTAAAAAAAAAAAAAAAAAAACACGCAAAAAAAAAAAAAAGACAAAAAAGAAGTGTGTGTGTGTGTGTGTGTGTGGGGGGGGGGGGGGTGGGGGGGGGGGGGGGGCGGCGGCAATGAAAGGAAGAATGGAAAAAAGAGAGAAAGAGAAGGAAAAAGAAGGCAAATGAAGACCTCTGTGTACTGTTCATTTATCTACTTTTAAAAGCTGCCTTTTCCACCTTTTCTCTTCTTTTCCTTTACCCCCACCCCCCCTCCCTCCCCCATCGGCGGCGTTTTAAACGATCAATGATTTTGTACTGAAGATGAGCCACCGCCCTCGCTTCATGACGTCACGCCACCAGAAATCATTTCCAGTAACAACATGCATCACAAGAGGAAATGCATTTTCAAGTTCATTCATTTATTTATTTATTTATTTATTTTTTGATGCGCCGAAACGAGAGAGAGAGAGAGAGAGAGAGAGAGAGAGAGAGAGAGAGAGAGAGAGAGAGAGTGTGTGTGTGCGTGTGCGTGTGTGTGTACGCATGCGCACGCGCGTGCAAGCACGAGCCAGAAGGGGCAGACTTCAGAGGGTTTATTCGTGTAGACTACAGTCCATCATAAATGGGACTGACCTACACACACGCCAGTTCAGCAATGAACCACCACTGGTGCACTACAACAGTGGTCGCCCAGACAACTAGAATTAGCATGAGCATCACGACACCGTCAAACACACAATCGATTTCTTGACAATTCATTTACCACGACAATCGATTTATACCAGAATATTACTCACTCTTTAAGTCTTACATCGCTTCAAATCAATTGATGTCAAATTCTATGCGATTCGAACAAGAACTCGGATGAGTTGTTTGCCCTTTGTTTAATTTAGGGGGAATTTTTTCTCTTGTTAGAACATAAAGGGGAAACTGAAAGGCGGGGAGGGGGGGGGGGGGGGGGGGTAGAAGACGGTGGGGCTGGGAATGGAGGGGCAACATTGACTTTGGAGAAACGGAGGGAAACGCAATGATACGTGGATACAAACTGATCATGCCCGCTTAAAATAAAAAAATAAAATAAAAAAAATGGAGTGGATGATGAAATTAAGGCCCGATTGGGCCGGAGGCCCTTAAAGATTAGTTGTTCCCAGAATGTAGTCTGCGGGAATCAGTTAAAAGGAAAAAAAAAGTGTGTGTGTTTTAATTCTGTAAAGAGGGAGGTAGGGCTGACTGGTCACAGAAAGGGACATTTCACATCACTCCTCCACGTGGAGCGAACAACTTGTCAAAGCCAACATTTTGTTTTCTTTTTTTTTTCCCTTTTTTTTTTTATATGTTGTTAAAGCAGTGTTCCCTCCTTTAAACACGTGTAGAGATAGATTAAGCCAATATTTTCAGACCTTTCTTCTCTCGAATTCTCCGCTCTGTGTGTGGACTGGCGATCTGTGGGAGCGACGCATTCCGATCTCAAAGGAAGCGCTCGAAACTCGTCCTTGTTTGTCAGAGTGAACGAAGAGGAGAGGCGAGAAGAAGGAGGGGGGGGGGGGGGGGGGGGGGGATGAAGGGATAGGGAACGGGGGAGGTAGAGGGATGGGAGGGCGGTGGTAAAGCGGTTGACTTAATCGATCCTCTGCTTTGATTCATTATTCTTCCTACCTCCACCCCCCTTCCCACGGGAGGGAGGCCGAATCTGATGCCCCCCCCCCCCCCCCCCCCCCCCCCCCCCCCCCCCCCCAACCAAGCTTTTTGGCGCCCTGATTTTAGCCCGTGGACTGACAAAGGTGACCGGCCGAACGGTCCACTGAGCGGTCACTGCCGCGTTGACGTTTCCGCCGGAAGAAGCAGAGTTGGTCAAGCAGGCATCAAAGCTGGATGCACGTGCAAACTTATGTTGCTGGGCTGCGACGTTGGGAAGGTTTTGAACATGCTCCCCCTCTCCGCTCTTCTTTTTTTCTTCTTCCCCAATTGTCATTTTATGTCTTGTACATTTTTCTTTTCCCATGAAGGGTAGGCGTGAGGAAAGAGGACAAGTAGGAAAATACAAATGATCAGGTCACGACCGTCACATGGACAGGCACCAACACAGCACCGCGTCCACAGTCACACAGTGCCAGTTCCTGACCCCAAAACACGTTAAACACACACACACACACACACACACACACACACACACACATCTTCGCTGACCCGTCTTACCACGTTGTGATGCTGGTGTTCTAAGTCCCCCCCCTACCTCTGCTCTCCTGGTATGGTCGATTCCGTGTGACGTGTCGCCTCAGTGGGTAAGAGGGAATCCTCTCTCTCAGCTCTCTGTCCGTCTCTGTTCCCCCCCCCCCCCCCCCCCCCCCCTCCTCTATGCCCACTGATTTTGATTCTTTTTTAACAGACTGGCTACTGATTTAGCTCTTCACTGATGGTACTGGTTTGGGACTTGCTTTCATTCCTCTGTTGTAATCATGTTGGTTTTCTACCCCGCCCCACCCCGCTCTCTCCCTCTCTCTCCCTCGTTCTCTCTCTCCTCCCCTTTCAAGCATACAATTTTTAAAAAAAATGTCGGAAATACTTCACTCTCTCTTGCCACCAGCCCCACATTTTAGTTTGTGGACAGCACACCCCTAGTCCACAAGGGAAAATATACAGAAAACTAGCACACTCACCACCTAAACTCACAGTCACGTTTTCAACACCACACACACACACACACACACACACACACACACACACACACACTCGGAATGCACTAATGTTAACATCTGGTCGCTAAAAAATAACCCATAAATCTATTTGGGCCAACGACAACGGATACAATAGCTATATATAAAATAAGTTTGAAAAAAAAACAAAACTATCCGCCATCAGAGTTTCACCATCAAAAACGTGTCACTTATCGGTACTCACGTGCACTCCAATCAATCGGGGCGGTCCCAACAATCCTGTGATAACGACGCTCCGAAAATTAACTATCTGACACTACTCCCATCTCCGGCTTTTTCCCCCTCTCCCCCATACCAAGCCAGATCGTCTAATGATCCAACCTACCACCTTCTCGATTCGCCAACACCAAACGACAATTCATTCATCGTCTGGATCTCTCTCTCTCTCTCTAACCACCTTCGCTGTCCTCGTCCCCTTCCAACCTTTCACCAAGATCATACTTTTTTCTTTTCTTTTTTTTAATTTTTAATGGGACCCCTCTCCCCCAGCCTCTCCCTCCAGAAAGAAAAAAAAATATAATGCCCCAACACCTGTCAATTGTTCCCCCCGACCCCCCTCCCTTTCCCTTCCTTTTTCTTCCACCAGGTTTCTGTCCCTTCAAATTACGTCCCTTTACAAACGGCCGCGCGGGTGCTCCCCCTTTGCTTACCCTCCAAACGAGGCGGACAAAGGGAGGTAATGTAGGTAAACACAGGCCCGGGCCTCGCGGAGGAGGCTCACCGGGTCCTGGCCAGGCCCTCCTGTTGGGTCTCTCTCCCGCCCCGCCCCCTGGCGGCTTACAGCAGATGATCTCCCTGACGCTCAGGCGTTAAATCGCTCTTTCCAAACGACGCGCCCGGTAACAAATCCGCCCGTTTTTAGCCTAGGAGAGTTGCCCCCC
>CM031600.1:84849935-84872435 GCA_018398815.1 Conus ventricosus
GAGTGCCCTCAGGCTGGGAGGGAAAAAAGAAAAGAAAAATACTCCCCTTCCCCCTTCCCTGTACACACAACATCCTCCGCCACAAAAGCACCCCCCCCCCCCCTCTTCCCTGCCCTCTTTCCATCACCACCATCCGCCCCCCCCTCACCCCCCCCCCCCCCCCCCCACGCAAGTGGCAGAATTATTGACCAATCATTGAAGCCCTTTCCCAGCCGTGCAGGGCCAGTCGCTCCCGGTGACGTGATGACCTCGTCTTGCGCAGGGTCAGGGATGATCTAAATGCCCCATTTCCGCTTCCGCTTATTCCCCGCTGCTTGCCGTCTCCCCTTCTCTTGCTGACGGGCTACTCCGTCTCTGTCTGGCCCCCGTGTCCGCCCTGATCGTCACTCCGCATTTGGGGAATCCACCCTCCAACACACCCTTCTGTCTGTTCGTCTGTCTCACTGACTGCGATTCTCCCGTCAAAAGTACGATGATGCTTGCTGCAGAGCAGAGCTTCTGTGTTGATCTGTCAGCACGTGACACGATCTGTGTCCCAACGACACGTGTACATGCATGACGAGGGCAGGTCAGGAGACCAGACTTCTTGACCAAGTTCATCGTCATCCCTGGGTCCTAATCATCAATCAATAAGCCTCAAATCTCTCTCTCTCTGAATTCATACGTTTATAACATCAGGGGGGGGGGGGGGGGGGGGGGGGGGGGGGGGGGGGGGGGGGAGAGAGAGAGAGAGAGAGAGAGAGAGAGACCAAAATGTTTTGCGTATTCACTATCTCAATAATGAAATATAAAGACAACCATGAACAATATCTCATGCAGGCGCTTTGCTCGCTTCAACACACGCGAAGTGCACAGGCAGCCGGTTGGGGCCCACGTCAGCACGTACAGCAAATGCTTGTTCTGTTCCAGTGTCGTAGTGTATGGAAAACAAAAAAAGATTTTTTTGTTAAAAAATCAAGACTGGTTTTTGGCACGACAGAAGAAATATTACGTTACAGAAGAGAACGACGGTTGGGTGGAAGCATGAAAGGTGAAGGAGGTGGGGGGGGGGGGGGGGTGCGGACAGCAGTATGAAGGACGAGTGGAAGGAGGGGAAATGGAAGCGGACAGTGAAAGAAATGGGCAGTGTCAGGTTTCTCATTCTGAACTTCACTGGAAGTGGAGAGGAAACGAGGTGGGGCAGAGTAGGGGCGGGAGAGGATCCTCCTCCCTCCCCCACCCCCTAATTTTTTTTTGGGGGGGTGGGGGTGGGGGGTGGGTGGTGGGGTGGATATGGGCGTACAGACAAGAAAAAGAGGGAAGACAAATATCAGCAGTTCAAAATGTGGTGGTCATGTGTGTGTGTGTGTGTGTGTGTGTGTGTGTGTGTGTGTGTGTGTGTGTGTGTGTGCGTGCGTGCGTGCGTGCGTGTGCGTGCGTGCAAATAAGGGTGGAGAGGGAGGGAGGGAGAAAGGGGGAGAAAGAGAGAGAGAGAGAGAGAGACAGAGACAAGACAGACAGAACAGACAGAGAGAAACAGTCAGACACACACACGCACAGACAGAAGAGAGAGAGAGAGAGACAGAGACAGAGACAGAGAGACAGAGGCTGGAAGGGAAAAAAAAAAAAAAGGACAACCGGACCCAAAAGGGTAGCGAAGCTAATGGACACAGACCTTTGACAACGTCTGGCTCTGGCAGAAGCTTTGTCTGCCCCCTCCCTCCCCCCTACCATCCCACGTCCTTCCCCTCTCCCTCATCCTTCCGTCACGGCAAAATAAGGCGGGAGGTGGAAGAAGAAGAAGAAGAAGAAGGAGGAGGAGGGGTGGATGAGGAGGAAGGGAGGGACGGGCTGGAGGCCGAACCTAAAAGGGCAAGGAGGGGAGAGAAATGGATGTCAAGGAGACATCGCCGGAAAAGAGCGAGGCTTACATGACGCGCTCCACGCGTTAAGCAGCAGTCTAGAGGACAAAACGTCCCTCACCTAACGGGACGCTAAGTTTACGGCCAGTGGCATGCCATCTCGCATTCCCTCCCTTTGGTTCTTCTCGGTTTGTTTGTTTTGTCTTTCACACGTGCACATGCACACTTATAGTTCCTTCAGGAATTACTGCCCAAGTTAGTTCTTTAATAAACTGTGATCGTCGCCCTTACAACAATGTTCGACCCGTTCTTGTTCGGTTGCCGTTGGGTTTTCCTTTCATTAACGACGGTGGATTGAAAGTTCCATACTGCACGCTTCTCGCACTGCTCTCGCACTGCTCGTCGTTTGCATCTTTATGTTGGACCAGTCAAGTTTTTCTGCTAAAACCATGATCGTTTTTCTCCTCAAGTACTGTGCTGTTAAGTGTTCACTGAACATTCACTGTCATGTTACACACACACACACACACACACACACACACACACACACACACACATTCAAACTTAAAAAAGAAAAAAAACCAGACTAAGATTAAATTTTACTCAAAACAATCACTCGCCACTTTAGTCGCATTGCCATTCACGCCAACATGTCCGTTACCACTTAAATATGTCAAAAGACGTCAAAACTAACGGTAGAACAAACAGACCCTGGCCACATACTCCAGTTGTTGTTTTTTCCTTCTAAACATTTTTTTGAACAGATGTGTACATAAACAAATGACTGAACTGAAGCAACAACAAGCAAATGCTTATGATGTGCTCAGTTGTTTGTTCTACTTCTTCTTTTGATTCTTCTTCTTCTTCTTCAGTCCCAGTGGAACCTTCGTGATCTGCTGGGCTATACACAACACTGAATGACAGAGAGAGAGAGAGAGAGAGAGAGAGAGAGAGAGAGAGAGAGAGAGAGAGAGAGAGAGAGAGAGAGAGACAGACAGACAGACAGACAGAGAGAGAGAGAGTTTTTAATACCACAAAGACAGCCATACTCCGTCTTCGGGGTTGACGTTTAAACACAACACAGCGTGTGTGTGTGTGTGTGTGTGTGTGTGTGTGTGTGTGTGTGTGTGTGTGTGCGCGCGCGCGTGATTGTGTGTGTGTGTGTGTAGAGCGTGCGCATTTGTGTATATTTCTCACATCGGCACGCGATGGCCTACTCGTCAATGAAAGGGGAAAACTGTTATTCAAAATGTATGCACGCTCCCCGTCCCGCCTCCCCCTTCGTAAGTATTCATTCACACACGGGACGCACTGCACTTCTGGTCTCATGCAAAGAATCTGGATGAGGGTTCAAGTCTGCAGTTGCTGTCTACTCCGGGGAAAGAAAGGGATCACACCCACACACACATCAAACCCACTTCCAACCTGGCTGCTATCTCAAACGGGGAACTGACATCCTGGACCTCACGATCGAACGACCCAACCGCTTTACCCACCACGCCAAGCGGGCCCCTTGCACGGTTTCCAGCTGGTGGACATCTCGGCCCCAACTCCCACGAACTCCCATGACAGAGCTAAAACAATACCTCCGTCGTCCCCTCCACCACCCCCCCTCCCCCAGCCTCCACCTCCCCCCCCTCACGCTTGGCTCCCGTATTCTTCAAGCCTGCTGCAAACAGAGCCGCCCCCCCCCCCCCCCCCCATCCCTCCCCTCGGTCATAATGACATCATATCAGGTGACCCAATATCATCATCATCAGCGACCTTTCCTTTCCGCTCTTCGAACACGATGACGTAATTCCACGTGACGCTGTTTTTCTTTTTTTTTTGCCCTACCCCCTTCTTCCAGCGTTCAGAACTCTCCTCTACCCCCCCCCCCCAACCCGTCGAGTGGGGGGGGGGGGGGGGTTGACGTGGACAAAGGTGGGTGGAGAGGGTGGGTGGGTGAAAAGGGAAGGAGGGTGGGGAGAGGGTATGGAGGGAAGGGCCAGAGGACTGGGTGGACACATCCTTGATAACAGACAGAGGCAGGCAGGCAGGCACACACACACACACACACACACACACCACACACACACACACCACACACCACACAGAGGCAGGCACACACACACACACACACACACACACAGAGGCAGGCACCACACACACACACACACACACACACACACACAGAGGCAGGCACACACACACAACACACACACACACACACACACAACACACACGCACGCACGCACACACACACACACACACACACACACACACCACACACACGTACACACACGTACACACACACACACACACACACCGACCACCACCATCACCATTACAACCCGAGCCACCTTTTTTCAGGAATACAAACGTTCTTTGAGCCACTGGGTGGGGCAAGCTGAAAATGCTCATCATACTGAGCGATTTGGGGTAAGGGCGGGGTGAGGAGGGGGGGGGGATGGTGTGAGAGAGGAGCAAAGGGGAGGGGAGGAGGAGGAGGAGGTTGGGGGGGGGTGTTGCAAACTGTGGAGGGTGAAAAGTGAGATATTGGCGGAGGAGACAGGGGCTGGGGGTGAGAGGGATGGAAGTTTTGCGGTGCGGGCAAATGAGGCGCTATCAGACACGAGAGGCGGCAGGGGGTCCGAGAAGGCGCCCATGATTGTCGTCCCCGCCTGCCCCTTACCGTAAGCCCCCGCCTCCCCCCTCCTCCAACCGACCCATCATCACCACCGTCTCCTCAAAACTTGGTCCTCCCCGAAAATTGACCAGCCACTCTTCGTCCAAGACAGAGGACGGATTGAAGAGAACTGCCTTGTTGTGAACTGGAACTGTCGAGGGAGAGGTTTAGAAAACGATAGAAAGGTGTGGGAGGGAGGGTGTGGGAAAGGAAGGAAGGGACGGAGGGAGGGGGGGAGAGGGAGAGAGAGAGGCAGACAGACAGAAAGACACCTAGAGACAGAGAAAAGCAGATAAAAGGGGGCTGGGAGGACGGAGAGGACCGCAAGAGAACAGAGGAAAACACACACACACACAACACACACACACACACACACACACACTCACACCGGCGGTAGAAGAGACGAGCAAGGCGAACTGAACCCAAAACTGAACGTTAAGAAAGTATCAGCGAGTATTAACACCGTAGGTGATACGAAAACCCAACTGCCTTACGGAAGAGAGTAGGTGGAGTGGAGATGGGAGTAGGGTGAACAGGACCCCCCACCCCACGTTTGTCGCATGTGAAGAGTCTTGGGTCAGGACTGTTTGACGGCCATTATTAAGAGGCTGAGACCAAGGCTAAGGGGAATGAAGACAAGCTTGACCCTGGAAGCCATTGCCCTAGCCTGGAGAGAGGGCTCAAGAGAGAGAGAGAGAGAGAGAGAGAGAGAGAGAGAGAGAGAGGAGAGAGAGAGACAGACAGAGAGAGACAGAGATAGAGACAGACAGACACACACAGACAGTGAGAGGGACAGACAGACAGAGGCAAGCAGACCAGAAGCAGAGAGAGAGAGAGAGAGAGAGAGAGAGAGAGAGAGAGAGAGAGAGAGAGAGGGGGGAGAGAGAGAGAGAGACTGTTCCGAACGGTACACCCACCGCCGCCCATTACGGCATGGCGACCAGCGGCGCTAATTGTGGAGTGCGGCCACATCAAAGTCCCCGGCTTGACAAAGATGTCCCGGAGAGTCTGGCCGGGGAGGCCCGGTACCACCGCGGCTTTACCACCGGGCCACGCACACCCCCTACTCCCTCCCCCTTCTCTTTTTAAATCCTCCTCCTCCTCCCGTTTTCTTCCATGTTCTGCACCACCACCACCCACCCCTCACCCCCACCCCGTCCAAAGCCCCGCTTCCTCTTTCCCTGTCTTCAGTCTCTTTTAGCCAAGACAGTGTCGGGCAGGGCAAACTGCGAAGCAGTGCTTTCTCATGTCCACTTGGGGTCATCCAGAGAGGTCGAGTAGTACCTCTCTCTCTCTCTGGCATCGAAAGAACATAGGTAGCATCGTTCGATCTCTCTCTCTCTCTCTGTCTCTCTCTTTCCATCAGCTTAAAATCATGCGTAGTGTGGTCTCAAAACTTAGCGGATGTGGTGTTCCGTATATGGACTAGTCCGCACGCAGTGACGCCTCCTGGATGAAACTGAAACTGAACTCTCTCTCTCTCTCTCTCATACATCTTCTTCGCTCACTAGTCTTTTAGTAAAACTACACACAGCAAGGAAGGACGTACTGCACATGGTGCAAGCGAAAACCTTTGGTAAAAATATTCTTGAAATTTCAATTCTGTCTCTCCACCACCACCACCCTCATTAATGGTCCAAAACCGATTTGGAAAAAAAAATTGCTCTGAATTGGCCATGTTCGTCTTTACGTTTCCCCCCCCCCCCCCCCCCCCTCTTTTTTTTCTGGGGGACTGGCGTGTGCGTGTGCGCGCGTGTGTGTTCTCTATCACATTTCAGAGTAGGACAAGAATGTGACAAGCCACTTTGGTTCTGACAAGAGTATTGCGCAATCCTACCTATGGTCTTTCACTGCGTAAAGGGATCGGGTGACAATCCGTACACACACACACACACACACACACACACACACACACACACACACACACGGTGTGAACATTGGGGAAGGATGGGGTAATTACACAGAGAGAGAGAGAAGAGAGAGAGAGAGAGAGAGAGAGAGAGAGAGAGAGAGAGAGAGAGAGAGAGAGACAGACAGACAGACAGTCAGACAGACAGACAAAGAGTGCAACCGAAGGGACAGGGCAAAAGAGGGTATGGGGATAGGAGAGGAGGCGTTGGTGGTATGTGTGTCAGGGGGGAGGGAGAATTGCTGGGGTGGGGGAGAGGGCGAGGAGTGTCGTGTTGTGATGGTCGTTTGTCGTTCTTTTCAGGCTCCCACTCCACGCAGATCCTGCACCAAAAGGGGAGACCACTCCGGGACGCTGTGCGGATGGAGGGGGTGGGGGGAGGGGGCGTGGGGGTAGCAAGGAAATGGTCCTGAATGGAGACAGAAGAGTCTCACAAAGTCTTCCTTTCTCCTCCCTGCTTCCTTCCTTTTTTTTTCTTTTTTTTTTTGCTGCCTCACCGCCCTCCCCCTCTCTCTTTCCTTCCGGACTCTCTCTCTCCTCCCCAGCCTCTCTCTCTCTCTCTCTCTCTCTCTCTCTCTCTCTCTCTCTCTCCACCCAGCTCACAGGTTTTCTCTCCTTCATGACCAGGGCTCTTGAACCCCGTTCTCGCCTTCATTGTCTCCCCCCCCCTCCAGCCAGAAAGAAAAGGGAAGTGGTGGGGGTTGAGTGAAGGGGTGACGGTAGAGGGGGATGGGGGTCGGGGATAAGGGTAGGAAGGTGGGATGGGGTGGGATGGGGGTGGGGTGGGGGGAGGGGGGCAACAGAGAGAACGGTCAGTCTTCGGGACGGAGAAGAGAACCAACACGAGATGCTATCTGTCGAGGAAATGAAGAAAAAGGGACGGTTGATTGGTTAGGAGTGAGAACCGACAGAAGACAGAACCGAACCCGCAACCTCACACCACACGACTCTTCAACCTCGGTATCCATGTCTAGTACCCCCTCTTGTCCAGCATCCTTGTCCTTGGTACAACGTTAGCCGGAGAGTCCAGCAGCCTGACGAGGTCTGAGACATGATCGCTGCAAGGCGAGCCTGCTAAAGGGGCGATCGACGGTCTGGATGCTGAACGTGGTACACGGTGCAGCATGACGGAGGGGTGATGACCCCCTCATGCGCGCTGGTGACCTACTCGTTTTTGAGTGAACCAGTATTTTAGGAAGAAGAAGACACAGCAGTGTGCGATGCACGCGGTCTGATAAAATGGGAGCGTGCCACGTTCCCACGGTACTACGGACAGGTCTGCGATAAAGATTCTTTTTACGGTGCGAGATGCTACTACTTAAAAACAAGTAAAAAAAAAAAAAAGGGGGGGGGGGGGGGGGGGCGGGCGGAGAAAAGAAAACCAGCTCCCCTCTCCTTCCCAAAGAAGAAAGAGCCAAACCTGACAGTGAGGTGTTTAGTCAGAGTTGTCAATTAAAAAGTATTGTTATCAATATCCTGATTATTATTACCATCTTTATAATCATTAGCATTACAAGTTTCGTCGACAATTGAGAAGATACGTGCCCGCCATTTTTGCAAAAAAATCTGAATGAAAAGTGCATGAAAGGTCATCGAGAATACAAAATACTCTAATCGTGCATCATGCCATACGGAAAAATGTTATACAGTGGAGCATCCACCCCCTCCCTCCGTTCAGACAAAACAATTCTGCCGGAGGGAGGCGGTGGCACTTTCTGTCGGTTCCTCAGGAAAGGAGCCGTGTTTCATGTCCAAACCAACTTGAGGCGATAAAGCAGACGGGAACAACCGTCCTTGGAACGTAGGGAAAAGAGACCAGTCTCACACTACACCGGGCCACCAGAACGACAACACATTAAGATGGATAACGAAAACGGCCGTTTTTTTATGGTGGACGTCAGCGCGATTTGAACTCGCGAAATCAGACCACCGACTCCACGCTCTACCAATGACAGGAACGCACGCGCGACCCCCAACCGTCCATGGCCCCCTTTAGAGCAGCGTGGAGGGAGAAGAGGTCCGGGAGTCCGGGGCCAGCACTTGACGCCAGACACGGCCAGCGACGGCCGATTGGATGATAGCTTGTTGACTGCAGCTCCACGTCGGCCTCAAGTCGGTCCCGAGCACCTTGGAGAGCAGACAGCTCCCTCTCGCGGGCCCCATCAAGAGCCAAGGGAATCACGAGGAACGGCGAAGAGAAAGAAAAAAGGGATGGATAGGGGGGGGGTGGATGGCTAGGGCGACAAAATAGGAATGAGGGGGTCAGCCAGTCGACGTTTGCGGATGATGGAAGACCGGTGTGACGTGGCTCAAAGTTCTCCCCCACGTTATATCTGCCTCGGATAATTTTCTCGCTCAACGAAACAATCTGCAGACATCTTTTGAAATGTCAAATTATTACCCACACTTAAAACTGCTGTGATGATTCGAATTTGCGGGCAAGTCATTCAAAAAAAAAAATTCAAATAAATATTTCAACATGGTACTACGATTCACACTTTAACAGGCCGATGAGCTCGCAAACGGCTTCAGAAGGTTTGGGATTCGAGGAGACGGGGGGAGAATGAGTGAGAAGGGAAAATGAGGGGGAGCAAGAGCAAGGAGCAGGGAGAAGAGATAACTACTCCAAGGGAAAGAACACTGAAACAAATCAGTGGTCGACGTTGGAGAGTTCTAACACTCGCATCACCTATAGTTTACCGTTTGGCTGTAGAACCGCAATACTTCATCCATGTCTGTAGGACAAAGGTCTAACAGTTAAACTGCGAGGGAAAAAAAGTTTGATTTATAGCTGCGAGACTCGGCAACTCAGCGCTCACGTGTAGAGTCTATGCATGTCTGTATGCATCAAAATGCAGAAGAGAGAGAGAGAGAGAGAGAGAGAGAGAGAGAGAGAGAGAGAGAGAGAGAGAGAAGAGGACAGAGAGAAGAGAGAAAAGAGAGAGACAGAGAGAGAGAGTGAAGAGAGAAAGAGAAAGAGAAGAGAAGACAGAGAGAGAGAGAGAGAGAGAGAGAGAGAGAGAGAGAGAGAGAGAGGGGGGGGGGGGGGTTAGGGCAAGGCGCTTATGGGGACACAGATCGGCTGTGCAGGGAGTTGTGACACCTTTTCTATGACAGCTCTCACCCGCGAGCCCCATCCCCATCACACACACACCCACCCTCGCCCCCTTTCTCCTCTCTTCTAACACGCACCTGTCGCACACCACAGCCTCCCCCTCCTTCCCTCACCCCCCCCCCCCCCCCCCACTTCCACATCCTTTTGTTTTCTCTCTTCTCGCACCTTCACCCCCACCCTTTCCCCCTGTCTGTGTCTTCACTCCATCTATCCCCGTTTGACAAATACGGAGGATTTATACTACACCGGGTTGCAGACATACCTAAAATGTCCGCCTGAGAGCTAAGAAACAATTGAAGAGAGAGAGAGAGAGAGAGAGAGAGAGAGAGAGAGAGAGAGAGAGAGAGAGAGAGCACTACATTGGAAAAACTACTGTATGTCGCCAATAGGCAGATACAAGTTACGTAACTGTGATGAGGGAGAAGTTTCCATCGATTCGGTTTCTATAAGCGCCTCCCACTAGCCCCCCCCCCCCCCCCCCCCCCCCTTCTCTCTCTCTCTTTCACGCCCAACTTCCTCCCTACTCCCTCGTTCTTTTGAGTCTTTCTTTACATTGCTGTTGCCTGTATCGGGGCAGAGAGCTTCAAACAAAACAAAAGGCAGAAATAGTTCCAAAAGACCAGAACATTTGCTGATGATAGGTTACACCTGTCAAAGAAACCAACTACAATCTGTAAACCTTTCCCCCTTCCTTCTCTCCCTTCCCCTACGTCCAAAAACAGGAGAACCGTGTAATCAACGTACATTTATTAAAATACGAGCCGTTTCTCGATATGGAGAAAGCATTATTTTTATATCTTGGAGAAATTATTTTTATATGTCAATTTTAATGCAAATAAATGAGCAATGTGTACAAATTATGAAAGCTTAGTATCCGATCTTTGATGTTCTTGGCAACGATAATGGAGAAAAAAAAAAAAAACGTATCAAGAAAAACATTTGTTTTCAAAATAATGTTCAATGCGAATCGAACCACGCGTTCTTTGGGTATTCACACATATATACATGTATGCACGTGTGGCGCACGAATGCATGAACACACACACGCACACCTTTCTTTGCATTGGTAAAATTCTTTTTTTTTCCTCTCCATTCAATCGTTTTCTCTCGGATTATGTCCAGCCTTTCTCGTGTATGTAATTGCATGATATAAATATATATCATCATATTTGTACCACGTCTTTTCATATCTATTTCTGTTTAGGATGGCTAGCTTTCTTTCCAAATTACTGCGCAGTTTTATTCGATCCTAATGACAAAGTTTCCCATCTTATTTCAATGGTGTCTCCTAATGAGTACGATCTTTCTACGTTGGAATCAAGGCTTCCAGCGGGACCCTCAATAATGAATGAGTGTCTTCGGGCCCCCTGGCCCTTTTCAAAGTGCAACCCATCCCCCTTCTCCAACCCTGTGTTTCTGTTCTCGCCATCCCCCCCCCCCCCCGGCTCTCACTCTCCTCCTTTTCTCCCTTCCCATGCACATACCCCCCCCCCCCCCCCCCCCCCTTTCTCTCCTCTTCTCAGCCTCTCTTTCCCCATTCCCTATTGCGGCTAACCCCACCCGAAATGAAACGAAAACATGGCATGTCTTTTGGGCATGAATATTGCAGCAGCAGCACAGCCCATGATCCCCCGTCTCTCTCTCTCTTTCTCTCTCTATCTCTGTCTGTCTCTCTCTCTCTTCCCACTCTCCTCTCCGCCTAACTCTTTCTCCCTATTTTCAAATCCCTCTTTCCATCCATTCCTTCTCTCAGTTTCTAACTCAACCTGTTTCCATCCTCTCGTCTGTCTCTCTCTTTCTCTCTCCATCCTTCTCTTGGTCGTTGAGAAAACGCGAGCGGTGCGTGCACCTCCCCCCCCCCCCCCCCCCCCCCCCCCCCCCCCCCCCCCACCCCCCCCCCACTTCCCAGTCTCCAGTCTGTCTGCCGCCCCATCCCCCGCCTTCTTCCTTCCCCGCCCTATTTGCTAATGAAGTAATCAGAAGCAGGCAGGACTGGCGAAAAGCAAACCCTAATCCAGTCGTCCATTATGTCCATGGGTTTAAAAGAAAGGGGGTTTACAAAAAAAAAAAAAAAAAAAAAAAAACCTAACCATCTTAACCACTAACCGAAAAAACAAACAACAAAAAAACTCCGAAGGAACAAACCCAAATTCTCGCCCAAGGTTTTGTCCCACACCCACAACAGCCGGAGGCGACAACTACATCGACAACAACGACCCACGACCACCACCTGGGCGGCGGCGGCGCTGCAGTCCGCCATCTTGTCGTCGTCATCGATCCCGTGGCGGTTGGGCCACCTGCACGGGTCGGGCCGGTGGCACCGTGCGGAGAATTACCTGGAGGAGGGAGGTTGCCACTGCTCTGACGGGCACGTCTGGCACTGCACACTCGTCAGCCGCCCGGCACCTCTGATGGTCGTGTGCGTGCGTGCGTGCGTGCGTACGTGTTAAGTCAAGTCAAGTCAAGTCTTTATTTCCAGATGGAACATTGAATAAGCAGAGAAACTGCTTTTTTACATCAAGCCATCATAACAAAACAAAGAAACTTGAATAATAAAAATCGGAAATGAAATGAGGTAGGGAACAGTAAACGATAAACAGTAAACAAGTGGGGTATGTTTTGCTCCCATAAGGAAACCTAACACAGAGTAACTTTATTCAAGACTGGCACAGCCTTTTAAACTTGAATAAAGTCAGACAAAATACATAGACGAACAATCTAATAGTGGGGGAAAAACAAGCGCAGGCCAACAACTGAACTGTCTGGCAAAGATTTGGACTTGAGGGGAGGGGAGAGGAGAGGGGAGTTGAAGATGGAGAAAGTGGAAAATGAAATTAAAAAAAAAACAACAAAAAACAAAAACAAAATTATGTTACAGATATGAAAACTCCTCACTAGCTGCATAAGGGAACCATCGCAACCCCTTTTGAAGGCAGATATATTTGTATTGCCTGCTCCGAGGCCTTTCGCCCGCTGAATCGGGACTCATCAGGGAGACACGGCTGGTTGTGTCTGCGCTCCCGGCGTCAAATAGACACACCACAGTCCATAATACTGTGGTGTTCTCACCACCATGGGTGCAAAAAGAATCCAATAGCACCCCCAGAGCAGAGCTTTTTTTTTTATTATTTTTTTTTTTTTTTAATTTCATTTTCCCACTTTCTCCATCTTCAAACTCCCCTCTCCTCTCCCCCCCCCTCCAGTCCAAATCTTTGCCAGACAGTTCAGTTGTTGGCCTCCGCTTGTTTTTCCCCCACTATTAGATTGTTCGTCTATGTATTTTGTCTGACTTTATTCAAGTTTAAAAGGCTGTGCCAGTCTTGAATAAAAGTTACTCTGTGTTAGGTTTCCTTATGGGAGCAAAACATACCCCACTTGTTTACTGTTTATCGTTTACCCCCATTTCATTTCCGATTTTGCTTTGATTAAATTGAGGTTATTTGTATTTGGTTTCTGTCCGTCTGTGTGTTTGTCTTTTGATCTCCTTGCATCTTTGGGTGCATCCTCAGGCGTAGGCTCAAAGACGGTCCCCTACATTTTATATTATTTGCATAATGTCTTTAGTTTTACAACTTTTTTTCCTCCCCACACTTTCGTTTGGTTGCATTTATTACTCTTCGCTGGCTGCTCTGGGGGTGCTATTGGATTCTTTTTTGCACCCATGGTGGTGAGAACACCACAGTATTATGGACTGTGGTGTGTCTCTATTTGACGCCGGGAGCGCAGACACAATCAGCCGTGTCTCCCTGATGAGTCCAGATTCAGCGGGCGAAAGGCCGCGGAGCAGGCAATACAAATATATCTGCCTTCAAAAGGGATTGCGATGGTTCCCTTATGCAGCTAGTGAGGAGTTTTCATATCTGTAACATAATTTTTTTTTTTTTTTAATTTCATTTTCCCACTTTCTCCATCTTCAAACTCCCCTCTCCTCTCCCTCCCCTCAAATCCAAATCTTTGCCAGACAGTTCAGTTGTTGGCCTGCGCTTGTTTTTCCCCCACTATTAGATTGTTCGTCTATGTATTTTGTCCGACTTTATTCAAGTTTAAAAGGCTGTGCCAGTCTTGAATAAAAGTTACTCTGTGTTAGGTTTCCTTATGGGAGCAAAACATATCCCACTTGTTTACTGTTTATCGTTTTCTGTTCCCTACCTCATTTCATTTCCGATTTTGCTTTGATTAAATTGAGGTTATTTGTATTTGTTTCTGTGTGTTTGTCTTTTGATCTCCCTTGCATCTTTGGGTGGATCCTCAGGCGTAGGCTCAAAGACGGTCCCTACATTTTATGTTATTTGCATAATGTCTTTAGTTTTACAGCAACTTTTTTTCCTCCCCACACTTTCGTTTGTTGCATTTACTACTCTTCGCTGGCTGCTCTGGGGGTGCTATTGGATTCTTTTTTGCACCCATGGTGGTGGAACACCACAGTATTATGGACTGTGGTGTGTCTCTATTTGACGCCGGGAGCGCAGCACAACACCTCGTGGTCTCCCGAGAGTCCGATTCAGGGGCGAAAGGCCTCGGAGCAGGCAATAAAGATAAAAATATTATCTGCCTTCAAAAGGATTGCGATGGTTCCCTTATCAGAATGAGATTTTTTCATATCTTTGCCTGCGCTTGTTTTTCCCACTATTAGATTGTTCGTCTATTTTTTGTCTGACCTTATTCAATTTAAAGGCTGTGCCAGTCTTGATAAAAGTTACTCTGTTTTAGGATCCTTATGGTGGCAAAAAATACCCCCCTTGTTTACTTTTTTGAATAAAAAGTAATGAAAACGAAGAATACAAAGAGTGAAAATCCAGGGAAAGGGCGAGAGAGGTGGTGAGGTGAACTCTGAGGAGATGAGGAACTACGGAGGGAGGGTTTATTTGTTTCGAGCGAGAGAGTGAAAGAGGATAGAGATGTTGATAAAGGTACAAGTCTTTCAGATGACACAACTTAATCGTAGCCAGACTTTTTCCCCTTCTCCTCACATTTCAGATGCGATTTCAAAATGTCTCACCGATCCCGTCCCGTTCCCCCTATCATGTACTCTCCTCCCCCACTCTCCTCTCCTCACAGAATCACATGACCATTTTCAATCACCCGTTCGTTTTGAAAAAAAAATCAAAAAGGAAGGACTTAATCCTTTTCAGTCGGGAATAGAAACTTATTAAAAAAAAAAAGTGACTTGAAAAGGAGGGGTGGTAAAAAGCGAGAACAAGTAAACAAATCTCTTATTAGGATGCGAATGCACTTTGCAGAAGGAAAAAAAAATGCCCACACGTCATTTTCCAACACATTATTTATCTTCTAAAAATGACGTCCGTACGTTTCTTTTGCAACAGTCAGTGTCAAAAACACGAACAGGACTTTTTTTTCCTTCTGTTATTTAGCGGCGACCTTTGCTTCCGACTGTTGGCCACTCTGCGGTCTCTGATGCCGATCGTTAGGTGATCACACGGGCCGCCCTGGGCAGACGGTGCGTCGTCTGGGGTTACCGAGTTCAGTTTCCTTGTCGTCCCCATTAGTTAACCCGTGGACTGTCTGCAGGGCCCCCGGGCACTGCGTGAAACAAGTCACCCACTTTCTCAACCTCTCTCCCTCTCTCTCTCTTTCATGACAGGAAGTTTTTGCACGAAGTAAAGAATCTTCGGTATGGAGTTCGATCCTTGTGGAATGTCCCAATACTCCCAGCTCCCTCCCTCTTTTCATTTAAAAAAAAAATTCTTCCTTAAAGATTTTTCTATTCATCCGTATTAGACCTGACTTGTGGAATGTCCCAATATCTCCACCTCTCTCGCTCTTTCCATAATTTTTTTTCTTCCTAAAAGATTTTTCTGTTTATCCGATTAGATTCTGATTTGAAAATGAAGACACCATCCCTTTTAATGACCCGTCCTCCACTCCCCTCCGAATGATGATAGCTTTCCTCTAGTAAAAAAAAATTCCCTCCGTGGAACATGTCTTGTCAATATATGAGATTCACCTCCCGTCGAAGACCCATTCCGTATTAAAAGATATTGTTTAGCGCGAAGTTTTGTTTTTTTCTCTACATCAAATCTTTCTTTGTAACACTGCTAGACTCTTCCCAGCAAAGACCATCTCCATCTGATGACAGGTCGCACCTGTGCCGATTCTTGAGGTCATTGCTCAGACAGACTTCTGCATCTGTTCTCATTTTAATCATCGCTGAACTTGTCCGAGTTCACCAAGAATCTCAACAGCCTCAGTGAAGAACACCTTCAAACCACCCTCTGCCAAGAAAGTGTGTTTCGGCCAGCTCTGACTGGGGAACGGGTCAGTCGCATGACCCAACTCCAGGAGAATCGGTCACCCCCTGAAAAGTATGTAACCCACCATCTGCTTTCATTAAAAGTTCCGTGGTATTACCCCCCTCCCCCCCCCCCCCCCCCCCCCCCCCCCCCCCCCCCCCCCCCCCCCCCCCCCCTCCTCATGGGCACCAGTAGCTCGGACTGGGTCTCCTCAGACTGTGTGGCTACCGCCGTCCTTTTTCTTTTTCTACTTTACCCACAGGTCTTCACAGCGGAGTGGTGGTACCACCTTTCTAATGTTGTCAAGGGGTGCGGTGGCGTGCTGCCCGCCCTTTGTCTGCCTCCCCATCTCGTTCTAGGTGAAGTGGTGGCTTTTGTTCCACACCAGCAGCGTGTCGCGTGCCCCTCTCCCTCCGAAGCGGATCAAGGTGGACAGTTCCACCGGTCGGGGTACGGGTGTCGGTCTCCCGGGTGATGTCTCGTGTCTGCTCCGCTTCCATCCAGTATCAAGAGGCGGCTACTAGCCGGCCAATTGGCGTTTTTCTGACAAGTCTTCGGGTTGGTCAATGACAATGAGCCTGTGTCTCTGCAGTGTGTCTCGAGAACCTTTCGCTGACGCGACAAGTCAGCACGTGAATGCACAGTCTAGACGACTACCGTCTTCTGAAAGCGGATTCTTCAGCTGGACACTGGTTTTCATTAAGGACCAGTTTCAAGATAATGTTCAGATGGGCCACCGGACAACCCCCCCCCCCCCACCCCCCTACACACACACTCTCTCTCTCTGAAATGAAAATCATGCTGTGTTGTGCTGCCCCACTGTGGATGACCTCGGGAATCAGATGATTTATCAGATACATTTGTAGGCATCCTTCTTATTTTCAGTTCTCGTTACTTGTCGCTTCTACAAACGAAATTACTGTAGAATGTTTTGCCATGTTCTGGTACACTGTATTTAAGATTGGAGGTACAGCATGTAGGTAGATACTGACTGTTGTGTGTTGCAGTCTGCCAATTACCTGTTGTATATTCTCGAATTTTTCCACAAACGATTGTTTGTTCACAGATTTAGGGGCTGTTATCGCAACAGGGGCGCCATGGCCTATGTGAATGAAATATCCGTATATCCCCCCCCCTCCCCTCTCTCTCTGTGTTCCTCCCCTCCCTCCTCATCCTCTGTCACCCCATTCTCTCATAGCCCTTACTTAAAAAGAAATACTGAACAATTATAGATGTACACTTTTAAGTGATTTTTATAAACTGTTTTAACGACGAATTCACCGGAAAATAACGTTGCACGGGTGGCCGATACCCTGACTGGAACAGCTGAATACATGCATGCATGTAGGCGTGTGTGTGTGTGTGTGTGTGTGTGTGTGTGTGTGTGTGTGTGTGTGTGTGTGTGTGTGTGTGTGTGTGCGTGCGCACACACGTGTGTATTCTTGCATTCATGCCATTTTTTATTCATAAAACTTGCAGCCGTGGTACAGCTTTTTGTTTGCCGTCCCAAAGCACATGCCTAATTCTTTTCAACTGAAGCAACAAAAAATAGAAAAGAAAAGAAAAAAAAGTCTGAAGTGTGATGGGAGCAAGCGAAACCAGGAATTCGTGGGTCAACTTCCGTACAAGACCTTACAAAGTAATGGTCTGGGTGCTAGGTTTTCGGGTCAGAGTAGGCCGATGTCCTACAACCACGAGAGTTTAGCAACTGTAAACCATCCCCCAGGCAACGACAGTGTTGTGTATGACCTAATTGAAGAGTAAATTCATTTTGAAACGCCAGCGCAAATACAGACATGCAGGTATTAAAAAGAAAAAAAAAAAAGATGTGGCGATGTCCTCTGGCGACACCCTTTCAAAGCAGACAGCAGAATCCGATACAGAGGTAACAGACGTGACGAAGTAGTAGAACCCTCCATTTAAAAGATACAAACAACATCCATCGAAATGTATGTCATCGATTCGTGAGAACCAGTAGTTTCAAAGATGTTCTGGAAATTAGCGCGGGGGAAGGGGGGGGGGGGGGGGGGGGGGGGGGGGGGGGGGGGGGGGGGGGGGAATACGAATTTCTTGCGTTAGTATCAAATCCGCTGATTTAAATGACATGGTAGTAAAACAGACACCCCACCCCCACCCCCACCCCCCAATCTCACAAAAATCGATGCTGGTAAGATAGAATGAGACACAGGGTTCACAGCAATCGTCTAACTCCAGTTAGTTAACTTGGTATAAAGAAACGGATTCAGCCGGTCAGCCGTGGTGCGCGTCTAGTCTGCATTTCGTCATGTTGATGAGCGTCAGTCCGTCTTTCACAGCCTGACGTGACTTACACCTGAACTTCAGTCAGACATGAAGCATCGCGATACCTCTGAACACAGGTGACTTACACCTGAACTTCAGACATCAGGCACCGCCATGCCTCTGAACACAGGTGACTTACACCTGAACTTCAGTCAGACATGAGGCACCGCGATACCTCTGAACACAGGTGACTTACACCTGAACTTCAGACATCAGGCACCGCCATGCCTCTGAACACAGGTGACTTACTGAACTTCAGTCAGACATGAGGCACCGCGATACCTCTGAACACAGGTGACTTACTGAACTTCAGTCAGACATGAGGCACCGCGATACCTCTGAACACAGGTGACTTACTGAACTTCAGTCAGACATGAGGCACCGCGATACCTCTGAACACAGGTGACTTACTGAACTTCAGTCAGACATGAGGCACCGCGATACCTCTGAACACAGGTGACTTACTGAACTTCAGTCAGACATGAGGCATCGCGATACCTCTGAACACAGGTGACTTACTGAACTTCAGTCAGACATGAGGCTCGCAATACCTCTGAACACAGGTGACTTACTGAACTTCAGTCAGACATGAGGCGTCGCAATACCTCTGTTCGAACACAGGTAGGACACAAACACTTCTGTCAAACAAAACGAGAATTTGTTTCGTCAGATAAAAAGAAAATCGCCATGTTATCTATTCGAACGTGAACGACTGATTAACGCGACAATGTTCGCGACCGTACTTGATTTTGACTGCCTAAAGCCCATTTCATCGTAAGTTAGTACAACTTGGCCGGATCAAAAAACTAATTACTATCGAGGGAGGGAGGGAGGGAGGGAGAAGAGGGGTGAGTGGGTGGAGCGGGCTCAGATGGAAGAAACAGACATGGAGCCCAGGAGAAGGAAAAACAGTCGACGAGATAGACGGACCGAAAGACTGGCGCCTTACAAAACAAACGTCGGCCTCCACCCACTTCAACCCTGCCGGCAAACACAGCATTGTGACAGCTCTGGACGTAACGATGACGACACAAACCAAACTGTTTTCCCCAACGTTAGCTGCGATGAACATCACCCCCGTCTCCCAGCAGACTCGACTGGGCGACAAGCGTTCGATTGCCTCGTCGTAAAACCGTGCAGTTTAATCAGCCGTTGGGGGACGTAACGTTTTTACTGACCACTTCCCGTGGGAATCGCTGTAAAGGTTTTGACGGGAGTGGAGACTCTCGTGGTCCGAGCTGTCAGGTATCCGTTGTGTGGGGGGCTCTTCCCGCCCCACCATAAAACTGTCCCGGACATTTTCCTCCTTTTCTCTTCTTCTTCTTTTGATGGCCAGTGTTCAAACCCCGTGATGTGCTACTGGTTCACAATGGGCTGTGTACACAAACAGCGGTTTGATTTTCTTTTCACACCTCTCACTCCCACCTTCCCCGTCCATCCGATCTCGCTCTTCCCTTACCCGCACAAGCCCTTGAATCATCTAATTTATTACATTCGCAGTCACTTGACCTTTCAGTCTATCAACCATCGACAATAAATCGTTCATTTTTTCCCCAGGATTTTTTATTTTATTTTTTTAATGGCGGAGTCCACGAAGTGATGGTGACAATGCTACTCGTGGGATGCGGGAACGACACTTCACGTTTTGTGCGCACGTGACCTGTCACGTGATGGGCCTTTCCTTCCGGTCCCTTCTTTCGCTAAAATATCCAAGTTGTTCAGTGTCCATTCATTCGAGCAAATTGAACATTTGACGGAAAGAATCCGTAATTCACCAATTACATGTCCGTGTTGGGGAAAAAAAAAAAAAGGAGGCTTGGCGCTTTTCGAGCCCTGATGCTTTCTGTAATGTTGGAACTAAATGTTACCTGTAGAGAGAGAGAGAGAGAGAGAGAGAGAGAGAGAGAGAGAGAGAGTGTGAGAGAGAGAGAGAGAGAGAGAGAGAGAGAAAATGCGGTCTGAACAGGTCATCTAAATAAAGGATAAAAGTTGCGTAACACGTTACACGGGCAATCAAACGTCGTGCAATACCAAGAGGACCCAGGCGGGCTACATATCGCGCCAGCCAGACTAGTTCTCACCACCAACACTGACCAATGGCTGACCAGTAAGCTCCCTAACCCCCCCCCCCCCCCCCCCCCCCCGCCCTACCACACCACCTCCCAAATCATTTCACGCTCAATGAGCATCCCACCACCCACTACTCCTACCGCCCCATCCCCAACCCCCTTCCCCTCTCTCTCGTGGTAGGCTCTGGCCCAACTCCATTAGGGGCGCACAATGAAAGCCCCGCCCGCCGACGTTTCCCAGCACCTCTCGCCACTCATCCCAGGCCCCAGAGGACACTTGAGGAAATTGAAACGCGGGCAATAAACTGATGGCACTGCGCTGCTGTGGACGGGGAATCTCATACACGGAAGCTCGACGTGTGAGGATGGACGGGTGGGATGGATGGACGGGTAGGTAGGCCGGGTGGTTCTGCGAGGCTCGCTGTGGGTCTTCCCTTCACTCACCTTGCCTTTGACACCTGAGGAAGAGACAGTAATAGGCAGGGAATCCCGGAGACCAGGCTCCTCCTTGAGACCTCCCGCGCTAATTAAAAGATGGGGGGCCAGGCAATCCCGCCGTCTTTTCTCCCTTTAACACCCGGAGAACGTGTGTGGCGTCACAATCGGGTGAGGGTAATTCACAGGGACCAAACATTTTCTTCTCATTAAAGTTGGTGGGACACACGGTGGGGTGAGAGAGAGAGAGAGAGAGAGAGAGAGAGAGAGAGAGAGCGAGACAGGAGTTCGAGAAAGTTCAGCAGAAAATATGGACCAATCGGAGGACGTTTTCTATAAATAAAGATCAACTGGGGAAAGAAGGTGTGGGGGTGTTGAAAAACAATACAACAGCTAAAAAGACTTCCTTTCTTATCGTACGTCCTTACAGGCAAACCTTCACTGTTTTCATGGAAAAATCAGGTGATTGTAAACATTTTTTTTTCCATCTGTCACACGTTTCAGTATGTCGTAGGATTTTCGCGATCTGCCGAGCACTGTCAACTTTCTAACGATTGGCCGACTCACGGCGTGACGTTTACTGATAGGGGAACCTGCAGCCGTGACTCGGTGAAGCTCGCTTTGTGTCCAACTTCCCATGCTATCTGACGAGCGAGTGGAAAGAAGAATTCTCGGGAAGGAAGCAAGCAAAGCATCTTGGACAGTGCGAGTCCAGAGCACACACGAGCTTCAATTTATGCAGGGCTAACAATTACGTCCATCTAAGGCAGACGGGGATAACCAGAGGAGATTTCGGGTGGGGTGGGGGGGGGGGGGTGCGGTGGCGACTCGTCTACCACTATACCGTCACCTCCAAACCGACACCGTTTTCAGATGGACAGCGAAAAAGCCAATGTTCATGTCAGACGCCTGAAGGCATTCTACCTCGCAACGTCCGACCTGAACACGGCAGGCTTTCAAGCAATCAAGCTGACCCAGACATCCCCAAGGAACTGCTCCAAGTCCGGAGGTTTATGGCCGAGCCTGTCGCCAAAGCCGTCTGGAGGCTGCCGTGGAGTGTGCACAGGGGACCACTGTTTTGACCATCACAGTCAAGTCCACGTTCTTGATGTGACCATCGCCGTAAAGCCCGTTTTAATTGATCCGACCATCCCGGTAAAATCCCTTTTATTGATCTGTAGCAATTCTAACCGTCTCAAAACTTCCCTCAACCCGAATGACTCGGAGGCGCCAGCCAAGTGTAAACTGAATATAAAACCCGACTACGAACCGGGAAACATTGGGAACATACAGGTTCCCTGAACAAGCGGGAGATGGACGTGAGACCGGGATTCTGACGTCCCAAACCACCCAATGACGTCGACAGCTCTCGTGACGACGCTCGGTTCGGAGGAACTTTTCCTCTTCCGGTGCTGAGAAGTGGGAGAGGATGGGGAGAGGTAAGGCTGCTGTAATTCCATCCCATCACAGAGGAACTGCAACCCCCTCCCCTGGACATCCACCCCCCCCCCCCCCTTACACAATCCCCACACCCCTCCCCCGCAACAAGAAACAAAACAAAAACCCAACCCAAAAACAAAAGAATGAAAAATAGTCGCGTCTAAATTATGAAACGACGAAAAAAAGATGTGTTATCAATCGATCCTACGACATTTTAAATATTAAAACAAAATGAAACACAGAAAATAACAAAACACAAACGCGCGCACACACACAAATGCGCGCGCAACACAAACACATATACAATTCTTCGTGGGCACTGCGCACGAGCGCGTTCACACATATGTATATATAACACATATATACACACACATCATATATATATATATATATATATATATATATATATGTATGTATGTATGTATGTATGTTGTGTGTGTGTGTGTGTGTGTGTGTGTGTGGTGTGTGTGT
>CM031600.1:84877435-84884935 GCA_018398815.1 Conus ventricosus
CCCATCCCGCTTAATTCCCCTCTTCCACCCATCCAACACCCCATCCCCACCCTCTCCAAGTTCCGCTTTTTTTTTTAACCTAGTCCTGGGAAGAGTGAGGATGAGGTGGTCCCCTCCTCTTCCCTCCCCCCACGAGACAAGGGCGAGGGAGGGCCCGGACAAGTTTGTTGGAGAAACAAGAAACATTAGCGAGAGCCCTCGTTGGGCGAGCCGCCTCTGTTTGGCCATCCAAATGGAATCGCTCCTCCTGGACCGTTGAAAGGATTCACGCACTTGGTTTCACTTTCTGTCCGAACACATTCTCCCCTCCCCCCCCCCCCTCCCCACTCCATCCATCCCTCTATCCCATCCCCACCCCTCAACTCCTCCTACCCCACCACCCCCCATCTCACTCCACCTCATCCCTCCCTCGAGATTTCCCCCCCCTTGCCATTTTCCAACCCATTCTCCTCCTCCTCCTCCATCCAGCTCCAGAACCAAAAACATTTATCCAGGGCGAGCATCATCCCAATGACGAAGGCTGTAATTGCGCATTATGTACAGTCTGCTCACGGTTCTGTGGCCAAAGCGTTCCAGAACGTAGTCAGCATTGCTACAATGTTTTCGTTCCACGTTACAAACTCCCCCTCCCCCCCCCCCCCCCTTTTTTTTTTTCTTTTCTTCTCTCGGTCTTCAATGTAAAAGTCTGGGCGAAACACTGAACAAAGAAAGGCAATGCTGTAATGATATACTGTTATCATTCTCAGCTGACTTTTTACCACACACAAACACAAAAAAGCCCCCCCCCCTCTCTCCTCTCTCTCTCTCTCTCTCTCCTCTCTCTCTCTCTCTGTCTGTGTGTGAATGCGCGCGCACTCTTTTTCTTTCGTCGTTTAAAACAGCTCTTTCTTTTTCACCAAGGCAAAAAAAAAACCCATCCCCCATTAAATTTTGTTCACTTTATTTTTTTTACCCTATGACAAAACACATACGAGTAACAACTATTCCATTCAAGCAGAAACAAACGTATGCCCAAACAAAGTGTACCTGTTTTTCTAAATGCATGAGTGAGAGAGAGAGAGAGAGAGAGAGAGAGAGAGAGAGAGAGGAGAAGAGAGAGACCGCGTCGTCGTTTGAGAGAAACTAAGATGATATGACTGTACAGCAGCGTTCCCAATCATTATTTCCCAGCTCGTGCGTTTGTTCCCTCTCCCTTACCCCCCTCTTAGCCTGCTCACCCACTCCCTCTCCTCCTCCTTTCTATCTTGGCAAGATGTAACCTTGCCCCCCCCCCCCCCCCCTCCCTCTCTTTCTCTATCTGTGACCTAGAGTCTTATCATGTCTGCGTGGTGCCTGTCCCAAGGAATCAGGAGTTAGCCTACTCCAAATCTGCGGTACGGGGCCACCAAAAAGAGATGTCCGAACTGCGATATGGGGGTCCTGATTGGCGAACGAGCCTCGGCCGGTTTCGGGTGTCTCCGGCACGACATCCGGGACCGCCTGTGTCAACTGGCGCGGTACGGAAAGGCCAGCCGCCTTTTGAACAAGGTCGTTTATCAGACCATCAGTGACCACTGGTCAGACCCCCAGCCGCCACAGGTTTATTTTTATTTGTCCGTCCCTCCGTCTGTCCGTTCTCTCCTCCTGCCGTCATCCAGCTTGTTTTACATAACGAGGCGTTGATACTGCTGAAGGAAGGGCCGGGTGTGGGAGGAGGGAGAGGGTGGCTTCGGGGGCAACGTTGACGTACTCTGCAAAGTTGATACTGGGGACGCGGTTCCAGAGTTACGTCAAAACATGAGTATGCCCATCCATCGTGGGAACAGCAACAAGAAACGTTTAGCGGTTTTTTGTTCGTTTGTTTGTTTGTTCCCCCCCCCCCCCCCCCCCCCCCGAAGCGCGCACACACACATCTGCTGCGATTTTGTCTGCGCGTCTTCGCGGGGCTGTGTAATAATGATAATAATGATACTAATATAGCACACTCGTCAGCAAACTGTTCTAACAGCTGTAGCTGCTTTTCAACAACACACACACACACACACACACACACAAAACACACACACATACACACAACAAAACAGATGTATACAATACATACACAATTCTACTCAAGACATCATGTCAATGACACACACATACATAAGAAAATGCACTCAGGAAATCATGCATGTATAAACAAATAAAGAAGCACACCCTTACACACATTCCGCTACAATGACAACACACACACACAACACACACACCACACACACACCACACACACACACGCACACCCGCCACGCACACAAATCAAACTTAGGATGCATGTCGTAGTGCACAGTTTCCAGGACATTCAACCCAGACCTACTGCTGGGACAAGAAACGAGTTTAATGCCAGACGTAAAGGAAGAAAGGGAGTCAGAATGCCGTGTCGGAGGTTGTCAGGAGTCTGTTCTATGTTGTAGGCTTGGAGAGAAAAAGATCTTCGTCCGTAAGTCTTAGTTCTGGTATGGTGGGTACCCTAAGAAGTCGAGTATCAATAGAAAAGCAGAGCTGACGAGACGGAGTCATCGATGTGGGGATCAGAAAGATGAGTCTGGTCCAGTGCTACAGATAGAGGTAAGCAGTGCAGGCTGTGAAGAAGTGATGAAACGTGGTGTGATTTAGCAGCAAGTGTGTCGGGAACCTGGTCATGATTCAAGGTAAATACAAACGTTTTTACTGTCTGCCAACCCTGCCTTTTTCAGCTGCCAATTATCTGGCTTTCTCCTCAGTCCGCACACTTCAAAAGCCATCAAGTCATGTGAGCACAGACTAGTACGAAGTAGAACAGTTGGTACGATCATTAAAAAAAAGAAGAAAAAACAAAAACAAAAACGAAAGAAGCAGAGAAAGGAAGAAAAAGCACTGTCTTTTCGTGCCGCCGGCCTTTTAAAATACCTGAACTAATGCTACACTACTACAAAGAGACTCGGGGCTTCCTCCAAATTGTTTTCAGCTGATGATTTGCGTCTCCAAACGGAACTTTCTCCGGTAACTACTGCTGAAAAGACCCCCGTCTAGATTCACGCTCGAGCGGCTCTACCCCCAAACAGTTCCTCTGTGTCTCCCTTTTGCCCCCGCTCCAACTCTCACTGCCATCACTCATTCCCGCCCCCCTCCCCCCTCCCCCCTCCAATGCTCATACACTTTCACTCATTCACACACCTCGTCTTCCTTCTTCGTCCCCCACCTCACCCCCCCCCCCCCCCCCTCACACAGACACTCTAACCCCCCCCCCCCCCCCCCCCCTCCCCCCAACACAGGCACTGAAAGGAAAACGGAATATCCACACGCGCGACATACCGACATGCCACGACCTCACGCCCGAAACGAAGTGAGAAAATGGAGAGGATAGGACTCTTAGTCGTAGCTGCTGCGTCATTTCCGGCAGCCGCTCGATCAAACCAAACGGATATGCAGATACCATCTAAAGACCCGGCCCTGCGCCCCCCACCAATCTCACGCTACAGCGATCAATGTGCCAGCTTGCCGCTTCCTTTCCACAAGACCTATACGCTGGAAAAACCCTTCGCCCGCGTCAGGGAGGAGAAAAGAAGTTTGGACCAGACAGCTCGGACAGAATCGTATCCACAACCTTTCAGTACTTTCGTTAAAAAAAAAAAAAAGGAAAAAAAAAAAAGAAAAAGAAAAGTTCGCGTTAAGTGTGGAGTCTTAGAAATGGTTCTGTACGATACCTAGTCTGAGGAAAGGGTAGGTCATTCACAATGTTAGGGTCTGGGTAGCGCGAGCTCGAAGTCAGACGTTGTCCACTTCGAACCCTGTAAGCACCCCACATAACGACTATCTAGCTAGCTGCAACCCTCTCAGCACCCCACATAACGACTATCTATCGAGTTGCAACCATGCAAACACCCCACATAACGACTATCTATCTAGTTGCAACCCTGAAAGCACCCCACATAACGACTATCTATCTAGTTGCAACCCTGAAAGCACCCCACATAACGACTATCTATCGAGTTGCAACCCTGAAAGCACCCCACATAACGACCATCTATCTAGCTGCAACCCTCTAAGCACCCCACATAACGACTATCTATCGATTGCAACCCTGAAAGCACCCCACATAACGACTATCTATCTAGTTACAACCCTGAAAGCACCCTACATGAAAACAGTTCAGTTAGAACTTTGAACGTAACCCACATAAAAACAACAACAACCAAACCCTGTCCACGTCGAACCCCGTGGGTTCCTGACACATAACGTGACCTCCTGCTGGAACTCAAACCATCGTCCCTTTTCGCTGCCCGTACCGGTTTTCATTCTGGTGGAATCAGTAGATTCAGATTGCAGATGCAAGAAAGCCCCCCCCCCCCCCCCCCCCCCCCCCCCCCCCCCCCCCCGCTTCACCCGAACCCCTGCCTTACTTACCCCGTCTGCCACATGATCAATGGTGGGTGCGGACGCTGAACTTTGACGTAATGAACTCTGGCACCGTTAATTTAAACTTCTAAAGTGATCCATGCGCTAGATCTCGCTGAAATGTCCACGTCGTGTCTTTGGGGATCTTTCCCAAAGTTGTGGTAACGGCGGCTCAGCGGGTAATGCACTCAGCAAGAAGGCTGAGAGGATCCCTGATCCAGGGTTCGCGTCTCGTGTCGGGCTGGGTTGGGTTTTCTTTCTTTTTTTCTTTCCTTTTTTTTTCCCTTTCTTCTGTTTTTTGTTCTGTTTTGTTGTGTACTTGGAGCGTTCTTGTGAACAAGTGCTCATCTTTCTGATGGAACAACGAACCAAGGTACAGTGTTCAGCTTGTACATTTGCGCTCGTAAAAGAACTAGGGAGTGGTCCGGAGCTTAATTAGGGGCGAACATCCCGTTTAAACAATAAAATGGAATGAGTTCACAGACAGCTCAAATACGGATGATGATATTCTGTGACCACACGATCTCCACGGGTGGACGGCAGCCTGAATTAAAGAGAAATGAATAAAGCTGTCGACGATTCAAGCGATCTTTACGGCAGTCATTGTTCTGTGCCTTGCTAAATTCCGATGCTCTTCAAACAAATTCCACACCCCCCCCCCCTACCAATACCTCCTCCTCTTTCCTTCCGACCCCTTACCCCCCCCCCCCCCCCCCCCCCTCCTGTCATCACTACGAGACGAAAGAAGGACGAATATCAGATTGACAGAACACCCAAACTAACAGCTAACAGGGAGGGTAGACTGCTTACCAAGCAGAATCAATGTTTGTAGGAGGCGGTAGGAGGATGAGGAGGGGGGCAAGAGACGGCACCCGGAGACACCCCGTTCCCCATCACTGATCCACCCTACCCCCACCCCGTCCATCTCACTCACCTGTAGTGCCAGGCCCCTGCCGCCCCAGCATGTCACACACCGGTAAACACACCCCCGCCCCACGCCGACCCAATGTGCCTAACGGTAAGTGCACACGGTGAGCTAAAGCCTGTCTTCCACTAGACCACAGACGGTGGCTTGCGGACATTATTTGCTACGGAGCGTCTTGTCTCTGAAAGACGCTTCGCAGAATCAAAAGATCTCGCTCACATGCTGTACCGCTAGACTTCTGCAGCTTTTGAAGGTTTGCAAATGACGGTTTGTGGAACAGCTCAACTAAAAACGGGCGTCGCAGAGGTGGTGCCTTTCTTCACTGATCGCAGATGACGCTGTTTCGTTATTCTTGTTCGTTTTTCCGCGCGAAACGATCCGAATTGTTAAGCTGTGTTTGCGATTTATGGCTCAATCTATGTCACCCCCTATACGTTTAACTCAATCGTGATGCACTCAACACAGGTGTATTCAAACAAACAGGATTTGCAGAGACGGTAGACACCAGCGACACGCGGAAAACGGCAGATGATGGAATGAAAAATCACATGGGCCGGAATAGCTCAGCTGGTAGAGCGCCGGACTCGTAATCCAAAGGTTGCGGGTTCGAATCTCCGCTGGGCCGTTTCGGTACAGGGTTCCCCCCCCCCCCCCCCCCCCCCCCCCCCCCCCTCAGAGTTAACATTGGTTCTGACTCCATTTCCATACAGTCCTTCGAATGAGACTATAAACCGAGGTTCCGTGTGTGAACGCACGCATAACATCTTGCACACACGTAAAATCCCATTACCAACTTTCGGAAGAGAAGGCCAGTTTAGCCGTTGGTATGGATGACACGTTACACATAGCATGCACCTTCCCCGAAGATGGAGTATGGCTGCCTTAAGGGCAGGATAAAAAAAGGTCATACACACAAAACTCCATTCCCTTTGTTAGGTAGATGGGATTTATACTTGTCGTCCATATAGGGAGTGCCCGCAGGAGTATCAGCCTGCGTACGCAGAAGAAGAAAAATCACACGTGAACGTGCTCTGGAAGCTGAAAAGAATTGTCATCATCCCTGCCGAGGGGGTCATGTTTTGACCCCGTGTCACCTAATTCGTTTGTCTGTCTGCGAGACTACACTACGATCACTGAACCGATTCCAACTCGCCTTAGTGGGAGTGTGTCCACGTGGAAAACACTGAATTTTGTGGGGTCTAGATCAAAGAAGGGATCAGATGTGAACGAAAGTTGGCGGTTAAGGCATGTAGGCCCAAGGACGAACTCTTTCAATCTTTGTATCCTTCAACGGGGATCCTGGATCCGCCCGACATGACGGAGGTCTGCATTCTCCCTTGTGCCGTTTCTTTTATTTTACCGCTCAACAATTTCAAAGCTGGCAGCAGCCGTGAAACGACTTGTACCTCACAGCCTCCGCTAACGAGACGTTTAAACCACCATTCACTTGACTAAGAAGGAGAAGAAAGAAGAAGAGGGGGGGGGGGGGGTGAATGGAAAAGGGAATGGGGAGAGGGGGGGGGGGGTCGAAGTCTCGAAGGTAAATACATTTCACTTCAGAGGTTAAAACAAAATATGAATATGACCTGAAGCATACGCTTAAACATCAACGACTTCGTACCAGTTCAAGGCAGTCGGATGCTGCATGGGAAAAGCAGGAACATGGTGGTGATACTAACAAGTGCCCCCGCCCCCCCCCCCCCCCCCCCCCCCCCCCCCCCCCCAAAACATTCATTTCTCGGAAGGCCCTCAGTTTCACCCTACTCAGAAAAATCGAACGCAAAAGTGTGGGCACGGTGTGACCTAGGTTAAAGACGCACACAGATATATATATATAAATATATATATATATATATATATATATATATATTATATACACGCCTATTTTCATCACATCGTATACTCTCAGTTTTGATGGAGACACTGGTAACTAAGTGTTGTTCAATACTTCCCACACCCACCCTCACTCTCTTATCTCTCCTCCCCTACCCAATCTGATCGCACGCAAGCCGTGGTGGCCTGTATTGAAGACAGGTGAGGTGGGGAGGTGGGTGGGGGGTGAGAAGGAGGAGGGGGGGGGGGGGGGGAGAGACTCCTGTACTTGCTTGGCCTACTTAAGAGCGATTTCCATTCAGTGTTCTGTACCTTTTGCTCATTTCACATTCATTCACTTCACCCGTCTTTTT
>CM031600.1:84889935-84892435 GCA_018398815.1 Conus ventricosus
TTAGAACGGAATTTCTCAGACAGACATATTTGAATGTAAACGTTTTGCTCTGACGGGGAAAAAACAAAGCAGAGACGTGTTTCGATCTTTTCCAGTCGAGGTTTTCAACGGAACATTTCGACACTTTCAGACCAATTAAAACGACCAAGACGACTAAACGCTAAGGACTTCTTGGCGAATCGGCCATCTCCGACGCCCGTGGCTACTTTAAATCGGTCATCACATCATTATATCATTGTCCTTCCGAGGTATTTTTTGAGACAGAGATTTGGGCGGTTGAGGTCGGTGTAGCCCTTCCCGTCACTTTGAAATTGTTGAAAGAAAGTTTCTTACATATCTAAAGTAGAGCTAAAGAAGTATCCAAATCATGCCTGAATTGTTGTTGTCACTCCTCTCTCTCTGTGTGTGTGTGTGTGTGGTTGTGTGTGTGTGTGTGTGTGTGTGTGTGTGTGTGAAAGAGAGAGAGAGAGAGAGAGAGAGAGTGTGTCTTGACAGGGAATGCTATCGATATACTGACTGATTAAACTATGTCAGACGCCCAGATATATACATACAATTATATTCTAATTCTCCTAACTTTCCAGACAAACCAGTCGCCTATCGATGCATGTTGGAAATGCTATATGACTGCAACTTGTAGAGCTGATCAGGGAAAGGGAGCCTTGTCACATGGAGTTAACCAAACGCTTGGCTTCCAAAGTGACCAGTCGAGCCAGCGACATATGCCTGCCCAATTAAAAAGCTACGCAATCCCGCAGATAGTTTGATTTTCTTAATTATCATATGTATTCTAAACAGTTTGTGGTTTTCTTAATTATCATATGTATTCTAACAGTTTGGTTTTCTTACATTATCACATGTAATTCTTATAGCTTCTTTTTCTTATATTATCATACGTATTCTTATAGCTTTGGTTTTCTTACATTATCATACGTATTCTTATAGTTTGGTTTTTCTTACGTTATCATTTGTATTTCTATAGCTTGGTTTTCTTATGTTATCATTTTGTATTCTTATAGCTTGGTTTTCTTACGAACAAGCAGACGCACAAATACACACAGACATACACAGGCCCCGTGCGAACAGACGCACAAATACACACAGACATACACAGGCCCCGTGCGAACAAACAGACGCACAAACACACAGACATACACAGGGCCCATGCGCGCCAAGAGCAGAAGGAAAAGACAGGATGGTTATGATAAGGGAGACAGAGAGGGGGGGGGGGGGGGGGGGGGGAGGGAAAGAGAGAGAGAGAGAGAGAGAGAGAGAGAGAGATGTGTGTGTGTGTGTGAGAGAGAGAGAGAGAGAGAGAGAGAGAGAGAGAGAGAGAGAGAGAGAAAGTGTGTGGTTGTGGTGTGTGTGGGGTGTGTGTGTTTTGTGTGTGTGTGGTGTGAGAGAGAGAGAGAGAGAGAGAGAGAGAGAGAGAGAGTAGAGAGAGAGAGAGAGAGAGAGAGAGAGAGAGAGAGAGAGAGAGAGAGAAGGGGACAGACAGCAAAACAAACCGAACAAACATCAAAAGCCAACCAACCAACCGTCCAAATAACCACCACCGTCACCACCAGCAACCACACCCCCACCTGGCCACCACCCAGCCACAATGCAACCACCATCACACACACACACACACACCACACACACACACACACACACAGTCATACCCCCACCTCCCATCCCACTTCCTACACACACGCCTTAACCCTCCTATATGCGGCTCCAAACACACACACACACACACACACACACACACACACACACACACACACACGGCACAAACAGAACAAACCAACCAACAAAACCAAACTACACCAAAACACAAACGCCAAACATCCCCACGGTGTGGGGGTGGGCGGGGAGTCAGTCAGGTCACTTACAAAACTCACCTGCGAGGCGTCCTCCAGGCCGGGCAGGCGGGCGGGGGGTTGGCGGCGTGGTGCAGCCCCAGCAGCCCCGTGGCGTCCTGCTCCAGCCCAGCCAGCCCCGGGTGGCCCCCGGCGTGGTGCAGCACGTCCGGCCGCCGCACCGTGTTCATGTAGTCGGCGCGCCGCGTGTCGTAGGCGCTGGCCGACAGCCCCGGTGCATCAGCGACTCCTCCCGGCGCAGGACGTTTGCGGTCGCCAGCCAGCTGGTTGTAGTGGTTCTGCTGGAAGGGGTTGACGTTGGAGTAGGGTCGGCGTTGACGTGCGTGTGGTGGAAGTCCATGGGCTGCTGGCCCGTGTAGGGCGGGGGAAGTAAGGGGGCTGGAAGTCCCCGGGGGGGCGTGCGTGAGGCGTGGGGCCGGCGAGAAGGTGGCCGAGTTGGACACCAGTGGCCGAAGCCGCCATGCCCGCCACACCAGGTCTGTCCGCCGGTCCTGCAGGGGAGACAACAAAAAAATCATCGTTTACTTTCCCGGGCTTTCTTCCGCTGAGGAAATGAAATGAAATCAATGTATGTGAAATGGCGCAGACAGATACATACATACAGTGGAGAGGGGAGGGAAGGGGAGGGGGAGAGG
>CM031600.1:84897435-84929935 GCA_018398815.1 Conus ventricosus
ACAAGATCATCACAGACAGTGAACAACATACGGCCACAGACCTAAAAAAGACAGTCACAACAACAACAACAAAATAAACACGCGTCCACACTGACAGAGAAACAACAGAGTAAACAATGTGCCGTCATCTTTTCTGATAAAAAGTTCGTCAAATGTGCGAACAAACAAATGGCCAAAAATTTAAAAACGACACAAATCACAAAGTGAGCCGCACGTGGCGACACTTTTGAAGAGAGAATGGTCAAAGAGTGATTAAGATGCGGCCACAAGCCTGAAACAATCACAGAGAATGAACACCATTTGGTTGTCACTTTCAGATGCGGCCACAAGCCTGAAACAATCACAGAGAATGAACACCATTTGGTTGTCACTTTCAGATGCGGCCACAAGCCTGAAACAATCACAGAGAATGAACACCATTTGGTTGTCACTTTCACAGAAACAACAACCAAGGAGTGAACAACACGCGGCCACTTTTTCAGAGACTATAGCAAAAGAGTGTGCAACATACAGTCGCAATTTTCAAAGAGAAAATAGTTAAAGAATGTTGGCCTGCAACATGTGGTCACAATTTTTCAAAAGACCATAATCAAAGAGTGTACAACATGCATTTGCATATTCAAAGAGACGATAGCCAAAGAGTACACCACATGCGGTCGCAACTTTCTAACAGATGATAGCCAAAGAGAATACAACATGCTGTCGCAATTTTCAAAGAGACAGTAGCCAAAAATTGTACAACATGCGGTCGCAATTGTCAAAACAAACGACAGCCAAAAAGTGTGCAACATGCTGTCGCAATTCCAGAGACAATAGTCAGGGTGTACAACATGCGGTCGCAATTTCCAGAGACAATAGTCAGGGTGTACAACATGCGGTCGCAATTTCCAGAGACAATAGTCAGGGTGTACAACATGCGGTCGCAATTTCCAGAGACAATAGTCAGGGTGTACAACATGCGGTCGCAATTTCCAGAGACAATAGTCAGGGTGTACAACATGCGGTCGCAATTTTTAGAGACAATAGTCAGGGTGTACAACATGCGGTCGCAATTTCCAGAGACAATAGTCAAGGTGTACAACATGCGGTCGCAATTTCCAAAGAGACAATATCCACAGTGTGTACAACATGCAGTCGCCACTTTCAGAGAGACAACAGCCAAACAGTCATAAACCACGTGCCTGGAGATCATTGTAGAGAAAGTTCCCCGTCAGAGAGCGTTCGTTCTGTCCCAGTCTCTGTATGCATGGAACACACATGAAATACAAAATAGTTATTTTCACACGGTCACACACACGCAAGTACGCACGCACACACGCAAGCACGCGCGTGCACACACAAACACAGTTATTTAATCATCAGTTTAATAAATATTCGACAAAGATGGCCCACAATCATACGCTTTTAACTTAATTATGTCCACCGTCAGGGCATTTCTTTCATTGGTTTTTTCGTTTTCATGTGATTGATTCTGCATCAGGAAAAAGACAGGTAATGCAGAAACACAGAAATAAAAAGACAATCAGAAAAAAGATAGCGAAATAACGTATGATAAAAGAAAAGGGAAAAAAAGCCTGATAAAAAAAAAACCCCAACAACAGAAGGAAAGAGCGAAGGAAAGAAAAAAAGCAGCAGAAAAAAAGAAAATAAAGAGCAAACGGAAGAAAGAAATGATCAGAGAAAGAACGAACAAAACAAAACAAAAAGAAAAAGAAAAACCCAATTAAGAAAAAAAAAAAAAAGAAAAGAAAGAAAACAAGGGAAAGGAAAAAAAGGAAGAAAGAAAGAACAAAAAGGAGAGAAAAGAAACCAACCAACCCACCAACCAAAACAGCATACATATACACAATACGGATCCTTCAGCTACGTCGAGTACGGACCACAATATTTAGAGGCCAATGAAAACATCCATTCAGGATGGGCGGGCAAAAGACGCAGTTCACCTCACCGATGAAATCGACCGAACAAAGGCATTCGTCGCACTGCAATTCACTCACCGGATTAAGCACCAACAGTACAACCACGGCGGAAAGACAACGTGCCGCGATAAATACTGAGAAAACACACCCGTCAGTCACAGTCAGTCAATCTCTCTCTCTCTCTCTCTCCTCTCTCTCTCTCTCTCTCTCTCTCTCTCTCCCCTTCAAACCTCTCTCTCTCTTAACAAAAAGTCCTTTCCACTCTTACAATCTTAGTGCGCACACACATACAAAGAACAAACGACATGTCACTGAATCCCAACATACGTGCCATCAAATCTCAGTCTGTAGTGAACCAGAGCTGCTAGCAGGAGATAGTACTCTCTTCACCTTTTTTTTCTCTCTCTCTCTTCTTCCTTCCTTTCTTCCCGTCTGTGAACAGCTAAATACAAGACGATTGAGTGCCATGTAAACCAAGCTAAGAAGGTAGCGGTGGCGTATGTGCTACCCACTACACCCCCCCCCCCCTTCTCTCTCCTCCCAGACGTGGACGTGGATGTCAGTGTCATCTCTGCTCTGTGTGTATGTTCAGAAGGTCCGCAATGGACGTTGGGAACTCCATCTGTTGGCTTCATTCCAGCACCAAAAAAAAAAGTTCAGGAATGAAGGAATGATAAATCAATGAAAAAAATGATGAACAAACAATGCCATCAGCTCAATTACCCAACAGAAGCCACCATGCTGAACTTGGAGACATTCTCAAACCTCTAGATTTTTGTTTCTAGCTGGACAGCTCCCCCTAAACCGTACAACTGACCAGTCTGCTTCTGGGCCTGATAATGGTTTCTCACCCCCAACAACAACAACAACAACAACAGTGATCCTCTCCGATTCCCTTCCGGCCCTCCAGGCTGCTGCAAAACGCAACACAAGCCATCGTTTGCTCTTGGAATGTTACGACCTGTATAAATATTTAAAAAAAACAAACGATGGCAATGATATTGTTATTGCTTGGACTCCAGGCCACGTTGGCATTCGGGGCGACGAAGCTGTCTATCAGCTTGAGAAGAAGGCCACAGATGATGAATGGTTGAACGTGACCGTTCCCTTCACAGACCTCAAACCCAAAACCTAAAGATAATTATAGGCCGATTTCAAAGATAATTTTGGCAGAGGAATGATGCACACATACAGCAGTTTCGAATCCGTCCAGACGCGGAGAAATCCATTCCATCTGTTACCCGAAAACTCAACGAGAAAACGGTGTTGCGCCGAATCCTTTTTGTTTGTTTATTTTTAATAATCCATTTTCAATCTAGTAAACAGAAAGAAGGCTGCATTGTGCATACCGTGCGTTCACTGAATATTTCTTTTTTTTTTTTTTACTGAGTGATGGGACGTGTATGACCACAGACCATGTTTCAACATGTCCCACCTGATGTCTTTTTTTCCTTTTTCTTTGTTTTAATTTTTTTTTTTAAGGAACTCAATATTTTCATCTGAATCGAGTTTGGCATGACTGGTGACAGATTGTTTTAGCCTATTAAGTTCAACACTTGACTTGGTCTGGAGATTTCCATCTTGGCAAATAACCTGTATATAATTCTGTTTCTAGCTGGCTTACAGCCTTGGTGTGGCCTTCGTGGTCGACTGAGCTGTGGACATGATGACTTCACGTGGGTAAACATGGTCGATGAAACCAAAACGTGACTCAGGAAATATTCCGTCAGCATAATCTCACAGTAGTTTTTTTGTTCTATGAATTTTCTCCCCTTAGTATCACTTAGAAACAAATCGCCGAGGAAAACCACGACTCACGTTTGCTTAATCAGCTCTTGAGTTTAACGGCAGCCCTGTTAAGGCCAAACTAAAAACGGCGTGAAGCATAATGGTCTAACGGGTTACAGCGGTTTGGGTTAAAAAAAATGTAATGTAATGACATCTGATTTATCATTATTAATCGTCATCATCAAATTCATCAGTATTGTTGTTATGATTATAACCGATCTGTAGTCCAGCATCAATACGCACGACTATGGCTCAAGCAAGTGATACCAACAAACAATTTAATAGAAAAATATAAACAAACAAATAAACAAGTAAAAACCAAATTTTAAAGAGAACAAAGGAAATAAAAGGCTAAACCGAAATTCCACCAAGTTATAAATTCTAAAAATCCTGACCATGAATCAAATAATAGTCAACAATGTTCTACGCCGAGTTTTCATGACCTGAACCTAATGACTAAGAACTAATATGGAATCGAACGACCAGCCCACAACTCATTTTGAGCCACGAAATTCCTACAACTTGTGACAAAGAACAAATCAAACAAAGAATCCATGACTCACTTCGAGCAACAAGTTTCCCACCCCTCTACGACCGTTCACAATCGGGGGGGGGGGGGGGGGGGGGGGGGTCATAGAAAATTTACCCAGTGCTTCGGTTACAGATAATTCATACTACACACCCCAATTGACAAACTGCGGTGAAATATATTTAAAAATAAAATCCATTTGAGAGACAGTGCAATGAAAATCGAGAGAACACGAACCAAGAAAAACACACTCACTGCAATTGTAGAAATATCAGAAGTAAATTGTACTGCGATGCCATAGCTTGCAGGTGTATTTTTTACAGCGGGTTTCTTCCCTTTTGTGCCGTGAAACAGACTTTTCCTCACATTCTGATTAGTTTATGGACATTTGCACGACTAACTACTATTCTCATCATGCTTCAAGAAAGGCCCCTGTTTTCCTTCCAGAACAATAAAACGAAAAGTCTCTATCATCAAAAATTTATCTCTGTGTGTGAAGAAAACTGTACACACTATCATGAGATTATAACTGTCATCTCATTGTGTAACTGTGCACACTATCATGAGATTATAACTGTCATCTCATTGTGTAACTGTACACACTATCATGAGATTATAACTGTCATCTCATTGTGTAACTGTACACACTATCATGAGATCATAACTGTCATCTCATTGTGTAACATTATGGGAAGCAAGCATTAAAATTACTGGATAAAAATGGCTACAATGTTCATGAACGTTCATTCTGCCGGACACTTGGAATCAAAACACGTTGCATAATTCAGACACATTCAACAGGCCCGACAAAGGACACTTGATCAAGTTCTGTTCGTTTCTCAACAGCACTGTAACTGCTACTGCTGCTGTTGCTGCCATTCATTTATATCCAGTGCCTGGTTTTATATTATGAGCGCACAAACATGTAAGCATTCAAGCTACATTATGTCCATGATGGCATATCACATCTCTGACGAGTTCACAAACGTGTGTGACACGGTGGTTTTAAGAGCATTCTACTTCGAGCTGTTTGCAGTGATACAATGTGTATCTGTTCACTGTATCTTTCACATCCACAGAGCAGCACAGCCGAGTCGTTACATACAAATCACATTCCAGCCGACCATGTAGGGAACTGTCATGACGTGCCAAAGAAACAGCCTGCCATGAAAATAAACACAACACACACTACATGACGTGCCAAAGAAACAGCCTGCCATGAAAATAAACACCACACACACTACATGACGTGCCAAAGAAACAGCCTGCCATGAAAATAAACACCACACACACTACATGACGTGCCAAAGAAACAGCCTGCCATGAAAATAAACACAACACACACTACATGAACCTAGAATGGTCTACCCCAGTCCATGACGTCATAACTGAACTGCTGACCTTAGGATATACAAACGCCGCAATACTAAGAATTCAGCACCTCCCCGTTAAAAAAATCTCCCCCGTTAGAGCCTACCCGCTCTTTCAGTGATAGCATCTTTCTTTCAATATGAGGCCACACTACATTAAAGATGGCAAATCAGCTTTACTTCAATCATGTAGAACATTTATGAGGTTTATCAATTCAATAACTTTTGTTGTTGTCTTTGACTGGTGAAGCATCAAAAGGAGAGAAAAGGCCTATGTTTAACGGGGAGCGCGGTGGGGTGGGGTGAAAAGGGGAGGGGGGGGGGACAGGCAATGGGGACTGGGGGGGGGGGGGGGGGGGGGGGCAGAGGCTGATGAATGCATGAAACGCCATGGCCGATGAAAACCTAGCCAGCCATTGTGCCGCTTAGACTGTTCGCCTCACATTCAAAACCAAGTAAAGTTCAAAGGAAAAGCTTTTCTTACAGAAAAATGCAACAAACACACACAAAAGACTATGTTGCCATCGAACAGACGCTGACAAATGGTCGGGCCGTGTTGGCTGTGGCCAGCACAAACTGACTAAACTCCCCAATCGACACGAGCTGGAAAAAAAAAACACTAAAAAAAACTAGGCGGGCGACCACACCCTGGTGTCCTCCTTTGAACCTACCTCGCTCCCTCCACACCGACGATACACGTACAACACATCCGGGCATCCCGTAAAACAATGGCGGCCTTCGTGACGACAGCATCTCGCTGTGGGGGGAACACACATACAGAAACGCTGACCTGTCCATCAAACCGACACAACTAGGAGAAAGCTGACGACCGCTTAGGAGAGAAGGAGCAAGTTCCGTTGAAACTAAATAAGACGTCTGTGGAGAAACAGTGGACCAGGGGAGACAAGCCCACACGATGAAACACACGGCGCGAAATGTATGAAGGCCACTAAGGGAGTGACGACCGAAATGAGCTCGAGCAAAGGCGACCAAACGTTTCTCTCTCTCTCTCTTTTTTCTTTTTTTCATCCCCCCCCCCCCCCCCCCCCCCCCCCCCCCCCCACCCATCCTGCCTCAGTATTCTTCTTTCAGGCACACACTCCACTCCGAAACGACCGTGTGATGGCCTCCAGCAATACACTTAATACTCTCTCTCTCTCTCTCTCTCTCTCCCCCCTGCTGCCACATTACTGCCGTGCTTGTCATGTCAGTTCCTCTTCTTCTGTAGCTCCCCGACCCCCCGATCCCCCCTCCCTCTCTCCCCCACCCACCTCTCTCTCTCTCTCTCTCTCTCTCTCTCTCTCCAACTCCTATGCAATGTGTGAGGAACACATCAGGAAAGGACAAACATACGTGCAGAGAGAATAAATAACAAAAAGACAGAAAGAATGCATGGGGAGGGGGGAACGGGGAGGGGGGGATAAACACTTAACAGCAAACAGTATTTATATTTCTCGTGTCTCGGTCTCTCAATAACACCTGAAAACATGTTTTAAAAAGTCTGGGCATTATCTTGATTGCTTATGCATTGAAAAATCATACATAAATTATTTGCACTTCAAATGCATTATAACGAAATGGCTGCCCTTCAAACAATTGATTTTTTTTTTTTTTTTTTTTGCTTCTTCATTCCTCAAGAAGCACTCCGGCGTTTACCATCGGCGAGGGGCTCCTCCCATCCCCTCCCCTCCACATATTAGATCACTTAAACCTAACATTCAGGCAGCCACATTCTGCCTTCAGGGATGATGTAAAAGAAAAAAAAACAAACATGACAGCTCTGAGGATGCCGTTTATCCATTTGATTCATTTATTCTATTCATTTTAACTTTAGGATATTAACTCTCTCACCGTTGCCCGATGACCTACTCTGCTGCAAGGTGTCGGATGGGATTAAGCGGTTTTCCTTTTTTCTTTTTTGTCCGTTTTTTTTTTTTTCCAAACGCTTCAGGCCATCTTGGTCTAATTCTTATTTGAAGGACATGTAAGGGAAAGGAATCCACACATATATTAATTCTAGAAAAAAAAAAGAAAACCCTCCAAGTTCGGCTATCTCGAGCGGGGGTTGAACCCAGAACCATTAGATCAATCAGTGGGGTGTGTGTGTGTGTCGTGTGTGTGTTGTGTGTGTGTGTGTGTGTGTGTGTGTGTGGTGTGTGTGTGTGTGTGTGATGTATGCGCGCACGCGCGATTTTGTTTTCTTCATACATATTATCCCATATTTCAGTACACTGGTGAGAAGACGAGGAAAACCCTGTCCATGCATTCACAGCTATACCCCGCAAACACACCACCAAACATTCACAGCTATACCCCGCAAACACACCACCAAACATTCACAGCTATACCCCGCAAACACACCACCAAACATTCACAGCTATACCCCGCAAACACACCACCAAACATTCACAGCTATACCCCGCAAACACACCACCAAACATTCACAGCTATACCCCGCAAACACACCACCAAACATTCACAGCTATACCCCGCAAACACACCACCAAACATTCACAGCTATACCCCGCAAACACACCACCAAACATTCACAGCTATACCCCGCAAACACACCACCAAACATTCACAGCTATACCCCGCAAACACACCACCAAACATTCACAGCTATACCCCGCAAACACACCACCAAACATGATGGTTTGCAGCTTCACACACACACACAAAAGCAGCATGGAGACTTCCGCCTAATGCCAATCAACTTCCGCCTAATGCCAATCTATACACGAGAAAAGAGATGGCCATTCTGCACATTATTGTGGCAGTAGACTGTGTACACAGATTTCAACTCAAGCTGCTTGTGTTGTATCTACTAACCCGGACACCCCCCCCCCCCCCCCCCCCCCCCCTTTTTTTTGTGTCGGAGTTCCCGAAGTCACTGTGTTCTTTCAGTAAATTATGTTTTATTTAAGCGAACGTTGAAAGGTTCAATATATTCATGATTTTCGAACACAATTTAAAAAAAAAAGTGTAATCCCATACTGTGTATATGTTAATGACTGATTTTTTTTCTCTCTTTCTATTGTTTTCCTTTCCTTTCTTTCTTTCTCTTTCTTTTCCCACCAATGTCCACGGTGTTTTCGTTTTATTTGACTGCTTCACGATCAAGACATACATCTATCATGTCATTCATTTCCCGTGTCTCAGCGCTCGGTGTTGCACTACTTCGAACTGGGGATGAGTTTCTTAAGCATGTATGTATTCTCACACCAGATACCAGTTAGTTTCTATTTGCCCATGGTGTGTATGTGTGTGTATGTGTGTGTGTGTGTGTGTGTGTGTGTGTGTGTGTGTGTATGTGTGTGTGCGTGTGTGTGTGTATTCTATTTGCCCATGTGTGTGTGTGTGTGTGGTGTGTGTGTGTGTGTGTGTGTGTGGCGTGTGCGCGCGTGTTTGTGCGTGCGTGTGTGTGTGTGTGTGTGTGTGTGTATGTGTGTACGTGTGTACACGCGCGAGCTTTCCAAAGCCATGGGTTTGACGACATATTCTTTTGAAAAGTGACGGATGTGTCTTTCCACATCATGCCTACAAAGGGCAGCAAAGAAACACGGGTGACACACATCACACCACGGCAACATGTGACATGCGCGCTCAATTCTCTCTCTCTCTCTCTCTCGCTCACACACAGACGGTCCCAGCCGATCTCAAACAAACCTTTCATCCCTTCATTCACCCCCACCCTTATCCCCCTATTCACGTACAAGCCCCCTCTTCTTTTGAGCCAACTATCCATTAATAAAGGAACACTAACAAACCAGCACAGACAGAAAGAAGAAAGGAGGGAGAGGTATAGGGGTAAGGAGGAGGAGGAGGAGGGGGTGGGGATGCAGGACAGGGCGGGAGACTGGCGGAGGTGGTGTGTGTGTGTGTGTGTGTGTGTGTGTGTGTGTGTGGTGTGTGTGTGTGTGTGGTGTCTGTGTGTGTTTCTATCTGTGTGTGTGTGTGTGTGTGTGTTTGTGTGTGTGTGTGTGTGTGTGTGTGTGTGTGTGTGTGTGTGTGTGTGTGTGTGGTCTCTGTGTGTGTGTGTGTGTTTCTATCTGTGTGTGTGTGTGTGTTTGTGTGTGTGTGTGTGTTTCTATCTGTGTGTGTGTTTCTATCTCTGTGTGTGTGTGTTTCTATCTCTGTGTGTGTGTGTGTGTGTGTGTGTGTGTGTGTTTCTATCTGTGTGTGTGTGTGTGTTTTTGTGTGTGTGTGTTTCTATCTGTGTGTGTGTGTGTGTGTGTATGTTTCTATCTGTGTGTGTGTGTGTGTGTGTGTGTGTGTGTGTGTGTGTGTGTGTGTGTTTCTATCTGTGTGTGGTTGTTTCTATCTCTGTGTGTGTGTGTGTGTGTGTGTGTGTGTGTGTGTGTGTGTGTGTGTGTGTGTGTGTTTCTATCTGTGTGTGTGTTTCTATCTCTGTGTGTGTGTGTGTGTGTGTGTGTGTGTGTGTGTGTGTGTGTGTGTGTTTCTATCTGTGTGTGTGTGTGAAAGCAGGGGAGGGGAGCAAAGAGAGGTCGAAGAGGAGAACAAGGAAAGAGGGAAACCGTGGGTGTCGCCTTATACTTCAGCTCATTGAAATGAGCTGCACGTAACTCCCGTGAGATAGGGAGGGGTCTCTCGCACCTGCGGGGACTAAGTTTTACTGCCCTAAGCCCATAGTACACAGTCACCGATCGTGGAGGGCCCAACACTGCCCAGATAAATAACAAAAAAGAAAGAAAGGAAGAATGCATGAAGCAGAGCAAACTACTGAAACATTAGAAGAAAACCTTAAACACACACAAACACACACACACACACACACAGACACACACACACGTAAACACGCGCGTGCGCACAAGAGAAATTTCTTTTATTTTTCCCAAAGATTAGATTCTACAGCGAGCAAACCGAGTACAGACACTATGACTTTCTTATGTTTTATTTCAAAGTTCCCACGCACCCTCCCCCTCCCTCACCATCACAACCACACACACACACACACACACACACACACACACAAAAACCACCGAGGAATCTCCAACAAAAGTTCAATTGTTAAAATCGCGTTTTAATACATTTATAACGAGTTAAATCTTCCTCTGGGGTGTGACAAAATAAAAAAACAAAAACAAAACAAAACAAAAAACAGAAAAAAGGAATCAACCATGACCTTTCTTTTTTATTAATTTCAAATCCAACTGGAAAAAAATAATATTTGTATGACTCAGCATGAAACAAAATGTATTAATCTTATCCGAGATCTGCTACATCTTTTTCTTTGTTTCTTTTCTTTTTTTAATTTATTTTTTATTTTATTTTTCTACAAATTGCATATTCTACAATTGTATGAATGTTTATATGCAGACCAAGAAAAATTAAGGATCTGCTAAATTTCTTTTCTATTAAAGTTTTTTTTTTCTTTTAATTTTGAGGGGAAAAAAATGGTTGATTTTCCTGCACGCGTTTCACCTTAAACACTGATAAATGGGCGAAGACTAAGTGATGATCAAACACGTGCATCGCAGACAAAAAAAAACAACCCACCCTATGCTTGTTGGAGAAAGACTGATCCTTCGAATATGAACTATGCGCTAATACATGCCTTTAAAAATACACTGCTTCGTGACATCAGTCCACATTTTCAACGTGCCCTTTAAACCAAAAAAAAACCAACAACAAAACAAACAAAAAAAACAAACAAACAGAAAACAACAACAACAACAACAACTTTATTTGGGCAACTGATCCTCCCGCATCTGTTGAAGTGTTTAGAACTGAGTAAAGCACAGGTTCATGCAAATAACAGAGCAAAAACACGCATCTCAACTCCTTCACTCTCTCCACTATCTCCCTGGGTTTTTTTGTTGTTGTTTTTTCTTCCCGGAAACAGCAGCAGAGTGTCTGTCTCAACTTCTTCAAATCCACACACCTCGCCAACTTCGCTTCTTCCTTAGCCACAAGACTCGCCTGAAAATTCCATCTTTCAGAGCCCAGACTTTCGGTGAGAGAATCTTTGATTAACCAAGCCCCCGCAGTTTAGAACAATCTACCTTTCATTCTCGGACACGCTGAATCTATCTTATTCCTTGAGGTCTCACCTTAAAACCTATTCTTTAAAAAGAAATCGGCCGCATTTCCGTCAATATTGTTCTCACTTAATTATGTACGTATGAGTTGTCCAGTGTGCGTGCACGACGGTGTGTGTGTGTGTGTGTGTGTGTGTGTGTGTGTGTGTGTGTGTGTGTGTGTGTGTGTGTGTAGCAGGGTAATGTGATATTCGAAGTGTCTTGTAGATTTAATTGCGATCCGGTATAATTATGTTTTGATGTATTTGCGTATTTATACCGATGTCGCGGAATGATCGTCTTTGCATTCTTTATGATGTTTAATTTTAACAGGTCAGCTGTTTTGTTTTATCTAAAACGTTCCTTCCTTTCGTTAAGTGTTGCAGGCAGCGTCCCAAATGAATGCGCGGACAAATGTTCAATGGTTTTTTGTTTTTTTTTTAAACGACCGACCCATTTCTCGGTGTGTAACTAAATTTTTTTTTTTTTTTTTTTCTTCCGTGGGGACCTCAACCTTTGAAATGTGGGGACTCCATCCTCTTCCTTGTCCCCCCCCCCCCCCCCCCCCCCCCCCCGTCCGTCTTCCTGATGTCCTTCATTAGGCGATGCTGCAGTCTGTCTGTCGGTCAGTCACCTTCACGTTTGATGTGCAACGTTAGGCCTGCCAGTGAAATTCAAACGTCTTTGTCCTCTCGCCTTCGCTGAAGCCTCCGAGTTCTCTCTCTCTCTCTCTCTCTCTGATGTACAATGGTCGACTCCCCCCCCCCTCTCTTCAACACCCCCAGCCCCATCTCATCGTGGAAAAGTGTAGGCTTCGCTGGAAGAGGTCGATGTGAACAAAGACAACCGATGCTCTGCCGCGTTAGCATGGCTATTGTTTTAGGGGTGTGTGTGTGAGTGTGTGTGTGTGTGTGTGTGTGTGTGTGTGTGTGTGTGTGTGTGCTCGCGCGCGCGTGTGTATATGTGGCTTATGTGCATGTGGCGTGTGTGTGTGTGGCACGCGCGCGAATGTGTGTGTGTGTGTGTGTGTGTGTGTGTGTGTGTGTGTGTGTGTGTGAGAGAGAGAGAGAGAGAGAGAGAGAGAGAGAGAGAGAGAGAGAGAGAGAGAGAGAGAGAGAGAGAGAGACAGAGACAGACAGACAGACAGACTTGCACCAGTCATCGGCCACGACAAGCTGTTTTACATGCTGAGTGGTTCACAGCTGTGGCTTGCACTTGTCAATAAGGACGCAGGCACCCACCCACCCCCCTCTCACCTTCCCGCATCCAACCCCCACCATCCCCTCTCCTGCCCCCTTTCATTTTCATCCTTTCTTCTTTACAATACCGTTTAAAAAAAAAATTTAAAAGCTAGGTATCACCTTGAATTTTCTTTTACAACAAAATAGCATCATCGCTTTGATTTTTTTTTCTTAAGGCGCAATGCCGTGTAATTTAAAAAAAAAAGAAAGAAAAAAAAAGCATGAGATGGTACTGTATACCACTCAACTCTTGGTCCCAAAAATAGAAAAAAAAAAGAAGAAAAAAATAACGTACATTTCGTCTGAAGTTCAGTGTCTCTGGCGCATGTTGCTTAGGAAAACATTCGACTGCTAGTTATCCGTTACAGACAATAAATCCATATTCATTCGACTGTTAGTTATCCGTCACAAATAAATCGATACTCATTCGACTGTTAGTTACCCTTTGCAAATAAATCTGTATATATTCGCCTGTTACACATCCGTTACTTACAACTTGAATCAATACACATTCGCCCGTTAGTTGCCCGTTACGAATAAATCATTATACATTCGGCTTGTAAATACCCGTTACAAATAAAACAGTCAAGCAAAGCCAGTGAAACACAACAAAGGTGTGAAACAAAGGTTTTCCGATTCTGTTACAGCGACTCGGTCCTTACGCGTCCAACGTGGAGAGTGTGAAACAACAACAGTAAATAAATAAAGGAGAGAAAAAAGAATACAAAATAAACGCGCCGAAGTGCCACATCCATTTTCCTCATCTTCCAGTACCATTTCAACCCCCTCTCTTGGCTGTTCAGGGAGAATGCTACAAGCTGGTTTTAAGGTTGGATCTTTTTTTTTAGTGTCTGGAATCAGCACACATGTCTGTTTCTGGTTTCAACGAACTCCTCCGCCCCTTACACGGCCTCGGTCACTGACCGGGCTATAAACATGAAATGAACGATCATACTTCTGAAAGTCTTTGAAATTTTTTTTTTAACGAACCTTAAGCCCGATAGGTTGATCAAATAAAGGGGGGGGGGGGGGGGATAAATAAATAAATAATCGTTCACTAGGTCTGCTGTTTTGTCTTGTCCGAAGAAACGTTTACACGCGCAAACATAATCATACTGCACAAGAGGATGCACATTGACACAGGTTCGCCAGCCAGTGGACACACGTGAACACAAAATTCTGTGTGTAAAATGGAAAATGAAATGAGGCAGTGAACAGCAAACAATAAACAAGCAGGGTAACTCTTGCTCCCATAAGGAAACCTAACACAGAGTAACTTTTATTCAAGACTGGTACAGCCTTTTAAACTTGCATAAAGTCAGACAAATACAAAGACAAACAATCTAATAGTGGGGGAAAGACAAGCGCAGGCCAACAACCCCTCAGGGGTAGGGGGTTGAAGGGAGACTCGAGAAGGAAGAGGGGAGCTCTCGTTTCTTTCCTGCTTCTTGAAGAATGAACAGATCAAAAGACGGATTTCTGACTACTGCAGGAGTTTATATATAAACCTAGGGCAGAAAACAACGAAATACACTGCTCGGATTAACAACGCTTAAAGTTTTTGTGTTTGTTTTTTGTCGAAACCTAGAATTGAAATTACAAAGCAAACAGGAAAAATGAATGCATAAATAATTAAATGAATGAAAACGGCGCTGAGTTTTCAGGATGGGTGGGTGAAATTTTGATCGTTTTGGGCGTTATGATGGATTCTCTGTTTGTCCTGTTTACAATATTCACGCCCCCTCCCCTACCCCCACCCAATCACCCAGATCATATTCTTGCCTCGGTAAACATGCTCAAAATTTAAAATCGTGCAGCTGCAGAAATATACGAAACAACCAAACAAACAAACACACACACACACACACACCACCACACACACAACACACACACACACACACAGACGAAGAGAATGACCAAACAGTTTCGCTATCTGTCCGTTCCGTGTAACTTGATTCTCCGCTACAACTCCTGCCTATGTTCACCTTGCATGGTAAAGCGTTCCAGATACAATTTCCCAGACAGTTTTAAAACCCATCAGGACTGTCGTCAACGTCTGAATGTTATTGGAAAGTCGTTAAACATCCCAGGTGTCAGGAAGTGGACAACAGAACATAAAATAAGACTGCATGTGTTTAAAACAAGAACAAAGAAAGTAGGCTTATAGGGGCCTACTAGGGAAAAAACTGACTCAGAGGTGATAACTCGAAAGGCGTTACTCACCGACCTTAGGAGGGTAGGTTCCCTTTGTGTGGATTCCCCGTCCCGGGAATTACGTACGAATTACGTTGACGGATCAACGTTCCTATGTCAGAAATTTTTCTTTGTTTCATTTTGATTGACTGACCTATCCTATACATCTTCACTGACGGCGAAGAAAAAGAAAAAAGAAACGGAAAAAGTGAATTTCAATGTCACAAATTTTTAAAGGTTTACAATCTGTGTTTTAGATGGATTTGGGTTTAAAGGGGGGGGGGGGGGGGGGGGGGGGGGGGGGGGGGGGAACAAAAACAATACCCCCGCCACCCCCCCCCCCAAAAAAAAAAAAGAAAGAAAAAAAAAGAAAAAAAAAGTTTTTCGATATTATGTATTGAAAAAAATTTTCACTTGATGCAAATTTTGTTTTAAAATGGATTGTGCATTATGAATTAACAGATTAATTTGTTGGCTATTGTTTATGTTGTAGGATGTAAATAAGTAATTACCTGATAAACAAAAACGGAATAAAAAAGAAAGGAGGGAGAGAGAAGAGAGGGGAGGGGAGAGAGAGAGAGAGAGAGAGAGAGAGAGAGAGGGCGGACGTGACGAACGTTGGCTTTGTAAAAAGATATGCACAATGATAAATGTTTCGGTTTTTTGTGTTTTCCGATACTAAAGGGTGACGAAAACTTGTTCTTCGTAGCCATAGTCTACGCTTGTAACGCTTTAGCATAAGAACTTTAAAATGACAGCTAAGTCATTTAGGTTTTCCTGAAACGTTTTGTTTTCGGCACTTCGCTGTTTATGGACACAGTGTGTAAAGAGAGAGGAGAGAAAGAGAGAGAGAGAGAGAGAGAGAGAGGGGGAGAGAGAAGAGCGAGCGAGGGTGGGGGGGAGAAATCTGTACATAAGCACTCGCAATACTAACCCACGCAACTTAAAATCAGACATCGGTAATCAGTATACATCATAATTTTAAAAACTAACACATACGCACACTGACAACACAGAGACAAAACATAAAAGAACTCGCACCTAACAAAACAGAAGCACTGAAAAAAAAGAAGGAAAAAAAAACATTTAAAAGAAGACAAAGGGAGAATATCTCATGCAAGCACCTTCACAGCACTCGCAACCCGTAAACACAAAGAAAAAAAAAGAAGAAAAAAAAAAAGGGGGGGGGGGGGGGGGGGGGGGGGGGGGGGGGGGGGGGGGGGGGGGGGGGATAAACCCCTTGCTTAAGGCACTTGTTCAATTTCTCCATTCATGGAAGATCAATATGATAAATCGGGAAAGTGTTAGCTCAGCGAGTTTTCAGAGATGGGGCTTGGAGAGAATATTTAACGAACAAAATAAAAACAAATAAAAAGAAAAAACCGAAAGAAGAAAACGAAGGAAGAAGAGGAAAAAGATTGATTACTCAAAGGGAAAGGCGTGTCACACACACACACACACACACACACACACACAAAACACACAAAAAGGTGTGGGGTGGGGGCGCTCCACGGACGAGATTCGAACAACAAAACGGTTGGGCAATCCTTATTTCCACCGGGAAGTTGACGTGGCCATCGATGCCCGCAAGACCACAACGACACGCTGATCCGGACACACATTTTTAACGCATGATGCTGACAAAAAAAAAAACCTAAAGGATTATTAAACTCCCCCCCCTCCCTCCCCCTCCTCCCAGCCCCCTTCCGTCCCCACCCCCTCCACCTCTCTCCCCTCCCCTCGCCTTCTCACTTGGAGACAATCTCGTGAGTATGGTAATTAAGGAGTGAGTGTTTTTTTTTTGTTTTGTTTTTTAACCCTGGCACAAGAAAGAAAACGAGAGCAATTCATGTTCTGCTCTTCCTCCCCTCGCTCACCTCCACCTCCCTCCTCCTCTCCCTTTGCCCCCCCCCCCCCCCCATCCTGTGGCTCTCCGTGGTGGACATGAAAGGCGAGCCACACAAAGAGATGACGGCGGCCGAGCTTTGCTGGAGGGTCCCCACTGGTCAACACGGTTGGGCTACACACGTGTGAATGGCGAATGATTCCTCTTTAAGCGTGATTGCGAGAAGAAGATAACCACGTCCTTTTCACTCGCTCACCTAAATTGTTAATCATGATATTAATTATAGGAACAAGTTAGTCCCTTCCGAACCACTAATACACCAGAATGCGAGAAGAGAATTGTCAAGTGCTCGAGTTTATTTTGGAGATTATGTATTAAAATCTGCCCGCTGTTAAGACCTTTATTCATCAATAACAAAAAATAAAAAAAGACTTTAATAACCTTTTTGTTTCGAGTCACGTAAATGTTGTTGATAAAATTTGCCCTACTCGCTGACCCCTCAAAAATAAATAATTTCCGCTCTAAATGGGGTTGTCTGGAGACATTAAAGAATAAAGAGAAGACGAACATGCAAAGTTTCGAACTGTTTAAAGTGGACAGCCTTACGGAGTTTTACTGGCTATAAATCATGTAAAACATTCAACATCAGGGAATGGCTACCTAAAAAAAGACAGTAACAAACCACTCCTCACTCCCTCTCTCCCTTCAAACTGACGACTCTCACTGAAATTCCACCACCCTCCCTCCTTTTCCCTCCTCCCCTCTCTTTTGCCCCTAAGCACGAGGGCTGTTGTGAATCACAGATGGCGAAGACAGTCAAACACAGAACGGAACTGCAGCCAAGAACGGAGGGATGGCATACGGAAGGAGTTCCAACGGCCCCATGTACGGAGATTCAGTTTCACTTCAGTTTCAGTTTCATCAAGGAGGCGTCACTGCGTGCGGACCAGTCCATACAGGATACACCACATCCGCCGAGTTTTGAGACCACACTACGCATGATATCCAGCCGATGGTATAAATGAATTAATTAAGATGAGAGAATTGAAGAAGAGGGTCTCGTGGTTACGATTAAGCAGATGTCTGACTACGCGTTAGCCCAATGCGCTGGTGAGACCTTGAGTGCCAACCTAACATTGGTTGTCTTTTTTTGTTTTGTTTTGTTTTTGTATGTGTGTGTAGTGAATACGGAGACGATGAGGGTAGTATGTGACCAATGAAATTCAACTACCAAACGGAACTTTGCCAGCGGCACAAAAGCTTTTGCCCGCTCCTTCATTGATCGCAAGATCGTGTGGAAATCCGATAAAAACCAACCAACAAACAGAACACAAAAACAGCGGCGGAAACCTTGAAGCCGAATCCCGCACACCGATATCGATGGGTCGTTCCGTTCTGTTGATAAACTCCACACGTATTTAGATAGTTCTGTTCGGTTATTTTCTAGTCTGGCCTTGGGCAAAAATTTCTTGAAGAATGAGAACCTGAAAATATTTCTAAGGGAGGAAAAAGTTTGGACACAATATACCTGAACCGAGTTCAGATACTCCGACGAACAAGCGCAGGCTAACACACCATCGTCGTAGTCCATGGCTTTAGATACTGACAGTGACACGGCATTTTTGAAATTCATGAATCATTCAAAACTGTACACACACACACACACACACACACACACACACACACAGTCAGACGGGGCACCGACCTCAGGCGACGTGTTGTCTAACAAGCATAAGGCGGAAGCGGCGTGCGGCATGCTGGCACCGGCGGCAGGAGGACTGTGGTGGCTGCTGTGGCTGACGACGGCCGTCGCCTGACCGCCCGGGTTGTTGTTGTTGTCGTACACCCCGCCACCACCGACGCTGACGCCCGACGTCTTGTCCCCGCTGGCCGACGTGGAGGGCGCCTCGGAGTAGACCACGGGCACTCCGGCAGGCAGGCAGGCCCGCTGCTGTCCAGCACCATGCCGCTGCCGCCGCCCCCGCCCATAGGGTTTGTGGTCAGTCCGTTCATGGAGGTGGTCAGGGCGCTGGTGGGCGTGTGACCATGCCGTTGGTCAGGGCGTTGTGCGAGGAGGAAGGTACCGCCATTTGGGGGTCCATGCCGTAGGCGTTGGAGGAATCCGCTCCGTCCATGAGGAATGATCAGCTGAACTAAAGCAACGCTGATGAAACGACTCAACGCCCAAGGGCTGAACGTCGGAGGAATGAAACTGGAAACGTTGGAAGAACTGGGGACTTCAACGCCGGCGGAAAACACACTGAAGGACTGAACGCTGAAGGAATAAACTGTGATGAGGTAAAATGTTTATGCTGCCGGGGTGTAGAACAGTGAAGGGATGTGCGAACTGTGAAGAAATACGCCAACTCCCCAAAGATAATCTTCAAGGCACTCGTAAACTAATCCACTAACAAGACGCTGGGCAACTAACTCCCTGACACAGACCGCTTGGCTTCAAGGGACGGAGTGAAGAAGCTTCAGGCTCCACTGGTCGCTCGGGGAATTGATCTGTCTCTCACGGGTATCTAGTTCAGACTGACTGACTTCGTGGAGGAACGGGCTAGCCGGAAGGATGAAGCGACGGGTGGACGGATACCGGTTATCGCTCACGTGACATCGCCCGTGTCCATCCGCTGCTAATCCGTCAGAAGTCGACACCATGATTGGCCGATCGGCGAGTTAGTGGAGCGGAAATGACCGCTGTGACTCCTCCCTTGACTTTTCTGTGTCGCTGCCCCCACCCACACGCACACACAGAGACAAACACAGACACACAGCACACGTAACGGAAGGCCTGGGGGTAGATCAGACGGCGTGAAGGGTACACCGCCAGTCTCGCCACTGTCGACACTCAGACTCGCCGCCCTGTCCAGCCATGGCGAGAAGAGACAAGACACAGCGAAGGACACACAGAGAAAAACACACGTTAAAAATAAAAAAGAAACAGCCGACCAAAACACAAAGTCCAATCGCCGTACGCCCCCCACACAAAAAACCAAAACAAAGGGCAGAAAGCACAAGGCCAGCGCGGCTTCCTCACTCCACCACGGGCAAGCTTCGCTGTGACAAGTCCCGGACAAGTGACAACACTCCTCCCAACCTTCTCTCCTCCCTCCCCCCTCCCACCCCCTAAGTCTCCTCCCTCCCGTCCCACCCTCCCCAACAGCCGTGCAGTATATAGCTCCAGGGCCCTTTCCGCCTCCTCCCCCTGCGGGCAGCAGGCGACGGTTGGCAGCGCCGGAGGGCATTGGAGAGGCGGCGGCCCTCCCGACACCCATTGAACGCCGCGCTGCACTGCGGGGCGGGGGACACGCGGGGCCCACAGGCAATGGCCCGCGGCTCAACCACCAGGCGCCAGCCTCGCCCACCACCGCCGCGCGCGATTTGAGTCGATGGGAGTGATTGGGCAAAAGGCGCTATTGAACCCTCGTGGGCTTGGTGGGCTGGGAGAGGGAAGAGACGTGGTGGTGGGGGTAAACTGGGGGAGGAGGGGAGGGAGGGAAGCGGGCGGAAAGAGCGGGGGGTGGTGGGGGGGGTAGGGGGAGGAAGGGTGATGGTGGGGGGAGGGGAAGAGTGTTGAGGGTGTGAAAAGGGGAGGCGGAGAGAAGAGGAAAAAGGGGAAAAGAGGGGGGGTTGGGGGGGGTTGGGGGGGAGAACGCTTCTGGCGGGTTAAAACGGGGGGGAGCCAACTGGAAAAATTTGTTCTCATTTGGGGGTAAATTTTTTTTGGGGGGAAAACCCGCTCTTTCCTGCCCCTCCTCACCCCCCACCCCCCTCTCTCTCTTTTCCCACCTCCCACCCCCCTTTTGTTTTCCCTTTTTCCTTCTCGATTTTCCTTGGGGCAATTTTATCGCCCATTCCCCTTTTAAAAAAATTTTTTTTTAAAAAAAAGAAAACACGGAACAGAGAAAAACAAAGAAAAAAGTATCCTGACCCCATCCTACCCCCCCCCCCCCCCCCCAAAAACTCCCTCTCTTTTTCTCCTGGGGAAACCCCCTTTTTACAAACAAAAGACCTTTTTGGGGCAAACAATTTCCACTGTGTTCACATGTCCCAGTCCGCGGGCTTGAGCGGGCAAAAAACACCCGGGGAAACAGCCCGAAACAATCACTGAAACCTCTCTCTCTCCCCCCTTTTCGTGAGTGTTTAATGCCCCGCGTGCGGGCGAGTGTGTGAACGGCGCGTCCCCCTTGAGCAAGGTGCCCCAGCTTTTTTTCATTTGCCACAAAAAAAGGGGGGGGGGGTTTGCCTTTTTCAAATGCCCAAACCTGCGGCTGTCCTCTCTATTGCCCCTGGGGGTGCTGGTTTTTTTCCCAAACGCCCCCCCCCCCCCCTTCCCCCCCCCTTGTTTTTTTATTTTTTTTAAACAATAGTTTTACGCCCAAAAATTTTCAGCAACCTTTTGGGGGTAGTTAGCACCCCCCCCCCCACCCCTTTTCCGTTTTTCCTCCCCCCATCCCCACCCCCTTTTCCCCTTTTAAATCTAAATTTTAAAAAAAAAAAAAAAAACATTTTTGGTTTTTCTTTCAGGGGGTCTTGGGTTTTTTCTTCTTTTCTTGTTCCTTTCTCAGAACTTAAACTTTAAAGCACACACACCCCACACACACCACACACCATAAACCATTTTTCACGAACGAGAAACCACCACCACCACCTTTTAAAAAAAAATTTTTAAAAAAAAGAAAAAAAATTTCCCGCGGCTTTTTCGATGACGTGGTTCGAAAAACCCTGCCCGCGTAAAATTTTTGTACGGAAAGTTTTTTTACCCCGAATGATACATAATCCATCACGTGTCCTTTGGAAAACGCAAAAGGAACCCCGCCCGAACTGAACGTGGTTTTGGAACAATTTCAAAGGGAGCGGATGGGGCAGGATGAAAGTAAAGGGGTGGGGGGAGGAAGGGAAAGGGGGGGGGGGGGGGGGGGGGGGGGGGGGGGGGGGGGGGGGGGGGGGGGGGGGGGGGGGGGGGGGGGGGGGGGGGGGGGGGGGCGGGAGGAAAGAGGGACGAGCAAAAGTGGCTTAGTGGGCTGCGTTTGTTTTTGATCGATGGAAAGGAATTTTAGGGCAGAGTATGGGGAAAAAAACGGGCCCCGTTGATTGGGAAAGAGCTTTGGGAAAGGGGGGGGGGTCGTTTCATGTTTTTTGTGTTTGTGTGTGGGGTGTGTGTGGGGTGTGTGTGTGTGTGTGTGTTTGCGGAAGGGGAGAGAGAGAGAGAAGAAGAGAGAGAGAGTGTGTGTGGGTTTTGTTGGGGTTTTGGGGGGGGGGGTTTTTTTTGTGTGTGTTGTGGTGTGGGGTGTGTGTGCGCGCTTTTCCCCGCAACTGTAGTGTGAAGGGGTGTAGTGTGGGGTTTTTTGTGTAGTGGGGGTTTTGGGATGTATGAGTGGGTTTGATATAAAATAATATATTATTATAAAATATATATATATAAAATATTTTATAAAATATAATGTATTTTTAAAAATATTTAAAAAAAAAAAAATTTTTAAGGGATGTTTTTTTGTAAAATTTCCTAAAGTTGATTTTCTTTTTTCCCCCCTTTTTAAAATTTTGTCAGATCACAGTGGGTTTAACGTGAAAGGGGCGATAATTTTAACAAAATAAAAGTGGTTTTTTAAAAATCTGAAGGGGCCCCCAAACCCCTTGGGGGGCAACTCGTTTAAAAACCCTTTTTTAAAAATATTCTTAACAGATGTTGCTCCCCAAGGGGGTTTAGCCCTTTAGATTTTTAAAAAACACTTTTATATTTTATTATATATAAAAAATAATTTTATATATATATATGTGTTTTGGGGGTGTGTGTGTTGCGCTGCAAATATATATTGTGTGTGTGTGTGTGGGTGCTTTCATTTCTCCGGGCCCCAAAAACCCGTGACCAGTAGGAAGAGACGAGAGCTAATTAGGGCGGGCGGTCCCTTGGGGCGAGGAACTCCAAATATTGGCCAAACACTCGGGGTTTTACCTTCACGGGACCCCACAAACCGCAGCTTTAAGGGTTTTTTCAACCCATTTTACTCTCTCATCCTCCCTTCCCCCTTTTTCAAAATCTCCTCAAAATTAAAAACCCCCCCCCCCCCCCGCCCGCCCTTTCCCCCCCCCCATCCACCCCCACCCCAACCCCCAACCGGGACCCGGGCCAAACCCCCATGCCCCCGAGGGAAAAGGAAAAGACCCGGGGGGGGGGGGGGAAGAAGGGGGGGTTTCACCCCCCAAAAAAAATTTGGGGCCGCAAAAAGGGGAAAACTTTGGGGCCTTGGACACGGGGGAAAAACCCCCGGGGGGTGATCAAGTCTCCAATCTTGGCATTTATTTTTTTATTGGTTTGTCAAACGCCAAAAGGTAGGGGGGGTTTTTTCCCCCCACCCCCTAAAAATTCCTCGGGTTTTTTAAAATTTTTGTTTTTTAATTAAATTTAAAAATTTTTAATTTTTGGTTTAGGGGGGGTTTTTAAAACAATTCTTTATTCTTTTAAAAGTTTAAATTTTTCCCCCAACCCCTTTAAAAACCCCCCCCCCCCCCCCCCCCCCTCCCTCCACCCAAAACCCCTTTTTATTATCATAATTTACTATTACAAATTTTCATTATGAAACGAGTATCTATCAACCAATTAACATTCTAATCCACTAAAGGGTTTTTACCACACCACCCCAAAAAGCCCCCCCCCCCCCCCCCTTTTCCCGATCCCTCTTATTAATTTTATTTTACATTTTTGTAATTATCATTATCAAGCAAGCACCTCACTTTTTTCATTCTAAGTCCCTTTTAATGGTTTCCCCCACACCACCAAACGCAAAAAAAAGAAAAAAAAAGTTCTATTTTTGCCGAACCCAAGGGAAAAAAAAACAAAATTTCCCAAAACAAACAACGACGCGTTTTTTGGGCCCCTTTTTGGGCTTTTTCCAAAGGGGAGAAAAAACAAAATTTAAGACAATGAAACGAAAAAAACGAAAAAATTTACGGTTTTTTCCACAATTGGGGGCAAAAAAGGAGGGGGAGATAAGGGGACGGTTTTGTTTTTTCGTTATCATTGTCTGGACTGTTTTTTTGTCTTGCCCGAAAAGGACCCAAGAGGTCGAAACGCGTCGTGTTTGTCTTGTCATTTGTTTGTCTCCTTCGTTCGGCGGAACGGTAATTTTTCTGGTTAAGTTTCTTTCTTTCTTTCTTTCTTTCTTTCTGCGTACACAGGCTGATACTCCTGCGGACTTTGCCTGAATAGACAGGCAGTGGAGTTTTGTGTGTATGACCGTTTTTTTATCACGCCATTAAGGCAGCCATACTTCATCTTCGGGGAAGGTACATGCTATGTGTAACGTGTCATCCATGCCAACGGCCAAACCCGGCCTTCTTTTCCGACAGTTGGTGATGGGATTTTACGTGTGTGCAAGATGTTGTGCGTGCGTTCACACACGGAACCTCGGTTTATAGTCTCATTCGAAGGACTGTATAGGGAATGGAGTCAGAACCAATGTTAACTCCGAGGGGAAAATCCCCTGTACCGAAATTCGAACTCGCAACCCCATGATCACGTGTCCGGCGCTCTACCAACTGAGCTATCCGGCCCCCTAAGTTGGTTCAATTCCCGCCTGCAGTCGCCTCACTTTGAAACTTTCCTGACGTCGTATGATTGATTGACTCTCTCTCTCTCTGTGTGTGTGTGTGTGTGTGTGTGTGTGTGTGTGTGTGTGTGTCTGTGTGTCTGTGTCCAGCATCTGCACTTTCCATAATGCCTCATATTCATCATCATCATTGTATGTCCTAGCGGGTCCGTTCGGATCGCTTGATGCCTCGAGACAAAAAGAAGAAAGCCAAGGAACTGGTTATGGCCGTGAAAGATGGCGTCTCTTCGTGTCCGCCCTCCTGCCCATCATGTCCTCCCTTACACCTGGACAGAGTCAAGTGACAAACCAAGCGTTGTCCTGGCTGTAAAGAGACCCGAGCTGAATGGAAGAGACTCCCCAACCCTATTCTGCTCTGACAATGTGTTGATCTCCTCGGTTAAAAAAACAAACATACAAATAAAAATAATGGTATTTAGAAAACAAAAATCTTCTAGGAATTGGCAGGTCAGTGTTTTGGCCCATTAGATACTAATCTCCTCGGTTTAAGAAAAGAAAAGAAAAGAAATAACGGTGTTGGGAACAGATCTTCCAGAGATTCGCAGTATAATACTTGTGCCCACTGTTGGAAATCATTCCATTCGCTCCCAGCAAACCATGCAAAACATATATATACTGACTGAGCAAGCGCGCGTGCGCGCACGCACACACACACACACACACACACACACACACACACACACACACACACACAGAGAGAGAGAGAGGAGAGAGAGAGAGACAGACAGACAGACAGACAGACAGACACAGAGAGAGAGAGAGAGAGAGAGAGAGAGAGAGAGAGAGAGAGAGGAGAGAGAGAGAGAGAGAGAGAGAGAGAGCCGAGGACCTGTAACCACGAAACAAAGAGTTGGACAACGAATCGACATTCCATTCATCCAACGACCATAGTGTACATCCATCATCCGACAGCGTCAAACAAGTATGCTACCTTGTCCGAACCTAGTGGTAAGGCCATTTCCTATGGCGCCTTACGGGCGTCAAAAGTCCACTAAAACAGCAATAACTAGCAAGAAAGCGGCCAGAGAACGGCTGGTATTATATCAAGACAGTGATTCCCAGGCAGTAGGTATGTTGATGTGTACACGCTGTTGCCGTGTCTTAGGTGTTACATTGCCCTGGGGCAGTCTCCGTGTATTTTTCCCCTCCCCTCTTTATGTCCGCTCTTTGTTTCTCAGCGAGAACTCCCGAGATTACTGAGCATTGGTGAGATTGTTTCGCCTGCGATCCGGTTTTTAGCCTCCCCCTCCCCCTTCCCTATGAAGTCGTTCCGTCGTTAGGGATGATGTCTAAACACCACACACATACACAGTGGCCTTTCCTCTCTCCGAAAAATGGGAGTTGGATGTGTGTGTGTGCGTGTGTGTGTGTGTGGTGTGTGTTTAAACAGGCGTTTACCCACGAAACGTCGGTCTGAAGTCTCCTCCGAGGGACTAGAAGGAGACTGGAGTCTGCATACATGTGAACTCTGAAGAGAAAATCTCTGCTAACCGGGTTGTCTCGAGTGAGAATCGAACGCCTTATCCACTGGACCAGCCATTTTTCTTTTCATTTTTGTTTTAAATCTTTTTTTTACGTCCATTCATTGAAAAGAAGGAAGAGGAAGGGAAAAATCTGAGGGTGCAACAAAATGATGACAAAATCAGGGCGAAACGCCTAACCGTTTTGTGAACAATTTTCACCGGTCTAGACGATGTTCAGACACCTTCAGTCAACAGAAACCTAACAGCTTTAATGACCCCCGATCAGCCGTGAACATTGGAAGCAGTAGCTTACACTTCCACTCCCCACACCCCCACCCATCCCCGCCGGCACAGTCATGCGCAATCATACCAATGATAACTGCGTAAGCATGTGCGAGGCAGTTGTATTCATAGTGACCATGCGCAATACAAGCCGACAAGAATGAATTATGAAGCAATAACAAGACTGACGAAGACCCGTTTCACCTTGAGAAAAAAAAGAAGAAAAAAGAGAAAATCCACACACACACACACACACACAAACACACGCGCGCGCGCGCACGCACACACACACGCACACACACACTGAAAACCTTTCACTAGAATGAAAATTAATGTTTTCGTGTAGATAACGGTTTTTATGGGCTTTTGACACGGGTAAACTTCCATAAATGGCCACACGGTCGTTCTCACAGCAAGTGCATCGCAAGAAGTCGGCTCTCCCGACTCCTGGTCAGTGTCATTTATTTTTAATGACGGGGAAAGTCAAGGGCTTCGAGGCCAGGTGCGAACCAAGGGATTTCTTTGCTATGTTTGGGATCCGAACTTCTTGGATCTCATGTGGCGGGGCTCCGGGTGTGATAGTGAAATATTTTTTTACGCGATGTGCCATTTGGTATCCATTTAAGTAACTTATTGACTGAAGGGGGAGAGAGAGAAGAAAGCGAACCAGCGAGAGAGAGATAGAGGAGAGAGGTGGCGTTTGAGAGAGAGTAGAGTGAGAAACTGACTGAGAGAGGAGAGAGCGTGAAGAACGAAAGCAGAAGTGAAGAGTGATGAGAGAGAGAGAAGAGATGAATGAGAGAAGAGAGAGAGAGAGAGAGAGAGGAAGAGAACGGAAGAGAGAGAGAGAGGTGAAGAACGAAAAGAAGTGTGAGAGAGTGAATGAGAGAGAGAAGAGAGAGCTGAATGAGAGAGAGAGAGAGAGAGAGATGAAGAGAGAGAGAAGAGGGAGAGAGAGAGAGAGAAAGAATGAGAGAAGGAAGAGGAGAGATAGAGAGAGCGTGAATGAACGAAAGAGAGTATGAGAGATGAATGAGAGAGAAACGAGCGTGAATGATGAGAGAGAGAGAGAGAGAGAGAGAGAGAGAGAGAGAGAGTGAGAGAAGAGAAAGAAAAGAAAGAGGTGATGAATGAGAGAGAAGCGTGAGAGAGAGAGAGAGAGAGAGAGAGAAGAGTAGAGAGAGGAGAGAGAGGAGAGAGAGAGAGAGAGAAAGAGAGAGAGAGAGATTCATTCGCACATTTTCGGACAACCATCCTGCTCATTCGTTTTACATTAAAATAAATAAATAAAAGGAAAGAAATGAGTGAAAGAAAAGAAAATACGCGACAGCCAAAACCTGCCGTGAGTACACTCAGTCAGCGTTTCATGGGCTTGTTACCGGACACAATACGTCACAGCTGATTTTTTTTTTTTGGGGGGGGGGGGGGGGGGGGGGGGGGGAAGGGGGGCGCGAATGCGACAGTTCAGTTCGCATCAATTGTCATTTACCGAAAAGACCAGCACACGTGAAATCTCACGAGAGGGAACTACGCCTTCTTTCCCAGACTGAGCGCGTGCAAAAGTAGGGGACTGCACAGGCGAAGCAGGTGGACACTTCAATCCAACCTGCCGTTCCGCACTGCAGAAGCTTTTTCTTCATGGGCACACTCGATAGTTCAACTCACCTTTCACAGATGAGTGTGAACACTTCGGATGTTTGCTTTTGGTCATCGACAGCGAGTGTGTACATTTCACGGCTGGCTGAACTGTTACAGATTTTAGGTGGGGAGGGGGGGGGGGGGGGGGGGGGGTGTCCAATTTTCTCCCGACGACGCGAGGAGTTGGACTCTCCAGTATCTCCTTCGTGTCTTACGTCGTCTCTTTCATTTAACCATTTCTCCCTCCCTCCTTTCCTTCCCTCAATCTCTCTCTCTCTCTCTAGCTTTGGGTCAGTATCACTCGTGTATGAAAAAAAATGTGTGTGTGTGTGTGTGTGTGTGAGAGAGAGAGAGAAAGTGTGTGTGTGTGTGTGTTTGTGTGTGTGGTGTGGTGTGTGTGTGTGTGTGTGTGTGGTGTGTGTGGGAGGAGAGAGAGTGAGTGAGTGAGTGAGTGAGAGAGAGAGAGAGAGAGAAAGAGAGGACTGGAGAACGGAGACATGTTGGGGGGGGGGGTGGGGGGGGGGGGGAGAATGAAGTAAACAAAGGACAGAAAACAAAAGAACTGAAAAGAGGGCTTCCGTGCGGAGAGAGAAGAGAGAGGAGAGAGAGAGAGAGATGAGAGAGAGAGGGAGAGAGAGAGGTGGGGGGGGGGGGGGGGGGGAGGGGGGGGAGAGAGGGGGGAGGGGGGGGGGGGGGTGGGAAGAGGTGAAGAAGAAAGGTATTTAACTGAATTACTCTTGCGTGACTCGAGTGTTCTCGGGCCTTACGCGGCAGCTAGCAGAGTACACACACACGACGTCAGCTCTATTATATACTATATCTGCTGTTGTCAAAACAGCCAGTTGTGTTGAAATTGGCCAGCATAGGAAGCCGCCTCGTCTTTCTGTCTGCACATCTGTCCATCTGTCTGTCATCGATCTGACTCGATACAGTGAATGAACTCAATGCTTTTTTTTTTTTTGTCTCGATGTCTGTCTGTCTGTCCGTCATGTCCGTAAACGACCTGTCTTGGGGCAGTTAATAAAGTCTAGGCGTCTTTGCCTTCCAGTCCGTCTGTCTGTCCGTCTGTCAACGACTTGTGTGCGGAACAGTTATACCAGTCTAGGGCCGCAGCCTCGAATTTTTTATCCGCCTGTCTGTACGTCAGTCTGTCTACGGCTTGTGCTGGCGAGAACGAAATACCCTTGTCCTTTTTTCGATGACATTTACATCTGCATCAACCAACGATCTATGAAAAGCTATAAAAAAATTAAAAAAATAAAAAATAAGAAACTACTGTCCATGCATTTATGCGTTTGGGGGCATTTCAGCATTTGATACATTGTTTTTCCTCGGTGTATTCAGTGTGATCAGATTGTCCGGGCTGCACCTGTTCATGTGGTCGACAGGCAATGGCTATATGTTACAAAATATCTGCCCCTCCCCACTACTCCCTCTCTCTCGCTCCAACCCACACGCAACATACAGTCCCTTTTCTATATATATATATTATATATATAATATATATATATTTTTTTTATGTGGGGTGTGTGTTTTGTGGTGTGTGTGGGGTGTGTGTGGTGGGGCGCAATTTTAAATGATGGTTTTTCCTCATGGCGTCCACACCGACACCCCCACTTTGCTGTGCGTTTTGTGGTTTAAAATTCGGGTTTTTCAACAACGCTTGATTGTACATTTTCCTTTTTTAATTTCCCCCCCCCTTTGGGCCACTGTTGTATTTGGGCTAAAGGCACACTGTTGTATGGGCTTTTGACACACTGTTGGGATGGACTTTTTGGGCACTGGGTTTTATGGGGCTTTTGACACTGTCGTATTGGACTATTGACACACTGTTTTATGGGACTTTGCCCTGTTGTTTTTGGGGGGTATTGGGCCCCCTGTTTTTTTGGACTTTTGAGACACTGTTGTTTGGGCTATTGACACACTGTCGTATGGACTTTTAGGGCCAAAATGTTTTATGGACCCCTGCACCACTGTTTTTTATGGTTTTTTGACACAAAAATTGTATGGATATTGCACACTGTTTTATGGCCCATTGAACACCCTGTTGTACGGACTTTTGACACACTGTTGTACGGATATTGCACACTGTTTTATGGATTTTTTTTGGAACCCCCTGTTGTAGGGATTTGGGGCAATTTTTATGGAATCTGACACACGTTGTTGGGGCTCTGGGCACAGGGTTTCATGGGGCTACTGCCCCTGTTGTATGGACTATTGGGCACACTGTTGTTTGGAATATTGACAAAACCCGTTGTAGGACTATTGACACACTTTTGTATGGACTATTGCATGATGGGATGGACTAAAGACACTGTTGTTTGGGGCTATTTACACTGTTGTTTTGGGCTACTGACAATTGTTGTAAGGACTAATTTACCACTGTTTTTATGGACTATTTGCCCCTGTTGTTTTTGGATTCTGACAAAAATTGGTTTTTTGGCTATTGACCACTGTTGTTTTGGGTATTTTAAAAACACTGTTTTGGACTTTCTGACCACATTGTTGGGGATCTTGCCACCTTTTTCTGTGTTTTTTTCCCCATCGTCAACCCGCCCATGCTCTCCCTCCCCCCCCCCTTTAACCCCCTTCTCCATCATCTACATGTCCCTTTGTAGTTGTCAAGATCCAGCTCAATTTCTTTTCCCCCCCCCCCCCCCCCCCCCCCCCCCTTTTTCCTCTCCCCCTTTTCCTTCCCCCCTCCTTTCTCACTGCTTTTTTTCCCCTTTAATAAATTTTTTTTATAAAAAGTTCCTGTTCTCCGCCCCTTGCCCGTAAAAAGACCATACTGGTGCTTTAACGCCCCCTCTGGCCAGCATGTTTTTTATTCCCTTTTTTGTGTTCTTTGTTAAAGTTTGAAGGGCTACAGCTGTTTCCCGTTAATATTTTGCATCCTGCGTGAAGTCCTCGTTTTTTTGCGATCGGGTTTTGGGCGCTCGGGTGTGTTTGGCCTTTAGATCACCCAAAAACTGCGTCTGTTTCAGCCCCCTCACAGGGATCTGACAGTAAAACACATGAGGTAGGACGGGGGAAAGAAGGGAAACATGGTGGGGCATGTAAGGGAAGGAAGAAACAATTCCTAAAACAGCGATTTTTTTAAATTTTTTCAAGTGCTACGTGTTCACCCTCAGAGGAGGGGGGGAGAAAAGAGAGAAAAGAAAAGGAGAGAGAGGGAAGAGAAGAAAAATTTTTAAAATCCTTTAGTTTTTCAAAGGCCCTTCATAAAAAAATGAACTGTCAAATTTTTAATCACCCTACTTTTTGCCCAAATTTTTTTCCTCGCTTTTTTTTCGATTACCCAAATAAACGAAGAGAGGAGAGAGAGAGAGAAAAGAGGGAGAGAAAGAGAAAAAAAAAGAAAGCCCGGGGTTTAAAATGACCCGCCCTTTTCTGAAGCTCGAGGGACGTGCAGAAAAAATCACATGTCAAAAGGTAAGGGAAAAGAAGGAAGGGATACAAGTTTTTTGTGGCGGGCGACTTGAAAGCTAAAGTACATCTCCGTTTAGTCCTGTCTGAACCCCCTTCTTTTCCCCTCTCTCTCTCTCTCTCTCTTATATATTTTTTATTATATTTATATATATTGAAACTTGACATTTTAAAGGGGGGTCCAGTGTGCGTTTCGTGGGACGCTTGGGGGGCGCGCGCGCATGTGTATGTTTAAACCGATTTAGAGAAAGGAGAGAGATGGGTTTCCCCCCCCATGTGCGTTAGTTTGGGGCTTCTTTACTTGCGTATGTATTGACGTGTACCGCCCAAATAAAATTTTAAGGGAGGGGCATAACGCGGCCCCCCCCCCCCCCCCCCCCCCCCCCACGCCACACACCACTCAACTTTTTTCACCCACATATCAAAAACCCGAAAGAAAAAAAAAAAAGCACACACAAGAGAAAAAGAAAGAAAGGAAAAACCCAAAAAATGCACTTGTTAAATAAACAAGCTGTAAACACCCCGAAATGGAACTCGATTTTGTAACCTTTTTCCCACCGGGCCGCGTGCCTTTTCAAACCCCCCCTCACCCCCCCCCCCCCCCCCCCCCCCCCCCCCACCCCCCGCCCGCCCTGTCAGTTGTAGTCCCGCCAAACTCCCCAACAAAAAGTTGAAAAAGGGGGGCAAACACAGCCCCGGGGGGCGTTTGAAAATGGGGGAGTTGTCAGGAGTTTTGATTCATGCGACTCCTCTCGCCAGCACCCCACCCGGAAAACACGCAGGGCATTTTCTCTTTTCTTCTCTCTCTCTCTCCCTAGCGCGGTGATAACACCCCCTTTTTCTGACTTTTTCCACACACACGCCCACACAAAAACCACTTCAGGGGCATTTGGTCCAGGTGTTAAGGGAAAAAAAAAAAAAACAAGCACTACACTCTCTCTCTCTTTCAACCGAGTGGGGCAATTTGTTTTACCACAAAAGGTTTTAAGGGGCAGAGGAAGTTGGCGCGTGTGTGTGTGTGGTGGGGGGGGGGGGGGGGAGATATGAGTATTTTTTTAAACAGTCCTCAAGCCACTACCAGACGGAGATGCACTGCACGAAAAAGTTGACGACAGAGGGTAGGAACAGACGAGTCTGGGGTGGGGGTTGAG
>CM031600.1:84932435-84944935 GCA_018398815.1 Conus ventricosus
TTCTCGGGGCAGTTAGTGGACCGACATGGAGAGGAGTTATAAACCCGGTCGGTTCATAAGAGGCGAGAAGTGCGAGTGTGTGTGTGTGTGTGTGTGGGGGGGGGGGGGGGGGGGGGGGGAGGACTCATTTCAGCGCAGGTCTAGAACCCACCCGGCGGAGGGGGTTTAGAATGATGTTGTGATCAAGTGTTGCGGACAACACAAAAGACCGTCAGGTTATCATCAGATTTGGTGCTTCGAAGAAGGTGGTGACCCCTCCTCCCTTTCTGTCTGTCTGTCTGTCCGTTCTCTCCCTCTCCCCCTACCCCCCCCCCCCTCTCTCTCTCTCTCTCTCTTACTCTACCACCTTCACCCCTCTACCCTTGTCCTATCCTTTTCGTATTTCAACATCGTCACACTTCAATCATCAGCATATGTATACTTGCACCCATTCCATCCCCAAGAACTCAAAACAATAAAACGTGACCCTCCTAATCCACTGACAATCTGGGCATTTTATGAAAGCACAAACTAAACTTCAGCAATCAGTATGTAGACACTGACCTCTCCGGCTGTAGTGATAACATAAACAAGGTGAACATTTAGACGCGCTCACAAAGAACCAAAGGTCGGAAATATGCGAGGTCTCCACCCCACCCCACAAAACCTTCATCTTTACGTTCTTTCCACCATACGTACCCCCCCCCCCCCCCCCGTCCGCCTTCTCCTCCCTCATGCCCCTCCCTTCGCCTATTCCAGGTACGAGGTTTTTTTTTCTTCTTTTTTTCACACAACCACCGCAGCGCGATGCAGCGACCAGCCGGGGAGCTTAAACCCAGCGGACGGCACAATGGGGTGGAAGCCTAATCCTGACCACTGGAGAACGCGCGGCCGGACAGAACGTACGCGGTCGAGTCTGGAGAGGGGGAGAGAATTGGGGTGGAGGGTCTGACAGAGCTGGAGTGGTCTCAGCGCCCGTTGTGGACATCAAGGACTCGGGAGGGAACCCCTAGTCTGCTGTTGTTGTCGCGGGTCTGCTGGTCTTTTCTTTTCTTTACTTTTCTTTTCTTTCTTTCTTTCTATTTTTTAAGGTGTGGGGGTAGGGAGCGGGTTCTGCTGACCTGAGAACCTTCTGAAGGGGATTGGGGTGGGGGGGGGGGGGGTCCGGGGTGTGTGTGTGTGTGTGGGGGGGGGGGGGGGGGTACTAACCCGTGACACAAGATCGAGTTCGTAACACGCACAGTTTTTCATTTGTTTTTCCCCCACGTTCCAAACACAACGCAAGAGAAACGCGTGAACACAATTACATGACTAATCAGAAAGCGTTTTTCTGTTATGAAATATACTTTTTGTTCAACTTTTTGGACTATTTTTCATTACACAACAATTTGTAACATGCACAACAACACAAACTGCATACACCAAGGATGTATTATAATACAGAATACACCGAATAAGAAAACCACTAGAATATACCATAACTGGTATATGACAGGTGAGAGTGTGACAAAAGCCTGTTCACACATAGTTTCAACCACATCTCAAACAATACGGACTATCTGACAACGACAACCACTGAAGAAGTTTGTGTTACAGGTATGACAAAACTGCCACCATTTCAACCAAACTTGCGTATCCAATGTGTACTGACAGTTTGCTTATTCGTGGGGGTTTCTTCTTTTTTTGGCTGATCATTTCTCATTATGGCTGTGTAGGTGGCCGATCATTTCTCATCATGGGCTGTGTAGGTGGCTGATCATTTCTCATTATGGGCTGTGGTAGGTGGCTGATCATTTCTCATTATGGCTGTGTAGGTGGCCGATCATTTCTCATTATGGGCTGTGTAGGTGGTGATCATTTCTCATTATGGGCTGTGTAGGTGGCTGATCATTTCTCATTATGGGCTGTGTAGGTGGTTGATCATTTCTCATTATGGGTGTGTAGGTGGTTGATCATTTCTCATTATGGGCTGTGTAGGTGGTTGATCATTTCTCATTATGGGCTGTGTAGGTGGTTGATGATTTGTCATCATGGGCTGTGTAGGTGGTTGATAATTTCTCATTGTGGGCTGTGTAGGTGGCTGATTATTTCTCATTATGGCTGATCATTTTTCAATTAGGACTATCTGTAGCTGATCATTTTTCAATTAGGACTATCTGTAGCTGATCATTTTTCAATGTGGACTATCGTGGCTGATCATTTTTCAATGTGGACTATCTGAGGCTGATCATTTTTCAATGTGGACTATCCGTGGCTGATCATTTTTCAATGTGGATGAGGGTGATCATTTTTCAATGTGGACTATCCGTGGCTGATCATTTTTCAATGTGGATATCTAAGGCTGATCATTTTTCAATGTGGACTATCTGTGGCTGATCATTTTTCAACATGAGCGGTTGAATGTCTCATGACAATTCAACTCCGGATTTATACTTCCATTTTCTGTGGTATATAACAACTGAATCAGAGTTTATAATATTTTCTCGACAACGTCGCCATCTTGTTAAAGATTACCATCAAACTGTTTCCGAGAGACAGGTCTGAATTTCAGGTGTGGGGGTCACCCGGAGAAGCAGCAAAACCCGCATTCTGCTGAAAACTATCCAAATACACTTCTGACATACTTTTTTTTAAGTAGGCACTAGTTTTACACGTGTGTATATGCGTGCGCGTGCGTGTATACGCCTGTTTAGGTCGCACGACTACGTAATTCTTTCCAGTCCCGAACAAAAACCCACGAACCCAGCGCATCAGCCAGTGTCCATGTGTGCCTCACACGCCAAACAGGTCCTCCTCTTCCGTGTAGCCTCGGGCGGCCACGCAAACCCACCTGCTGTGCGGACACGGGTATACAACTCGCTTCAGTCCGCCGTGGCAGGAAGGGCCCTCAAATGACAAGGACGGGGCTGACAGACTGAAGGAGCCGGACTGACTGGACAGTGGAGTGGTGATGGGTAGCGGTCATCACAAAAGACACCTGGGCGGTGAAAAGACGCAGGTTGGTGTCAGGGACATCCCTACAGAGAGTGGAGAGCCTCTACACACCGTGAAAAAGCTAGGGCCAGAGCCAGCAGTGTCCCAAGTGAGCATTCACACTTACCGCGGTTCATCGGACGAGTCATGATTCTGTCCGTTTGTCTGTCTCTCTCTCTCGTGTACACACACACACACACACACACTCGCACACACACACACACACACACACACACACAATACTGGAGCCAAGATGTCAGAGTACTAAAACATCTAGCGATAAGTCTTGTTCGCTCTAGGCTCATAGGTCAAGAAGTTTTTTTCACCGCCTCCAAATATTTTTAAACATTACAAGCGTGGATTGTTAAAGTTTCGATTGGCCTTGGGGTTTCCTTTCCATACTCAACAATAGCAACATATTTTAAGAGAAGGAGTACTTCCTTTAAATAAATCCCATCAGCTTCCCATCGCTAATATATTTGTTAAAAGGCTCTTTAAGTGAAAACAATGTTGAAAATGAAATTTGGTTTTAAGATAACATGTTGTTTTCCCAAAACGAGCCAAAAAATTATCATGTCTTAAAACAATAAAAACTGAAACTCTAGATACTTTTCAACAATCGGGAATAGAATTAGAAGATAGGGTTTAAAATGCACTAATCCATGTAGTGCTATCCCTCCATGGGAATTAGAAAAAAGGCCCATTTTGACAATTATACCGATGCAAAGAAAAATGAGAATATGAATTTTATTGGCACAGTTGCGAATGAGCATTTTTTTCTCAATTATCCCAAATCATCTCAAAGTTTATACCGATGGTTCAGTTCTAGAAAATCACGAAGCTGGTGCTGCTTTCACTATCCCCCACTTAAAGTTAAAAGAGGTTTTTATATTGGAAAGCACAGATCTATATTTACAGCTGAAATTAACTGCTATTCTTATGGCTTTACGTTATTTGCTTGATTTTCCGAAAACTGTGACTCAGATCCTTTTCTGTGTCGATTTTAAAATCAGTGTTGTATGGGCCTTAAACAAATTTAAATTCTTGTGTGAGACAAGATTTGATTTTTGAGATTAATCATTTGGTGCATTTCCTTATTCTAAGAGGTAGTAATCTTACCTTTCTTTGGGTGCCTTCACAGTGGAATACTTTTAATGAATCCGTAGAAAAAACTAGCTAAAAAAATCTGCAGATTATACAAATGAAGCATATAATTTGAAAATCCCATTATCTCTGAAAGAAGGGTATAGCCTACTGCAGAATGCTTGCTGGAAGCATTTTAGAAAAAAACAAGAAGATGTTGCCACTCATCACCTGCTGACCACCAAACAGTTTGAAAATGTTTTTATATCTAAGTATGGTCGACTGTCTAACTTAAGGCTTTTAACTTCCCTTGCTTATAGATTCAAACTTAAAGCTTTTAAGACGAAATTCACTTCCAACATCACGTGTGTTTGTGGTGGAAAAATTTCGAATGAACATACACTTTTCCACTGTAGAAAAATGAAAACATATCTGCCTACTTTTTCGGAAAAGTCCCTGAAGGAGTTTTAGTAAAACCCCTTCTGATTTGTGACATGTTTTAGGACTTTCCAGAGCACCATTTTTAGATTCCTTTAATAATTCTATTTTCACGTTTACATGTTATTATCCTGTTACCTTTAACGTTTATTTGATTTTTAAAAATGTTAATTCTAGTTATCTTATGGGTTGCAATTTTTATTCATGTTAACATTTTTTTCTCTTCTGATTCCCATTCTGATCCCCTTTTTCTCTTTTTCCGTTTCCATTTATACTTCATCTTTTTCTATCTCCCTGTTTCTCTATCTCTTTATCTCCTTCAGTTGTCTGTCTATCCACCCCCCTCCCCTCCCTTCCTCCTTTTCTGGCTTGTTTATTTATTTTGGTTGTCTAAAATCACTCATGTGTATAGACATTAAATTGAAGAACACACACACACACACACATTCATACGAACAGAGAGAGAGAGAGAGAGAGAGAGAGAGAGAGAGAGAGAGAGAGAGAGAGAGAGAGAGAGAGAGAGAATGACAGAGACAGAGTAGCAGAGAGAGAGAGAGAGAGAGAGAGAGAGAGAGAGAGAGAGAGACAGAGACAGTAACACAGAGAGAGAAAGAGAGAATAACAGAGAGAGAGAGAGAGAGAGAGAGAGAGAGAGAGAGAGAGAGAGAGAGAGAGAGAGGAGGATAATGATGATGCAGAAAAGGTAGCGCTACTCACTGCCGAGCACTGGACCTCTTACCCCGTGCCACCAGAATCCGCCGTGGACGTGGACAACAAAAGGCCGAACAGAAGGGCCAAGGCAATGAGAAGCACCTCGCTTCCTCCACCCTCCCCACCAACTCTGCACCCCCCTCCTCCCTCCCTCACACACCGTCTCCTCTCCCTTCTTCGAGGAATGAACCCGACAAGCTAGTCACAGCGTTAACATACAGGGAAGGCTAATTGAGGAGGGTGTGTGTGTGTGGAGGGGGGCGGGGGCGGCACCCCGCTATGAACACCTGTGAGCTACTTGCTGCGACACACTTTCTGGAGGGTGGCTTCCCTTGGTCGCCATTACAGGCAATGGGGCCAAGGCTCGTGGAGAGCCGGGCTGGGAGAACGAGGAAGAGGGGATTGGAGTTAGAAGAGGAAGGGAGGGAAGAGGGTGCTAGAGAGAAGAAAAGGGAATGGCTATACATTTCTCCTAATGACGAAACCTAGGACAGGAACAAGTGCGCGCTCGCGCACATCCACTGGTTTCACTAAGGAAATATTAATACAAAAAGGTGTCCTCCAAGGTAATAACCCTTAGCCCAACCTTATTTAACATATTCATAAATGACATTGTCGATATCTCAGAGACCATGATTCCCCAAGAATTTCCGATCTAAAACAAGTCGAAATTCCGTTCTTTTGTATGCAGATGATTAGCTATCCTCTCGACTTCAAAACAGGGACTACACGTAAATTAAACAGTTACACAACTACTGTTTAGACTGGGGAATGAAAATCAACACAGAGAAAACAAAGTCGTTGTATTCAACCAAATCAGATCCAAAGGTACACACTATTCTTCAATTGCGGTGAAAACATAATTTAAACAGTAGATCAATATAAATATCTGGAGTCATTTTCCATAAAAACGGACATTTTACAGAAGCCCAAGAACACTTAGCAAGACGGGGAATAAAGCCGCACATATCTTGAAGAGAACGTTTTATGGTCAAAATGTAAATATAGAACAGTTACAACCCTATTTGACTCGTTAGTCTCTCCATCTTCACATATGGGTCGGAGGTTGGTTCCATCCTCTTACCAATACAAAGATGAAATATGTCAAGAAAAGAAAATACAGCATTTGTTCAAAACCTGTCTTGCAAACAAATTCCCACATGAAACTGCACACATTAAATTCTGCAGGCAATTATTAAGAGTTCATAGAAAAGCAATGACATTACCGGTTTTGGGCGAACTGGGGAGATTCCCGATTACTTTTAAAGTGATAACCCAGACTATCGCTTTCTGGATACACATATTAGAGTCAGACCAAGACTCTTACCAACAACAGATTTATCAGTCAATGATCTCTCAAGGCACCGAAGAAAGCAAATGGACGAAGTTTATACGACAAACCTTGTCAACGATAGGATTACAGCATGTCTGGGAAAATCAGGGTACATTTAGTGTGACTCGCCTGAAGTTTTCTGATCAATGCGAAGCTGGAAACGTTTTATATTGAGTTTTGGAAGAAACAAAAGAATGAAAGCACATCCAAGCTCAAATTTTATGCCACAGTTACTACCGAATACAAACAGGCGGCTTATTTGGAGCAACACACTGACACAGATTGCAGACGAGCACTAACTAGATTACGAATAAGTGCCCATGACCTCCAAATTGAGAGGGGCCGTTATACCAACACTGACAGAGAAAACAGATTATGCACGACATGCTACGTCGTTGAGGACGAACTACATTTTCTCGATGACTGCAAATTATTTGACCAACAACGTTATGACCTGATGACGAGGATCATAAAAACTGATTTTCCACCACAGACTAACATGACAAAACCCTCGGAGCTTATGTTATTGGACTGCTTCCAACCTGTACTTGCCCAGTATATCCTGTTGTGTTTTTCTCTTCGGAGACAGAAAATTTAATCAGACTCTGATACACACTGTGCTTTTCTTTCTGCTACTAATGATGTTATGTTGCAAGATGTGACAACGCTAGGATTAGTTTAGTTTAGCTGAATGTCTGAACTTTATCATCTGTGCCCCACAAAACCTCTGGTTTTCATATGGCAATAAAATATGTTCTTGTTCTTGTTCCACTTGTTCTTGACACACGCGAACGCACTCTCTCCCTCGCTCCCGCTCTCTCCCTCCTCCTCTCTTTCCCTCTCTCTCACACACACACACGCACACACACACGCGCGCACACGCACACACACACACAAATACACGCGAGATTACTCTCTCTCTCTCTCTCTCTCTCTCTCTCTCTCTCTCTCAATCATGTTTATAGTCAGCCGAATGAACGACATTCCGACGTACACGGTTCTTGCATTTTGAAAGAAAGAATACAGCAGGGCGTGTCTGTGTGTACACATCCTTTTCCCTTTTCACACAAGCGTTGTTTGCATTTCCTTATTGTTTAAGAAATAGTTGCATTTACTGTCTGTCGACAAAATGATTTCAAGAAATCTTTGATATTCCCCACAAAAGACCTGGTGTACGTACGTACGTACGTTACGTACGTGTGTGTGTGTGTGTGTGTGTGTGTGTGTGTGTGTGTGTGTGTGTGTGTGTGTGTGCGCGCGCGCGCGTGCGCGCATTCCTATGTATATGTAGACACGCCAGTACCTGTCGGAATGTGTCAGCTCTCTCTCTCTCTCTCTCTCTCTCTCTCTCTCTCTCTCTCTCTCTCTCTCTCTCTCTCTCTCTCTCTCCTCTCTCTCTCTCTGTGTGTGTGTGTGTGTGTGTGTGTGTGTGTGTGTTGTGTGTGTGTGTGTGTGTGTGCGCGCGCGTGCGCGCGCGCGCTCCAATATATATGCAGGCATTCCAGTGCCTGTCGCAATGTGTCAGTTCTCTCTCTCTCTCTCTCTCTCTCTCTCTCTCTCTCTCCCCCCCCCCCCCCCCCCCCCCCCATCTATTTTTCTCTCTTTCTCCCTCTGTGTGTGTGTGTGTGTGTGTGTGTGTGTGTGTGTGTGTGTGTGTGTGTGTGTGTGTGTGCGTGCGTGCGCGTTCATACGTTTACGTCACAGTCTTCCAGAATTGACCATAAACAGTTGAAGCAAAAACCGTCGGTTCTCCGTTTTCTCTTCCACCGTGCTCCGTTTCTGACGCACACTGAGAGAGAAATAGAGTGAGAGACTGAGACACAGACATACAGAGTGAGAAACAGAGACAGACATACAGAGTGAGAGGCAGAGACAGACCGACATACAGAGTGAGAGGGAGAGACAGACAGACAAATAAAGACTGACGACACTTGAGATGTCGCCTGCAGGTGTCTTGAAGACAGAGTGACACGTGAACAATAAGAGGTCAAATACCCCCCTTTAGTGCTAGACAACCAACGTCGACCAAGCGCAAGTGTGTATGCGTGTGTGTGCGTGCGTGTGCGCGCACGCGCATCTGCGAGTGTTAGTGGCCACATGAGCGGTGTTCATTTCAGTACTTAAAAAGAGCAGTTGCTCCCACTGACGACGTAAAAGAGCAGTTGCTCCCACTGACGACGTAAAGCAGTTGCTCCACTAACTAAAAGAGCAGTTGCTCCCACTGACGACGTAAAAGAGCAGTTGCTCCCACTGACGACGTAAAAGAGCAGTTGCTCCCAACTGACGCTAAGATTTCTGAACATGGTGTTGACGACAAACATTCAGATCACACGTAACATGGACACGTCAGACAAGGAGAGTCACCCACTCCACCAGGCTTCCACAGCTGCCCCGAGGGATATTGGTGGAGGGGGAGGGAGGGGGCTTTGTGTGGGTATAGGACAGGGGAGGGCCACGAGGTGGGGAGGGGGGAGGGGGAAGAGGACAAGGGGATGGGAGGAAAGGTACTCGAAATGGCACGAACTTGTGTGGTTAACCGAGTAATGAGAAAAGTCCACTCAAGAAAAAATGGGGAAAAGGAAAGGAAGGGGGGGGGGGGGGGGGGGGGGGGGGGGGGGGGGGGGGGGGGGGGGGGGGGGGGGGGGGGGGGGTTCCATGGTTGTTGAAAATTCCACGTTATCCAAAGTCCACGACGACAAATGTGCGAGATGGGCTTGGAGAAGCAGGAGTCCCCACTGAAACTGGTCAGTTTCACCCAGGTGTTGCACGCTATAGTTGTGCTTACTTTCTCCACTTTGAAGACTGACTGGATTTGTGAGTCCATCTCCACTAACGTTCTGTTCTCCCCTCCATCCTTGGTCAATTCCTTCAACATACAGTAGAACGAACACACACACACATACACACACACACACACACACACGCACACACACACACACACACTGAGAGAGAGAGAGAGAGAGAGAGAGAGAGAGAGAGAGAGAGAGAGAGAGAGAGAGAGAGAGAGAGTACTACAGAAGAGGGCAAAAGATGGGGAAAAAACAGGACAATGATTATGATGGCGACGACGCCGACATGAAGATGACGATGATGATGATGTCTGCGAGACTCAAACTCAACACTAGCTGCACTGACAGCAAGTAAAATATGCACGAGAAACCACCGCCAATGTACCACAACTTTTAATAAACACCAGAGAGAGAAAGCTTCCCGTGTATGTTGGCTAATCCAACCCAACCTTGATTCGCCCACATACCCGTGCAGGAAGGAAGAAATCAGAGTAAACCGTCCAAACCCAAGCTGCAGGGAGGGTGGGGGGGAGAGGAATGGCGTGGGGGGGGGGGGGGGGGTGTTACAGGTCTTATATCTAGGAAAATTCTAAGATTCGTTATCGTCTTTAAACTGCCCTTCTGGTTACTGCGGTTGCATATTTAAGAATTTGTTTTGTCTGACGATAGGGTTTTTGCCCCTTTCGTACAGATCTGAACAGTCTCATTCTTGAACTTTAGTTATTGTTCGGAGTTACCTCCCGGCTTGCTTGTGGTAGTGTTCCTCTAAGAATTCTTTCTTACACGCTGACGTTCACTCCCTCGTTCCTTCCCTCATCCCCTGGGATTCCATTCTACTTTCCCCTTCAATTCCACTAAAGCGGTCTATTTTTTTTATATTTTTTTTTTCCAATTCTCTTCTGTCGATTTCTTTCATTCGATATTTGTTGGAAGTTAACGTTGTAATACCTTCCTACATCGCCGTTCAGACATTTGTGAAAGATTTCTTGTGAGCATCCTGCGAGATGATGAAACAAAATACTTTTTTAAACCAGAGATTCCAAAATAAACTGTAACCCCTCCAAAATAAACTGTTACCCCCCCCCCCCCCTCCCTCTGTCACTACCCCTTACCACCACCACACTGAGTGGGAACCACGTGAAATTTGCTTTTACTCTTCTGCCTGCCTCGATTATCTTCCCCTCGCCCCTGCTGTACACCCACCCCCCCCCCCCCCCTTCCGTCCACTGCCCCTCCTCTTTCCCACAGGTCAGTCCTGCCACACAAACATTGAACACGCTTCCGCCGACTAACCCTCCTTCTCCCCCCCCCCCCCCTCCCCTTCCCTTTCTGTCAAGGTGTATAATAACAATATTGAACTAGGCTTGACCCACGTGAGGACGGAAAACAGTGACGAATGAGACGAGAAGGCAGTTGACGGACGAGGATCAGAACGCATTTTTCGTCACCTGCACTGTACGCCTTGTGTGTACAGATTCCACAGGCTGGAGTTTTTACGTGGAAAAAAAAATCCCATGTTCCTGAAGTCAGTTTGAGGTGGTGGATGTTCACGGTAGGTCATTCGCTGTAAAGTTTATATCTCGTTTTTTTCAGTTTTTATCAAGGGACTGTTTACAGTTAATTAAGGGACGGAAAGCAAGCAAGGCATAAATTGTATTTCACACTCGCTTTTGCGCCATCCCGGGTTGCATGGATGGTATCGATGCGGTATGTATTCATTAAAAAAAAAAAAAAAAAAAAAGAGAGAGAGAGAGAGAGAGAGAGAGAGTGTGTGTGTGTGTGTGTGTGTGTGTGGTGTGTGTGTGTGTGTGTGCGTGCGTGCGTGCGTGTGTGTGTGCGTGCGTGCGTGCGTGCGTGCGTGTTGGCTATGCAAGGCTAGGTGATTTCATCTGTTTGTACCCAGTTGGGACAACGGACAGTTGTTTACAGTGAAAGATATAAACAAAACATCAATAATCAGAACGGTGTTGAAAGTACCACAACGACCTCCTACCCGCCCTTTCCCCGCACCCCTCCCCTCCCCCCCCCCCCCCCCCCCTCCCAATAAATAAACAAACATAGTAAAATAAAATCAGTAAACGACAAACAAAAACTCACTCACAAAAATCAACGACAGAACAATACATATAAACCAGCAAACAGACAGTGAAAATGTTGACGAGGCTATGTCTGTGCCACGAGACCCTCTGTGTGCTGGGAGCTGTCTGTCGCTGGCCCGCGCGCTCTGCACGTGAGGTGATCAATATCCGCTGTCGTCCAAGCTGGAGTTATCCCCCTTACACCACTTCGGACAAAACTTTCCGGGGACCGATTTCACAGAGAGAGAGAGAGAGAGAGAGAGAGAGAGATTTAAAGTTTTAATTAATCCTCTCTATGAGAACACACAGACTCAAACAAGTTCCCAGTTCATTTAGATCAGCCATCTTGAACCCTTTACAAAACGTTGGATCAAGCGTGTCCATTTACACTCGCGATTATCTTTCATTGTTAATCAGAGATCCCTTTTCTCTCCCTCTGAACACCTCCCTCCCCGCTGCAGTGCCCTCCCTTTCGTTCCGTACTTGACCCTTAGAAACTCATTGGCAACGGATGAACCTGTCTATGTACAGACTGGCATGCGAAAAACATCTGAATAAAAAAGAATTAAGATTGCCTTGAATCAAATCAAATGAAAATTACTGCCAGTGAAACTGCCACCAAAATAATACAAGTGCGTCTCCGCAGCACAGAGGGTGAATTCAACATGGAATGTTCCGAAACAGAGGGAGACCTGGACCCGCCACCCTACCCCTTCGACAAGCGATCGTAAACAAGGGAGATCACTCCGTCTCCGCTTGATTTGACAGACAGTGGAGAGTTATGGCCCGTGTCAAGAGGGCGCTCTGTCTGACAGGAGTGACAACTGTGCTGAAAGCTTTCAAGCTCTCTGTGAGAGAGGGGGGGGGGGGGGGGGGGGGGGGGGGGCTGCGCATACAGAAGGCCAGAAGGCCACACACATATATATATAGATTTTTTTTTTTTTTTTACATTTTGTAGGAACAGAGACTGGTGGGTGTGCGAGTCGCACTTTTCAAAATCCAACAGAACAGTCTCTGAATTCTGTGCTTTGCTTGTCACTTTGTGAACATTCCACAACATAATGTACCTCAGTGATTTCAATGCCCGTCTCTCGTGTGTGTGCATATGTGTGTGTG
>CM031600.1:84957435-84987435 GCA_018398815.1 Conus ventricosus
TCTTTCCAGCTCTCATCCTTATTGCAGTCTTTTCCAGCTCTCATCCTTATTGCAGTCTTTCTAGCTCACTCATCCTTATTGCAGTCTTTCCAGCTCTCATCCTTATTGCAGTCCTTTCCAGCAGTCTTTCTAACTCTCATCCTTATTGCAGTCTTTCCAGCAGTCTTTCTAGCTCTCATCCTTATTGCAGTCTTTACAGCTCACTCATCCTTATTGCAGTCTTTACCGCTCACTCATCCTTATTGCAGTCTTTACCGCTCACTTCGTCCTTATTACAGTCTTTCCAGCTCACTCATCCTTATTACAGTCTTTCCAGCTCTCATCCTTATTGCAGTCTTACCAGCTCACTCATCCTTATTGCAGTCTTTCTAGCTCACTCATCCTTATTGCAGTCTTTCCAGCTCACTCATCCTTATTGCAGTCTTTCCAGCTCACTCATCCTTATTGCAGTCTTTCCAGCTCAACTCATCCTTATTACAGTCTTTCCAGCAGTCTTTCCAGCTCTCATCCTTATTGCAGTCTTTCCAGCTCTCATCCTTATTGCAGTCTTTCCAGCTCTCATCCTTATTGCAGTCTTTCCAGCTCTCATCCTTATTGCAGTCTTTCTAGCTCACTCATCCTTATTGCAGTCTTTCCAGCTCTCATCCTTATTGCAGTCTTTCCAGCAGTCTTTCTAGCTCTCATCCTTATTGCAGTCTTTCCAGCAGTCTTTCTAGCTCTCATCCTTATTGCAGTCTTTCCAGCAGTCTTTCTAGCTCTCATCCTTATTGCAGTCTTTCCAGCTCACTCATCCTTATTACAGTCTTACCAGCTCACTCATCCTTATTGCAGTCTTACCAGCTCACTCATCCTTATTGCAGTCTTACCAGCTCACTCATCCTTATTACAGTCTTACCAGCTCACTCATCCTTATTACAGTCTTACCAGCTCACTCATCCTTATTACAGTCTTACCAGCTCACTCATCCTTATTACAGTCTTTCCAGCTCACTCATCCTTATTAGTCTTTCCAGCTCACTCATCCTTATTGCAGTCTTACCAGCTCACTCATCCTTATTACAGTCTTTCCAGCTCACTCATCCTTATTAAAGTCTTTCCAGCTCACTCATCCTTATTACAGTCTTACCAGTCCTATAGCTTCTCCCTTTTTCTTTTCTTGTAAACTCCGATTTCCCCTCATGCTGATCGTGGCAACCTCACACTATATTACCGGACGGGAGCAACGAGTCAGAGGATGGGGGAACGGACGGACATCGGTGTGAAGGGCTGGGAGGGAGGGAGGGAGGGAGGCAGCAGGAGCGAGAAGCATAATCCCAACACAAAAACCTGACCTGTCTCTACTTTTGCGATTTTGTTCGTTTAGGTTTCTGCCACTTTCTTTAGAATGTTTTTCATGGGGATGATAGCGTTTTGATGACAGAATGCTAGTGTCGAAATCACAGCTTGTTCGAAGCCAAACAACTACATCTTGCGAAGGGCAAGTTCGTTCTGTTCTAACAAAGACAACGAAGATTGGGGGGGGGGGGGGGGGGGGGTGGGGGGGGGGTGTAGGTGATTTACCGACGTATAGCTGAAGTGTGAACAGGCTTTGCATACCCAGCTTATTTTTCAACGGTTCCTCGGGTATTTAATTCAGGTGATCACGTGAACGTGGTCCGAGTGATGAGATGAAAGGACGGACAAATATTCGCAAACTATTAAAATTACATCTTCAAACGATTTAGTCCCCCCCTCTCCCCCCCCCCCCCAAAAAAAAAAAAAAAAATCCCATCCACACTTTCCACACCATTCTCTCTCCCCTCCCCCTCTCTCTGCCCCCCACACACCTCCCTTATCTGTCTCTTTCTCCCACATATACATTATGCATACAAGCTCTCGCTCTCTATGTGTGTGTGCTAACACACACACACACGCATACGCACGCACACACACAGATACAGACCTCTGTGTGTGTGTGTGTGTGTGTGTGTTAGCACGCACGCACACACCCAGCTGGCGGGCAGATCCGAGAGGTAGCTGTAAAAAAAGCAGACCTCCAGCGAGGCGAGCCGCGTCATAGTGTCGTTTTAATACTCTTCCCCGATCTCTCTCCTGTCATCCATCACGAGCCGCACGCGCTGCATACTAACTAATCCCGTGACTGCGATGATGTGTTTTCATTCAGGGTGTCGGCCCAGCTCTTTGTCTTTGCTGTTCCCGGCTGTCTTTTGTCATTACCTCCCTTCCTCGCTCGTTTGTTTCCCCCCCCCCCCCTCCCCCCCTTCCACATCCTCTCCCCTCAGTGTCTATTTTTGACGTGTGTGTGTGTGTATGTGTGTGTGCGTGCCTCTTGTGTGTGTGTGTGTGTGTGTGTGTGTGTGTGTGTGTGTGTGCTGTTCGGTTTGGTTTGTGTGTGTGTGTGTGTGTGTGTGTGTGTGTGTGTGTGTGTGTGTGTGTGTGTCTGCGTGTTTGAGAGAGAGAGAGAGAAGAGAGAGAGAGAGAGAGAGAGAGAGAGAGAGAGAGATGTTCCCTCGTTACTCACCCCTCTCTTCTTTCTTCCTTTTTCTCTCTCTCCTCTCTCTCTCTCTCTCTCTCTCTCTCTCCACACACGCGCGCGAGCGCGCACGCGCACACACACACACACACACACACACACACACACCTTTTCCCACAGCCCATCCACACATGTGCTTGTACTTCAAAAAGGTCGTAGGAAGAAAGTACGGGGTGGGGTGGGGAAGTGCGGCAAGGACTGGGGTGAGAAAATGGTGGGGGCAGAGAGAGAGAGAGAGAGAGAGAGAGAGAGAGAGAGAGAACGGTGGCCCCCTCGTCAAGCTCCTGCAAACCGGACGAATTGTTCAACGATGAGCATCATCATACAAGAGGCCATTTCCGTAGCTGAACTACCCCCCCCCCCCCTCACCCCCCCCCTTTCACCATCCCCTTTAACACCACCCCGCTCCACTACCCCCGTCAGAAGAAAGAATAAAATAAACTGAAATAAAATAAATAATACATAAAAACAAGAAGAATTTAAGCTGGAAGCGGTATAACTCTTTATCGTGGCGCGGACACAAGTCACGTGAACTAAACCGGGAAATTCGATCCTCGTCACTCAATTTATCCCCGCTCTGGCCAATTAATTAACGCGTCCACACTGTAACCAGATGCCTTCGCCCCCCCCCCCCCCCCCCCCCCCCCCCCCCCCATTTTCTTCTTATTCTTATCTCACACAAAGAGAGAGTGAGAGAGTGTGGGAGGAAGGAAGGAGGGGGAAAAAAGTGGGCTATATATATATAAAATATAGAGAGAGAGAGAGAGAGAGAGAGAGAGAGTGAGAGAGAGAAAGTCAGTCACTTGAAACGTAAATTTAAACCATTTCTGAAATGAAAATCTAAAAGATAAAATAAAGGTAAATTAATGAACACACACACACACACGACGAACCTCTAAAACAGTTGTCCACACACACACACACACACCAATCCACCACTTCAACACACACACACTACTACTACTCCTATACTTACAAAAATATATGTTCGTGGTTGGACACTATTTTCTTTCAAACATGTTGGCAATATTTGACGACAATGAAAATGTAGACAGGACCCACTCAGCATGACATATTTCTGTTAAAACAGATGCCTACCTAACCACCTTCACCATTTTATTTCTTCGACACACGACTCTGAAGAAATCGATGTCAATTTAACCTTGGGGAAAAAGACAGAAAAAAACCCCAGAATACATGCAAACATACAAAAAACCAACAACACGGTGGTGAAAAAAAAAAAAAGCCAAACCGCTCAACTTCTTCCTTTTCTTGAAATATTCTTCCCCAACCCACCCCCTCCCTCCCTCCCATTCGCAGCATCCCCTCGTCACCTCCACTCCGTCCGACTAAGAAACCAACACAAGGCGATTGATTGACGTGAGTAAGCCCCGCCCCCCTGTCTCCCTCAGGCGACGCCTCGTTCGCCAGACAACGCACGCGGGACATCCGCGAGCTGTCAATCAGGCGGGGGGCAAAGTGACGAGGCTTTCTGGACGAGCTGTGTCACACGGTGCACTCTGTGTCAATACAGCGGCGAGCTACTGGGTCTTCTCTGTGTGGTGTGTGTGTGTGTGCGTGCGCGCGCGCGCTGTCAGGCTGTCATGGTGCATTTTGTCCCCAAACCCCTTGGCAAACAGTGGACACTTAGGTTAATAGCCACCACCAACTGTGCATTCGGGGTGCATTCTCAGGCCGGGTAGATGTATCTTCTTCGCTTGTTTGTTTGTTCCCCCACCCCCTTTCTCTGCGCGTGCGTGTGTGTGTGTGTGTGTGTGTGTGTGTGTGTGCGTTTGTACGTGTGCGTACGTGTGTATGCGCACGCGGATGTGCAAGAGCGCCCGCGGGTGAGTGCATGATGGTGTTTATTCTTTTTAGTTTTCCAATACACAACTCTCTCTCTCTCTCTGTTTCTCCTCCCCCTTTTTCTCACCCCCTCTTACACTCACTCTCCTGTTGTTTCTCTTGGTCTGACCCACACGCACGTTCTTCCTGTTACTTCTTCACACACTGCTGTCTACCTTTTCTCAATTCTAGTTCCCTCTTGCCTTTCTTCTTCACACACTGCTGTCTACCTTTTTCTCAATTCTAGTTCCCTCTTGCCTTTCTTCTTCACACACTGCTGTCTACCTTTTTCTCAATTCTAGTTCCCTCTTGCCCTCCACCCCTTCCTTTCCATTTCTTAACTTCATATGTCAAGTTGTTCATTTAAAAAAAAAAAAACTAATTAAACTTTATAAGATTATTACATTTTGTGGGAACAAAGATATCTTTTGTTAACATCATCACCCTAGCAATTCAATCAAACCCAGAAATTCTCGAGAATAAAACAAAATACATTGTTGATACCGAATCGCGAGGCGAATGAATAATAAGTAAACAAATAAACTCTGGAATTAGTTTTATTTTCTTCACCGAGTAGATCATGTAGGCCCTACGCGCAAATCTATATAAGGGAATGACAATAAACTCGCTCTCATTTCTTTGTTTCATACATTCACATCTCTATTCTTTTGTGTGTGTGTGTGTGTGTCTCCTCTCTCTCTCTCTCCTCTCTCTCTCTATCTCTCTCTCTCTCTCTCTCTCTCTCTCTCTCACACATTCTCCTCATATGTCTTTTAGAAAAGTACTTAAAACACAGATCTGTGTGTGTGTGTGTGTGTGTGTGGTGTGTGTGTGTGTGTGTGTGTGTGTGTGTGTGTGTGAGAGAGAGAGAGAGAGAGAGAGAGAGAGAGAGAGAGAGAGAGAGAGAGAGAGAGAGAGAGCAAGCGAGCGAGAGAGCTCGCCACTTCCCATTCCATCTTAACCCGTCCAAGTTTGAGTTGCTATAAAACTAACAGGAAATGTCACCAATAAAGTCACACACACACTTCACTCTACTCTCCTCTCTCTCTCTCTCTCTCTCTCTCTCTCTCTCTCCAAGGACTGAACATGTACACGAAAGCTTGTTTACGTCCATGTTTTCGTAATGCTCCTCGTCACGTTTGCAAGTCGCTCGTGTCATGGGCTACAGCCTGACGAACTATTCTACCCTCTCCCCTAACACACACACACGCGCACACCCACATTGAAATCTCTCTCTCTCTCTCTGATTTTGATGGCCGTCTGTCTGACAGGTATGCTATCAGCTGACAATGCTGCCAGCCTCTCTTCCAACTCCTTCCTGTAACCAGCCTTGACCTACCTGTGCCGCCCTTTGTCACGTGGTTTCGTTTTAAGGACCATCCTCGGTTCATCCTTTCAAATCTCCGGGCGGATTAGATCAGTAGTTATGTCCATTATTTTTCGCCTTACTTACCCAATTCCCTTTCTATCTTTTTTTTTTTTTTATCGTTCTGTCTCTTTTCTTATTTTCCTCCGTATATTCATTTCATGCATGCATTCATTGTCAAAACTATTGGACTACATGTAATTTTTTTTTCCCCAGTAACAGCGTCAGTACACTGTGAGCTGTACTACAGTAGAGTGCGATGTAAATTTGTTTTACTTTAATTACTGTGTTGTGTAAATGTTGTATACATATATGATCAAAGATTTGTCTCAACACTCGCACGCGCGCACACACAAACTTACACACACACGCACACACAACACACACGCCACCTGCAAAACTGACCCGGCACCCCTACAGCCCCGGATTCTCTCCCCTTGACAACGCCCCAAGTTAGTCAGCGGAGAGAGTTGCGGCGCCTGACCACCCAGTCATGGCGGCGGACCGTCACGGGGCGCGCGGAGAGGAAGTCAGCCAAGCGGGACGAGGAGGCGGAACGGACAGACACCGAGACGCGTGCTGACAGCGATGATCAGAGCCCCGTAACACCACCACACCACCACCATCACCACCACCATCATCATCATTATCAACACCACCACCAACACCACCACCACCACCATCATCATCATCATCATCATCATCACCACCACCAACACCACCACCATCATCATCACCACCACCATCATCATCATCACCACCACCAACACCACCATCATCATCATCACCACCACCATCATCATCATTATCAACACCACCACCAACACCACCACCATCATCATCATCACCACCACCATCATCATCATCATCATCACCACCACCACCAACACCACCACCATCATCATCACCACCACCATCATCATCATCATCACCACCACCAACACCACCACCACCACCACCACCACCATCATCACCACCACCACCATCATCATCATCATCACCACCACCACCACCATCATCATCATCATCATCATCACCACCACCACCATCATCATCATTATCAACACCACCACCACCATCATCATTATCATCATCATCATCATCATGCCGACTGTTTCAGAACCATCGATTCATAACGACCCGTTCTGTTGGTAAATGAATAAAAGAGCGATCACTAACGAATGGAACAAAAAGTCACATCATTAACACTGAGCCGAGAGGCTTTGGCCCATTGGTCTTCTCCAAATATACTACAAAAAAAAAAAAAGGTGAGTAAAACAAACAAAAAAAACCTGACTTAAAAGAACTTTTCCCCTACCTAAGAGCGTAAGTGCGCTGCATATAATTATGTTGTACTTTAGACTATATCCATATTCATCCCTGCAAGGGAAGATAACCGATTCACGGAGAGAATCTTTTTGAATACTCGTTGAGCTTCTCTCCGTCAACAGGTCAACTTCTCTTTTATCACGATTCGTAACGATTTTTTTTTTTACACCAATGTTCGCCATTAGTTGTTTGTTTGTTTTTTTTTTTTTTTCCCAAGCAGAACGCTCTCTGTGTAAAGACTAATAATCATTAACACAAACATCCATGTCTGTCTCCGACTATCACCTACCTCCTACACGTACATTTACTCCGGCGCGATTTTTTTTTTTCTTCGAAAGCGGTATTTTTAAAAATATCGAAATTTTTTTTTTTTTTTTTTAAGTGTCCAACACAAATGTTCTCCTCTGCAATCTTTCCAATGACAATTTCAAGACTACTGAATGGAACTGCTGATACGGGACCATCGCCGAGTGGTGGTGGTGGTAGTGATACGGGACCATCGCCGAGTGGTGGTGGTGGTAGTGATACGGGACCATCGCCGAGTGGTGGTGGTAGTAGTGATACGGGACCATCGCCGAGTGGTGGTGGTGGTAGTGATACGGGACCATCGCCGAGTGGTGGTGGTAGTAGTGATACGGGACCATCGCCGAGTGGTGGTGGTAGTGATACGGGACCATCGCCGAGTGGTGGTGGTAGTAGTGATACGGGACCATCGCCGAGTGGTGGTGGTAGTGATACGGGACCATCGCCGAGTGGTGGTGGTAGTAGTGATACGGGACCATCGCCGAGTGGTGGTGGTAGTAGTGATACGGAACCATCGCCGAGTGGTGGTGGTAGTAGTGATACGGGACCATCGCCGATGGTGGTGGTAGTGATACGGACCATCGCCGAGTGGTGGTGGTAGTAGTGATACGGACCATCACCGAGTGGTGGTGGTAGTAGTGATACGGGACCATCACCGAGTGGTGGCTGTTTTCCGTAACTGTCTACTACAAATCATGCGCAGTGTGGTCTCAAACCTTAGCGGATGTGGTGTATTGTATATGGACCAGTCTGCACGCAGTGACGCCCCCTTGATGAAACAAACTGTTTTTTCTACCAAAATCCACATGTTCATGTCCATTGTTGAAAATGTCTTGTTAATTATACATTGCTAAGAACATATTCAGAAAATCCTCTCTTTGTCACACACACACACACACACACACACACACACACACACACACACACACTGGCCCATCCCACACTCAAAGCGACCACAAATCAAAAAACGACCCAGACACCGGCGAGGCCAGCGATATATGCGACAACACAGCCTTCCCTAATCACCCTAATTACGGTCATCATCATCATCATCATCAAAGCATTTCCACCCGTTCCCCACAGGACAGCTACTCGCTCAACCAGTTGGTACCCAAGCAGAAAAGACTGTGCCACTATTACAGGCCAGGCAAAACTAGGCCGCTCGGGAGATCGTGCACCTCCACCAAGGTCGACTCCTTGAAGCGCCTCTGGAGCTGTGCCCGCCCCACAAACCTGCACTTACGTTTTTGAGAGTTATCGTCCTTGGCTACTTTCCCGCGTTGTACCACGTCTCGGTGAAATACGAGTAGTTTTTGCCTGCCTGCCCCCCCCCCCCCCCCCCCCCCCCCCCCAATCCTTGTTTCGGATCCGCCTCAAAACTGAACGGGGTTCTTTTTGAGCCACACTCCATGTTTACACCACGCTTCATTACAGATTGGTCAGTCGTTTTCAAGTGTCGGACAGACGAACCAGTCAACGAACAGTCGCGATTGTTCCTCACCGTCTCGTTTCATCATAACGGGTAAACTACGAAATCACGCACATGTACATTGTCAGCAAAAGCAGTGTTTGCAATACATAGCAACTATGTATGAGAAAATAAACGTTGAGTACCTTGGCTTATATCTACAGGATTAAAGAAAACAAAAACCGTGCTGGTCAGCTCCGATGAACTGCTTCAGCAGCCGCACGCACGCGCACTGTGTGTGTGTGTGTGTGTGTGTGTATACGAGTGTGTCAGTGTGTGTGTGTGTGTGTGCAAGCGCGTGCGCGAGTGTGCGCGCGCACTTGGCCATCGGCGCTTGCAAACGATAGCGCGTGCGCATGTGCATGCACGTGCGTACTTCAGCACTCATGTTGGTGGCTAGCTTCTCCCGACTTCTAGGAAAGGTTTCCTTGCGTGTGCGTATCTGTATGCGCGAGTGCGCGCGTGTGAAAACCCGTATAATGTGATGTCTGCACGTGCACACATGCGTGCTGGAGAGTCTGAGAGAGAGAGAGAGAGAGAGAGAGAGAGAGAGAGAGAGAGAGAGAGAGGTAGGGGAGGTAGAGGGAGAGAGAGAGAAGGGGGGGGGGGGAGAGAAGAGAGAAGGATGAAGGGATATTTTCACGCTTGATGCCTTCGAGGTCAAGAGACAGTGAACTGAAAGGGAGAGTGTGGAAGATGGAATGAGAGGAAGGAGAAGAGGTAGAAGACAAGATGGAGGGGGTGGAGGAGCATTGGAATGAGGAGGGGTAGGGGTTTGGGGGGGGGGGCTGCGATGGGGGAGGTGGAAGGTGGGGGAAGGGGTGGGGGCAAAGGAGATAAGTCCGGACCACCAGTCCTCCCGACGACAAAGCAGCTCAGGAAAGTGGGCAGACGTGCGCCGAGTCAACAATCGCATCAACGACACGCGCAACACGTGCGCTCCTCCCGCCGACATAGTACACGTAGCGTACAATGCAGAGAGACCACACACACGCAAACGCCTGAGCTTCCAATCCAAGCGAAGTCTTCCCAGCAAGCAAGCAAGCTCACACACACACACACACACACACTCCTCTCTCTCTCACACACACACAAACACACACACACTATCCTCTTTCCGCTTACTCCCACCCTCACCCCCAACCTTTCACCCTCAGTCGTTTCTGCTCTGTCATTCTTTCTCCTCTCCAGTGGTGACACCACCTACTACCCCTCCCCCGTCGAAAAACAAAAAGCGAGTCAGCGCGCGCGCGCGCACACACACACACACACACACGATCCTCTCCGCTTGCATTCCTCCACCCCCTCTCCTTTTCTGCTTCTACAGTCTTTCTTCTTCTCAAGTCCAAATGTGGCAAAAACAAGCAAACACGCAAATTAAAGAATATCAATGTCTACAATTTCCATTAAGGATAAACATATGGGTTTACCATGTGACGCTGGAGAACAATTACCATAGTGTATCGGTCCTCAAACCATCCAGTCAACCGCTTTACGACCCCTGCACATAACCAGCCATTTGATCAGCCATCACCTATGATCTATCTCTGCTGTACAAACGACTCGGTATTACATCACAAAATAAAAGACCACGAAAACAAATACGCCGATATCAACTCTCGCTTTCATTTCTCCTATCCAATATTTAGTTTCAGCATTCAATACAAAATTTTGAGGGAAAAATCATGGTCCGCCCCCCCCCCCCCCCCCCCCCCCCGGGTTTTGCATACGTCCCTGAATTCAACGTCGATTGAAACTCGCACGGCGTCTCACAGATGTTTCTCAACCTACTCCTCATCCCACCCCTTCGACCCATCCGGTAGATTTTCGCGCCGAGGTGTTCCCCACCCCCCCACCCCCACCCCCACCTTAGGTCGGCCACCATCCTTCCCTCCTCCCTTTCCTTTCGGACGTGTCCCTGACGTCACGGCTGACGATCGATCATCACTCGTTTTCCCATTTGATCCTTCCTCCCGCAAGGAGGGGGGGGGGGGGGGGGAGAATAATTTGAAAGAGAGGGAGAGAGCAGGAATGGACAGTGTACTAAGAGACCCTGTCTGTCTGTCTGTCCGTCTCTCTGTCCTCAATCTATCCCTTCAAACGCTGGTGGAATTGTGCTGTCTGTCTGTCCGTCTCTCTGTCCTCAATCTATCCCTTCAAACGCTGGTGGAATTGTGCGTGTTGGGGCTCTCTTTCTGTGTGTGTGTGTGTGTGTGTGTGTGTGTGTGTGTAGAGAGATAGAGAGGGGGGGAAAGAATCTGCGCTCGTCCGGAGATTTTTTGGGGAGTGAGAGAGACAGACAGAGGGTCTCTTAGTACACTGCCCATTCCCTGCTCGCTCCCTCTCTTTCAAATAATTATTCTATTTGCGATAAACCGGGGGGGGGGGGGGGGGGGGGGGGGGGGGGGGGGGGGGAGTCCTCCTGCCAGTACACAGACCTCCACCCCTCCTCATCCCCTTCTATCCATACCCCCCCCCCCCCTCTCCTTCTCTCTCTTTCTGCACCTTTCCCCATCTCTCATTTTGCCTAATTCTACGAGTAATAGAAAAAAAAGTCTGAAAAGACAAAGAAGTTCCTACAAAAAACGCGACCGACCTAAGAGAGAGCGAGAGAAAGAGAGGTGGGGAGAGAAAGGGGTGGGTAGGGGGAAATGATGATACAGCAGAGAAGCTGAGGGTTGTTTGCTGAAACATATGTTGAACAAAGTCATCAATTAGGAATTTCATTGTGAAGGTAGGCGGTTAGAGCAAGGAAGCGAAAGGGGGGGGGGGGGGGGGGGGGGGGGGGGGGGGGGGGGGGGGGGGGGGGGGGGGGGGGGGGGGGGGGGGGGGGGGGGGGGGGGGGGGGGGGGGAGGGGGGGGAGGAGGGAGAGAGAGAGGAAACAAAGCCTCGCAGCGCAACGACGGGGGCCAGCCGTCGAGAGAGAGCAGCGCGCCCCTTCGGCAAGCAAGAACCACGCACCGCACCTAGCACCACGGCCCCAAGGTAAACAAGCGAGGTATTGAACTCCTCCCCTAACATCCTTTTTAACGTCTCTCTGCTCCTTGGCCAGACCGCATCGTTTTGTTAAGTCAGTTCAGCAAAGGTCTTCTCCGCTCGTGTCAAGTCCCCCCACCCCCCCTTCCCCACCAACCAACCATCCCCTCCTTCCACTCCCCAACCAGCCATCCACCCACCAAAACTCCAACCAGAACCGCTCTCAAAAACGTACTCACACACACACACACACACAAACACCCTCCCCCCCCCCCCCCCTTTTTTTTTTTTTTTATTAGTTCTTTGCCCGTTCCCGTTGAGGGCGACGGCAATCGTTTTACCTGATTGCCTGATTAATCTGTCACCATCTTAATAGAGAGCCAGTGAGAGGGGTGGCGGGTGGTCCCCGGTGATGGCGTGAACTGAAGAGCGGTGGAAAGAATCGACCCTGTTTGCACACGCCATGTCAACGAGGGGCACACTGAAAAGGGACAGAAAGAAAATCGCACTAAGAGCCTCTTAATCATCGGAAGGGCAATCGGTGGGTGGGGAGGGAAGAGAGGAAAGGGTGGGGGGAGAGGGGCGGAGGATGGGGGTGGGGGTGGGGGAGCGTACAAACTCGAATGCATTCTTGGCAAGTTCGTTAGGTGTGCATCCATAAAAATGAACAGCCAGTTCAAACAACGATTCTGGCTTGGAAAGTGCGAGAGTTTGGAATTTCCCTCCTCCTATTCACACAGCGCCCCGTTCATCAAGTACCCCACGTGTGGTAAAGAGGGTAGGGATCCACGTGGTACATGAATAGTTATGATTTTCGACTTGAAGATTTCCTTTGGTACCCCTTCCCCTACGGTCGCTTCTTTCTGTCAAATTTTACGAACAGTTTGGTTGCCTGAATTATCGAGATTAACGACTCACATTAACATATTACGCCATAACATTGCAAAAGATCAGCTTCGGTCTTCTTTGGGGAATCAAACCCTTCATCGTAAGTAGCGGGTACAAATGGAAATATTTAAGCAGGAAGGGGGTGGTTTTCTTTGGGTAACTTGTTCCTAGTCCCTGTGGCCATTTTTTTTTCGTCGTCTTTTAAAAAAAACGGAAAAGTCTGGTCAGTGATTTTGCACATCGACAATGCTTTACAACGGCCAAAGAAACATCTACAGTAACGGACTTATTCACATCGACAATGCTTTACAACGGCCAAAGAAACATCAACAGTAACGGACTTAAATCACATCGACAATGCTTTAAAAAGGGCCAAAGAAACATCTACATAACGGACTTAAATCAAAATCGACAATGCTTTACAAGGGCCAAGAAACGTCTACAGTAACGGACTTAAATCACAATCGACAAGCTTTACAACGGCCAAAGAAACGTCTACAGTAAGGGACTTAAATCACATCGACAATGCTTTACAACGGCCAAAGAAACGTCTACAGTAACGACTTAAATCCCCATCGACAATGCTTTACAACGGCCAAAGAAACGTCTACAGTAAGGGACAAAATTTCACATCGACAATGCTTTACAACGCCAAAGAAACGTCACAGTAAGGGACTTAGTTCCATCGTCAATGCTTTACAAGGGCCAAAGAACGTCTACAGTATGGGACTTATTTCAAACCCGCCCTTTAAGCAAGGACTGAAGTTGGAGTGGGATGAGGGACGCAGAAGTGAAATCTTGCCGCCTTCTTATCAAGGATAAAACGCTGTATTTTCTGATTTCTTACCCGTCCCGTGAAGTCTGGCGGTGCTGTGGCGGGAAACCCGGGTCCTTGAAACTGTCACTGCAGACCCATTTCTGGGGCCAGGTGGTAAAAGCCGATCCTTGAGAGCCGCAACGCAATCTGTGCCACCACTGTCACACTGCTCACATATAAGATGCCATTGTTGTTGAAGTCTCCGTTTTTCGTCTGGCTGTTCGTCCGTCGGCACATCTTCACACGCTTTTATTCTCCCGTCTCTCCATAAGTCTTCTTTGAACATGGAATCCGTCCTCTTTACTTTCATATACTTTTCAAAAATAGTTTCTTTGAGGGGTTTGTTTTTCCCCAAAAAATTTCTGTGAATGGCGTATTCTTTTCTTAAAAACTGCTTCAAACAATACTCTTTTAATCCAAAATTGGGTTTACGAGTCTCTTCCTGCAAGCAACGTAGAACCGAAAGCATTTGTCGGACAACAAACGTCCAGGTTCTGCACATCACTAGTCATCTGGAACGAGCGAGCTAAAAAGTAATGTTCACTCATTCAGCTGTTTCAGCATTCTACACGTCCCTGTAGCGCGAAAAATGAGGGAAAGGAGGGGCGAAGAGTTTCCAGGCTGTTGGAATCAAAACCACTCGCACTAAAATTTGGTCAGTTCTCGGATTTTACATGACGACCCAGATGCAAGCAAGCTTGCAACGTGACACCCGTTTTTTTGGCCGCTCGTCAGTCTAGAGTTGTTGTCGCATGCTCTGCGCCAGATATGGCAAAACATTCGCTATTGTGATTTTTATTTTTCTGTTTTCAAATTTTCTGACAACAAACAATAAAAACACTACTACTATAATCTACTACTCCTACCTACTCTTACTACTACACCCACTACTACGACGACGACGACGACTACTGCTGACAATACAAAAGGAATAAATTCCCACACAGAAGTGCTTCATTAGGGGGGAGAAAAATGCGTATTTGGTGCACTGGGAAGGTCTAATTTCATGAGGGCGGGGTGAGGTAGGAGCGGAAGGGAGAGGAAGGTGACTGCCTGTGGGGGGTTGGGGGGGGGGGGGGGGGGGGGGGGGGGGGGGGGGGGGGGGGGGGGGGGGGGGGGGGGGGGGGGGGGGGGGGGGGGGGTTTGTTATTTCTTTTTAAAAAACCCCGGGCGACAGGGCTAAACCCCCTGCGGGTGAAAACCCGTTTGGGGGGCCCTTCCAAAAATTGAAAAAAGGGCACAACCCCCCCAAAACCCTTACCACCCCCAAACATCCCCTCCATTTTCCCTCTCTGATATTTTTCCAAATGCGGGGCCCACAGAGTCGCCCTTTTTTCCCCACCCTGAACTTTCGGCAGCAAAGCCAAACGAAACCAGTGAGCGAAACGCTTACACAAAAACACAACCAAAACACCCCACACACACACACACCCCAACACCCACACACCCCAAATCTCTCTCTTCCTCCCCCCAACACCCCAATCTTTGATGATCGGCCCTTTTGTCCGGTTTTTTTTTTCATCTTACCCTTTAATTAGTAACATTTTTTTTTAAAAGTTTTACCGCACACTCCCGGGGAAAAATTGTTCACCAAAAACACACAAAACAAAAAAACCACACACACACACCACACACCCTTAACAAACTCATAAACCCCACTTACCCCACTTCCCATACCCCTATATCACACCATCATGAAAAAAGCTTGTCCCCCAGGGGCACATTCAATCACTCAAAACCCGTTTCAAAGGAAACTTCCGGATTCCCACATATCATCGGAAACCATTTTTTATTCAGGGGAAAGAAACTTAATTGCCGACAACACCCCCGGCACATGGGGTTTTTTTTGGGAAACAGTGTCAGCTGCAAGCGTTGTTGGGAGTTTTTTCGTCGGTCAGAGAGAGAGAGAGGAAGAGAGAGAGGGGGGGGGGGGGGAGGGGAAGGAGAGAGAGAGAGAAAAGGGGGGAGAGAAGAAGAGGAGAGAGAGAGAGTCCCGCACGAAACGCGCGCAAGCATGAGCGCGCTCACGGGTTAGTGCCCCTCGAACGAACGCAGGCTCGCACGAGAGAGAGAGAGACAACAGAGAGAGAAAAGAGAGAGAGAGAGAGGGGAGGCGCGAAAGGAAGAGAAGGGCAAGTGAGTGACAGGGGGGAAAAGGGGAAACGGGCTGAAAGACAGGGATAGTGTGCACGCCCCATCAGAGCCCCGGGTTCCCAGAGGGGAAAAACCATCACCCACCATTCCTCCCCCACCAGACACCTCCCCCCCCCCCCAACCCCCCCTCACAACACAAAACACCCCACCCCTCTCAACACAACACACGCCCCGCGCACAACACACACACAAAACAAAATTTCCCTTTTCCCCTTTTTTTTCACACGAAAAACGCACACACAACTCCCCCCCCCCCCCCCCCCCCCCCCCCCCCCCACGACATATCAAACAAAAAACTATATCTTCTTTTAATATAAAGCTCATTTTTGTTTTGTCTGCCCGTTCGTTTAAAAACAGGGCCCAAACATTTTTTGAGCCAAACGCCCCCAAACCTTTGGTATCAAAAAACCCTTTGGTTGTCCCCCAAAAAACAACGTCGAGTCGGCGATCACGACCCCTTTTGGGGTCATACGAAATTTTTGCGTCCCCCGACGAAAAACTGAAAAAGGGAAACCCTTTAAACACGGCCACAGTTTTAGGTCGATCGCCCCCAAAATTTTTGGTATAAAGTACCCTTTGGGTGTCCTAAAAAACAGCAACCGGGCCCGGCAAACACAAAAACGCATTGCGTCGTGAGGGGTTTTTGCGTCCAAAAACCAAAACTGGACATCAAAACGGGTACACAAACTCAACTTTAAGAATAGATTTTAATTAAAAAGATTTGGAAAAAATGTTCACGTGAATGCTTCGGGGAAAAAAAAAATTTAACCAAAAAAGCGCAAAAACCCCAAAAAATTTAATCGAATTTGGGCGAAACCAAGAACTTCGATTCACGAAAAGGGTTTTTCATTTCAAAAACTAGCAAACAACCCTTAAAAAGCTTTAGGGAATTTACAAAAAATTCGCAAAAAAAAATAGAAATCCCAAGAAAAAGACGTGGGGGTCCTTTTCCTGTTCACCGGGCTGCACACGTCAAAAGCGCGAAAAGACGTCCCTGAATGGGTTTTACAAAAAATCAAATTTTTCTGTATCACTTTACCAATTTAAAATCTAGGAATCAACATCCCCTTTCCAAATTTGCAAAACTTTTTATTCATTCTTTTAGTACAAAACTCCGAACAGACGAACTGTTCGGCTCATCCAAAAAATTTTGTGTTTTTTTGGGCCTCGCGATTCCATCTAATTTCTTCTCTGTTTTATAGATTTGAATATCAAAAACATACACGCCTAGAAAGACTGAATTAACCTTCTTTTATTTATATATGTTTTATTCTTCAGTCGAACTTAAAATCGTGACAATGCCGTCCAAAAAGAGAACCCGGCTCACACGCTCTTCTTCTGCTACGGCCAGAGTTCAACGTTCTCGATCAGAAGAAAGCAGTGAAGAGAGATATGCAAGACAACAGAAAGACAGGAGACGCAAGGCAGCACGTAGACACCAAGAGACAACCGAAAGGGGAAGGTAGACGAAAAAGTGACAGAGAACGCGAAGCAGCACGTTAGAGAGCAAGAAACTTTAGAACAGAGGGAAACGTAGACGAAAACGTGATAGAGAACGCAAGGCAACAAACAGACAGCAAGAAAGTCAACAGCACAGACAGGTTAGAATAGAACAAGAAATGACAGACGTGTGAGCGCTAGGGGTTTATCACAACCAACCAAAATCAGATGGCTCAACTCAGCATTTCATTACAGCGCTTCAACCCTCTACAGTAACCACAAGGACGTTTTCATCGGCACTTTGTCAGCAGAGTGCCCGCATTGCCATGCTCTGAAGTGGAGAGGGGAGGCACCAGGAATCTGCTGTTGGGAACGCCATTCACCACATCTTATCAAAATAAAACCCGTTAAAAACGGTTCTTTCTTATTTTTCACTACATTTTTTATATAAATCGGTTTATAAGAAATAAATGGTTGAACGAGGGCTGAAGACCTGAGTAATGTAGGCCTATAGACCTCTCTCTCCCTGTCTCTGTGTCTGTCTGTCTCTCTCTCTTATAATACCCGAGCGACGCCGGGTAACCGGCTAGTATATATATATTTTATAATATATATATATATTTTATATATTTTATATAATATATATTTCTCTCTCTCCTTTCCACCCCTACACAAACGTACACAAGTTTTTCTCTCTCTCTCTATTGCTCTCCTCTACACACACACATACACACGCGCACGCGCGCACACACACACACACACACTCGTTTCTTTCTTTCTCTCTCTCACACACCCACACAACTCTCTCTTTAGCTCCTCTTCTCCCTACACACGTACACAAATCTCTCTCTATCTCTCCTACATAAACGTGCACAAGTTATTTTCTCACTCTCTCTATCTACTGCTCTCCTCCTCTACACATACAAGTTTCTCTCTCTCTCTCTCTCTCTCTCCTCTCTCTCTCTCTCTCTCTCCTCTCTCTCTCTTTCACACACACACACGCACGCACGCACGCACGCACGCACAGACGTACGCATACACAGGCCCGAGCCTTCCTGATCCATGCTACAAGCAGTTCCTGCAGAACGCATCGAGGGACACCAACAGTTTCCAGGGTGTGAATTGTTTTTATTTGGGCGGAGTGCATTCGACACATTGGGGAACTGGGACTGGGGCCATTTTCTAAATTAAAGGATAATCATCTCAATCCGTGCAGCTGGTTCCCTAACCTTCTGGGACGCAAAATTAGCGAGCGATACCAGTTGAGGGAAGGGGGTGTGGGGGAGGGGGGGGGGGACAGAGTGCATAGGGAAAGCGGGTCAGAGTGAGGACGTGCGCGTCTCCCCTGTGATGATGGCCCTGGTCATTAGTTGTTGAATGCATGTCTCTGTGGCTGAACTCTTTTCTTGTTCGTGTTATCAGTGGGAAATGGTTCGCTTCACAACGCCGCACTCATATTTGAAGAGGCACAGAGGTGAACCGGTGCAGTTTCTTTGCTGTCTCTCTGTCTAGCTCATCCTCTTTTCTTTGTTATTATTTTTTTTTCTTATTCAAAAATAGAGGGGGGGGGGGGGTTGTTTGTTGAAGCAAATTATTAGCTGGCAGAGAGAAATTTCATATATCTGAAATTACTTTAAGGAGGAAAACAAAAAGGAGAAGAAATAATTGCATGCTATTTCAGCTTGGCACTGGTGCAGTTACGGTAAAATGTCCAAACTGTTTGAGAGAGAGAGAGAGGAGAGAGAGAGAGAGAGAGAGAGAGAGAGAGAGAGAGAGAGAGAGATTCCAGTGTGCCTAATCAATACTGAAGCTCTGGAAGATCGATACCACGTGACGGGATTGGGGACGTATGACGCAGTTTAACACACAGGATCCTTCTCCTGTCCAACAAAACTAACCTACTTAACGCCCCCTGTGGACCACCGTTGCTTGGGCTGCAGAGCCAGTCAAGACATGTCGCCTGCTGCCCTGTGTGTCGCTGTTAGTGCGAAGATGTCCACAGCTGTTCTCTGTTCCTTCATCTGTTATGGCAAAGGAACTGCTTTCTGCATTGGACTAACTCGCTTGCCTAGAAAAAGCACACGCGAGCGTTCTCTCTCTCTCTCTCTCTCTCTCTCTCTCTCTCTCTCTCTCTCTCTCTCACACACACACACACACACACACACACACACACACACACACACACTGCCTAAACGTTCTTGACCATGACTTCTGCTTTCTTAACCGCTTTCACTGCACAGATATCCATGAAGTGTCATTTTTTCATAAATGCTCCAACACTTTCAGTCTCTCATTGATACCCCTAGCAGTTTTAATAGGTCATCGATATCGACTGCAATTTTAATCTCTTATACAGATCCACGGAGCATTTCATCGTATCCACAGCGGTTTCGATCTTTCAGAAATAATCTTAACAGTTTTAAATTTTCACATATATTGTTTGTAGTTTTAATCTCTCACAGACATCATTAACAGTTTTTTATCCTTCATAGATATCCATAGCAGTACAATATTTCATTGGTGTCTATAACAGTTTTATTCATTCACACACATTCATTGCACTTTTAATCTTTCACCAAGACTGGCAGCAGTTTCAATCTTTTACACGTATCAACAACAGTGTCAATCTCTCACAGATACCCACTACAGTTTCAATCGTCGACAGATATCCATGGCAGTTTTGATCTTGCAATGACCGCCATGGCAGTTTTGACTTCTCATTGCAGAACTAACCGTCCGCTACATTATTAACTCGCTGGTTCCTGCCCAACCTGACAGTGTCTGGCAGGAGAAGTGCGCAGTGGGACTTTTCCAGGTCAGCTGTGTATAACATAGTCGACGAACCTCTTTCCCAGTGTAGAAGACTGATCAAACTTGACGAATTGAGCCAGGCTGCCTCAAGCCTCCACTGGATCTGTTCGCAAAGCTGACAACGCAATGTTACAGATGAGAACAGTGTTCGGGTTATCTTTCCCTATCAATCTTGCTTGCAGACATCCAATCAGAATCGCTTGTCCGGATCAGGAGTGAACGATCCATTCAGGGTTTGCCTCCCTTTCGAAATGGCGATTGTCTTCGTCGACTCCGATTCAATTATGAATTTTATTACACGTAGCATTTATTAGTTCAAACACGCAGAGCAATGAAAACAATAGATTGCGCACGCGAAGCTGAAACACGTCCGACAACACACAAAAACAGCTGAGCGGAGGAATGCGGAAAAAAACCGGTTCTGACGAGTGCGGCATGCATGCATGCGAGAGTACACGTGTCAGCCGGATCGAATGGCAACATTGACGGGACAGGTTATTCATTCAGTATTCAAGCATTTTTGTCTTCTTGCTAAAATCTGACTGCTGCCACAGGGTTGGCTGGTTTGTTGCTATTGTTTTGTTTTTTGTTTTTGTTTTTTCCCCAGTAATGACTTCACAATGGTCTTTGTCTGAATCTCAGGCATTCGTGCCCTCGAGGCAGAAGGCGTGCGCTTACACCGAGGTGAAACGTCAGGGATGCATATGACTCCACGATGCGTCGTTCGTGTCGACTGGCCACGTCTTCTGAGGACAGTATCGGCAACACTCGCCTGACCACAGTAGAGGTGTCCAAGTTTAGCGGGCCCTTCTTGGGTCGTTGTTTTTTTTTCGAGATAATTTCGCAGAATCTTCTATGATAAGGTCACCGTGAGGTCATATCGTCGATTTCTCCATAACCTTTGTAATTTATCACTACAAAAGTGTGTTCTGCAATTCCTACGCCATCCTGTTTCACATATCCTCCCTCCCCACCACCCCCTCTCCACCCCGGTCCGACCACCTCCCCTGCTCTCCCCCCCCCCCCCCCCCCATCTCAATCGATGTAAACTGTGTTGTCACTGACATGACAATCACGTTCTCTCTCTCTCTCTCTCATCCGCCACCCCCCCCTCTCCCTCTCTCTCTTATCCCCGCCGCCACCCCCCCTCTCTCTCTCTTATCCGCCACCCCCCCTCTCTCTTATCCGCCACCACCCCCTCTCTCTCTTATCCGCCACCCTCCTCTCTCTCTTATCCGCCACCCTCCTCTCTCTCTCTCTTATCCGCCACCACCCCCTCTCTCTTATCCGCCACCACCCCCTCTCTCTCTTATCCGCCACCCCCCTCTCTCTCTCTCTTATCCGCTACCACCCCCTCTCTCTTATCCGCCACCCCCCCCCCTCTCTCTCTCTTATCCGCCACCACCCCTCTCTCTCTCTTATCCGCCACCACCCCCTCTCTCTCTTATCCGCCACCCCCTCTCTCTCTTATCCGCCACCCCCCTCTCTCTCTTCCTCTCTCTTATCCGCCACTCCCGGTGACTCCCCTCCTCCTCCCCCCACGGTACCTCAAGGTGGCGCGACTGTGCTGGATGCCGATTCTCGCAGCGTGCCCTCTGGCGGCGAGATTTAATGAGAGCGGTGATCGGCGAGCGCCCTCTTTTCTGGACGGACATCATGGGGAGACGATCACAATGGCGGAAGGACCGGGGGGGGGGGGGGGGGTGGAGGAGGTAGGGGGAAGAGAGTGGGCGAACGGGGGGGGGGGGGAGGTGAGGTGGGGTGCGGGGGCGTGGAGGGGGGTTGGGAGAAAACCTGGCTTGGCGGGATCTCCTCTGGCATGGAAGTGGCGGACTGGGGCGCTCCCCTAAACAGGAAGGCGAGGCGTGGTCAGACACTACTATCGTCGCTTCGCTTTTCACACTGAAAAGCAGGTGTTTTTTTGTTTTTTGTTTTTTTTGTTGTTTTTTTTTTTTTAAACAGAAGTGATGGAAAACAGCGGTGGGGAGGAGGACAAAGACGAAAGGGGGAGGGGGGGGGGGGGGGGTTAAAGAAAAAAATCTCCTCAGACAGGGAAGGGAGGAGGTGAAGATGGGGAGGTGGGTGGGAGGGAGGAGGGCAGGATAAGAGGTGAACAACCTGAACACCACGAGCAACTCCGAGCCTGGCGGAATCTCCGAAGTCCTCTCGGCTCAAAGACGACTGTCTGTGCAGCAGCTACCACAATGCAGTCAGTCCCACAGTCCAACTCGGGGGACCGTGCTGGCCCAGTGGGCATGGCGCTACACTCTTACTCCCAACGTTCTGGGCTTCCATCCCACTTGAAGCAGCCAGCTTGGAAGAGATTTTCCCTTCTGAGTTAACATGTGTGCAGATTTCAGTCCTATCCTAGTCCTTTAAGACGAGCCTTTAAATGTAGGTCTCAGGCGTGAACGCTTATACAAATCTTTCAAAAAATAAAAATAAATAGAAATTTTTTTTTAAAAACTTTCATGGAAGTATACATTCCATTCAGCCTTTCGAAAAGTAGTCCATAGTGAACCATGGGATGGAGAAACGAAAATAACAACACGCACACGCACACACACACACACACACTGACAACGTGTTCACACATCATCCTCGAAAGACGGAATGTGGCTACCTCAACGGTGGTATTACAAACGGTGGCGTTCGCTAATGGCGAACTCGGAGTTCCATCTGAGAACAGGGAAGGGGGAAAAAGGGGGGGGGGGGGGGGGGAGGGGGAGAAAGAGGGACGATGAGACGCGGGGGGGGGGGGGGGGGGGGGGGGGGGGGGGGGGGAGGGGGGGGAGCCCAACTCGCAACGCACAGCGACCACAGCGGTCGGAAGTGATGGCGGGCCGGCTGGTCAATGGAGCGAGAGCTGCCCAGACTGCCAAATTGGGCGCGCGGCAGCGGACACCTTCCCCGGGCCCTGGAGGGCGTGGGCAAGGGGAGAGAACCTCACGGCGGGGGGCCGTACCGCAAAACACTATTGCGGTTTCTCTCATCTTTTCTTTTATTCACTAGGTTTTCTTTCTTTCTTTTTTTTCTTTTTTTCCCGCAGACTGACTCTAACTAACTATCTGATAGAGTTCCCCACCCCACCCCCTCCTTTGTGGTCAGGCGTTTAATGAGGGTACTGGCCTTCAGGGAGGGGGGGGGGGGGGGGGAGAGAAGGGGGTTGGCAAGGGTGGGGGAGGTGCGCCTGAGGCGTTCCCAAGAACGTAAGGATCTGGGGAGGACGGGAAAGAGGGGGGTGGGGGGGTGGTACTGACCTCCCGTGTCACTTCTTTTGTCTCTTCGTTCCTCTCGTTTCCTTATTAATTTCTTTCGTCTGCACCCAATCCGCCAAATTGGATCAACGATTCAATTATATTTGCGGGCCACTCAGGCAAACTTTATTTGGTAATGGAAGTTGTTAGCGAGCAGATTGCGGTCGGGACGTACACAGTCAGCCGCAAAATATGGAAGACAAGCCACCCACGAAATATGGAAATCAGCCCACTGCCAAATTCTACGGACAACATTATCACCAGGCCTCTTCCCTGGACTGCAGGCTAGACGACTGCAAGAGTAGGAAATGACGTCATCGGGACATGGCGCGAAATTTGATGGTCAGAGTGTGGACTGCTCATAGTTTCAATCAAACTTTTGGTCTCTGTTATGGTACATATGTTTTACAATACGTGCAAAAGCACAGTCATCTGTGTGCTTCGCAATTAGGTATATTACAGATGTTTGACAGCTGGTGAACACAAAGCACAAAACCATTGCAATTTATGCATAAAACTAGGACAACGAACGCTAATGGTTTATGATTCATATGCAAGAAATAAATATGTAAAGTGTAAAAAGACAGATCACAAAGGATAAAAGCACACACATCAATAAAGAGAGACAAGGGAGAAATTAATCGTCAACCAAATAACCCACGAAAGACCACAGTTTTCGTCGACTGGCCTCGTCGTTTTTAAAGTTTGACCCTGAATGCACACGTGAAATGTCACTTGGCATATACTTTAACTTGATTTTAAATGATTTTAATTGCCTTTTTTCCTTTTTGTTTTTTCTTCTCTCGCAATACTGACCCTAGACTAAACTATGCCTACATTTTCTATTTAAAAAAATGAAACATGTTTCACATCGACCACAACATGGTCGAGAGAAAGGACTATTATGTTTACGTCTATGGACTTGTTATGTGCATATTGGTCGTCGTGAATAGTATGTATGCCTTGTAGAAAGTGTCCTCGTCAACTGTCCAAACTCCTTCGTTACCCTCAAGTCCCTCCCCCACCCCCTCATCCTGAAACAAAATGGTGGTGTTGATAACACCTTCACATTTCAATTTTACTTTCAAGAAAGCCAAGCGGACGAACACCCAATCCTTTCAGCGTCACAACATGGATTGAAAAAAAAAAAGTAACTCCTCTTATGGGACAAAATACGATATACAACAATTCATAACGAATTACTTTGAAAATCGCTGATATTAAAGTCATAACGAATATACTTTACATATAATATATATACATATATTATATATATATATATAATTTTATATATATTTTTTTTTTTTTTTTTTTTTTTTTAAATTAAGATTTTTTTTCTGCGGATTCTCTTGGAAAAAAAAAAGAAGAAGAAACGACAGTACCGAACAAGCTTTCATGGCCGACACAAGCATACTTACAGAATGCAAATGCTTGTAAGTTTGTGCATTATTCACACATTCCCCGTGACCACGATAACTGGGTTGTGAAACGGACATAAAGCAAGAGGAACAGAGAGTTTCAGAAACTCATGTCTGGCTGGCCCATTTTTGAATTTGAAAATCCGTCAGCCAGTTTATTGATGGGGTGGACCAATCGAGTCTGCATAGGCCTCGACAAGCTCGTGTTGGCCCTAAGCTGAGCAGCAGCGGCCACGGTCCAAATGCTCATAGCAACACGCCGGCCGGGTGGTCACCCTGCAGGACAGGACAGTAAACAGCTCGCGGCCAACACACTAAAAACTAAAAACCGTGCTTAGCGCACCTGCTGTTCCGCTTGGTTTATCACGATCAGAGTTCAAAATAAACAGTAAACCACAATCGTTTTGAAAACTAAAACATGTCAAACAACCTGCAAAACGTCAATCAAACAACGTTTTTAAATGCCTAAAAAAAAGGCATATAGAATGCTGTGTTTAGACAGCTTGTGCCCATTCCTGAGGTTAGATTCTCAGGACCTGATCTTCAATGTTAAAGAATGTTTGAAACAAATTAAACATGTTACGTCTAAACAGCAAGGAACAATGTCAAGATTTCAAAACGAATGAAGTGGGCGTCATCATAAACTGTAATGTCCGTGGTTCGTTTATGTCTGGTAAAAAAAGAAAAATAGTTCTCAATACTGTTTTCTGAAGGCATGTACTGCCTGGATCTGTGACACTGATTTAAGAGTGATCCAACTCTTCAATGTTCCCTCCGTTTGTTCAGACCCTGAATCAATCTCTCTCTCTCTCCCCCCCCCCCCCCCCCCCCCCCCCCCCCCAGTTCTCCCAGTTTATCGATTTGAGCACCGTTCGCACGCAGACACACATATCTGTCAATGTCGGACTGCCCAGTCTTTTCGCCTTATTTATTTATTGTCTGGTTATGTATTTCTCTTCTGGTCCTCTGGTGATTATCGTGTGGGGTGGGAGGGGGAGGTGGAGGAGGGGCGAGGGGGGGGGGGGGAGGAGGAGGATGGAGGAGGGGAGGAGAGAGAGAAGAGAGAGAGAGAGAGAGAGAGAGAGAGAGAGGAGAGAGAGAGAGATGAGAGGGGTGGACAACTGAAAAGAACAGGTTTCATTCCAGCAAGGATTTAGGGACGAGGAGACCGAGGAAGAGAGGGATGGAGGGAGAAAGAAGAGGAGAGAGGGGGTATGAGAAGGAGAGGAGGAGGAGGAGAAAGAGAGAGAGAGAGAGAGAGAGAGAGAGAGAGAGAGAGAGAGAGAGAGAGAGAGAGAGAGAGAGAGAGAGAGACAGACAGGCAGACAGATAGAGGCGGAGCATCTTTTGATCTAAGGAAGCGAAAAAAAAGAGAAATATATAGACTGACAGACAGACAGGCAGGCGCAAGAGAGAGAGAGAGAGAGAGAGAGAGAGAGAGAGGAGAGAGAGAGAGAGAGAGAGCGCAAAAAACATAGGCATTAGAGGGGAGAGAGAGAGGGGGGGGGAGCAGAAAGCACAGAGAGACAGAGAAAGGGAGTGAGAGTGAGGGGGGTGGGGTGGGGGGCAGAGACAGGGACAGAGACAGAGAGAAAGAGGAACAGAGAAAGACTGGGAGAGAAAGAGTAATATTGAGATTGACAGCCAAATCTCGGACAGGCGAGTTAATCTCAGCCCCTCCTCCCCTCTCCTACAAACTCCCTGATCGACAGAGCGACAGCAGGGGGAGATGGCCGAGGATAATCGCCCGTAATTGCTATAATAGAGAAGGCCAGGTTCTGGGCCCCGGATGTGACAAGCGACATGCTCATTTTCCCTCATTAGCGCCCCTTGCTGCACTCTCCGCTGGAGGAGGAGCGGAAGGAGTCAGCCACAGTTTCCCTCTTTCTCAGCTTTAAGTAACCCGATCTTTGAAAACGGGTTTTCGAGGGGCGAGGCGTTGAGAGAACGAGGCAGACCTGCTGATTGGTCCGTTGTTCGGACGGATGATTACTTGTTTGGGGGGTTGGTATTCTCCACACACACACACACACACACACACGCATAGACACACACACACACACACACAGACACACACGCACTCTCTCTCTCCCCACTAACTTCAATAACCAAAGAATAACTCCTGATTAAAATTTGACGAGAAGAATCACTGAACTTTTGAATGTTTATGTTTACCTCAAAACGCGTAGTCCGAAGATGCGACTGACGCGCCAGAGGGAGGGTTCGATTTATTAATCCGTCGATTACTATATATTCTGTTCTGTATCTATGAAGACGGAAGATGCTTTCAGGCTCTTCGGTCCGTGATGAAGGCAAGGTTCTGATGAAATGTGACGGCAGCGTGTTTGATACGAAAACCGGAAGACTCTCTTATTCCAGGAACCATGACTCTATTCCTGACCCTAGTCAGACACTAATCCTAACGTCAAACTGACTGACTTAACCCTAACCCAAACCCTAACTTCTCTTAATTGTATGAATCGCCAAACTGACTGACTTAACCCTAACCCAAACCCTAACTTACCCTAATTATATGAATCTTAACCCATCAAAAAAAGAAGGAAAAAAAAAAGAAGAAAGGAGATAATACAAATGAATGAAAAGAAGAATCAATATTTTTTTAAAGTTCCACTGATAAACTGTGCTTGAAGTGTGGGTGACAACGGAGTTGTCGTCTCCTTCCCCAACAATAAAGAAAAGAACGTGCACCATACATAATTCCCACTAACTATTAACTCCATCCCACGGTCCTGGCATCTAGCTTTCAAAACGGGTAGTGGTTGGTGGTGGGATTGAGGTGGTAATGGTTTTATCATTTCTGGTGATGTTTATTCATGTATCTATTCAATCAATCATTCTCTTGTCTGATTGGCACTGTAGTCACCTCCCATAAAACTATATTTCAAATCAGGTTTTCTTTCACAGGTGCTCAGTTTTCAAACCAAGTGACTCCCCTAACCTGTTTGGTTCTCATGCCGACTTTCAGACGGGGTATGTTTGACGCCTGTTGAGTAGTTTCTCCGTGTTCAAGAGCTCCTTGCATATTTGGCGAGTTTCACTGCGTGGTTGACAACTAGGTTATCAAGCCTGGAAAGCTCCTCCCAGGACTGAATTGCTCTCTTGCTTTGGAGCCAATGTACACTGTACTTCCCTTTGAGAAGAATCTGACATGAACTTTAGACGATTTCATTCATTTGACAGCATCCCCCCCCCCCTTTTTTTTTGTTGTCATTCTTTCCTTTCTTTTTTCTCTGCTTGTTTGTTTATTTCATTTTTTTGTTGTCGTTCTTAAGTTGGCTGACAGACATGAAGTAACTACTAGGACTCCAAGCTGAAGGTGATAGTTATTGTCTTGCTGTGAAGACGAACATTTTCGTATGCACCTGTCAGACTTTTAGTTGTGAACACTATTACTTACCTAGGACTGGACATTGCCCTCGCTGCTCTGTACGGTCATCTACTACACTTCTGCCAAAGTGGATTATTGTCCTGTCTTTGGTCTGGGAACTCCTCTGGTGTTTCTTCCTCTAATTAACGACTTATGACATACCAGCTTTGCTGCTGTTGTGATCTGGTGACTAGGTAGTGACACTGCCTGCTTTGTCCAAAATGGTCCCTAGCGGTCTACCTCCATTCTGCACTGTTCATTTACCCAAATGGCCTTGTCTATGTATTTTGTGGTTACATGTAAATGTTTCTTGTCACTTGGCTATCCCTCCTTTTCAGCTGGCACTGATGAATCACGCGGAATGGCTGGCTCTGTCGGCACGGTTCAGTCTTCTCCGCCTTTGGGATGTCAACAGTGCAGCCATCGCTGTGCTATTGCCGACTGTGGATTGTTTTGGTCGTTGCTTTACAGGATGCTCCTTTTTTCCTGAATGAGACCTGTTTCCTGTATGCTTTTGACATCCCTAAAAAGGTCCTGTAGAGACAGCTGAGCAATAATGATAAAAGCTGTTAACTAAAGAATGTTTACCACCAAAGCCCTTCGTCCCCCAAAGAAGCACAGGCCAGCAACAAGATTTCCAGCGCACACGACTGTCGGCTGTCCTTTCAGCCTCCGTCCAGCTGGACCCCTTTCTCTTCCGCTCTGCCTCAGTGCCTTGTCTCTGCCTGTTTCTGGGTCGCCCTCTCTTCCTTCTGCCCCCGCTGTTGCCGGTCACAGCCTGACGGGTTTAGTACCCTAGCCAGCGTTTAAGTTTCCCAAGAAAAAGTGGATTTGTTGATGCTGCATCGGACGGGTTTTGGAAAGTGTACATGACACTCATCATGCACAATATTCTGATTTTCCCCCCCGCTGTGTGCGTGCGCGCGTGCGTGCGTGCGTGTGTGTGTGAACTGATCAGCCTCAGGGTCGGCAAAGCACTACGTTCAAAGTCCTCTTGTGTTCTCCTACGCCTTCTACAATGCGACTGTCCCAGGTGCTGTAGTACTAGGCAATACATTGCCTACCAACCAAACATCTGCTTCCCTGAAGTGCCTCACCTGTCGTGCTTCTTTATCGCCCGCAATGACCTGGCCAGCCACTTACAGATCCACCCCCCCTCCCCCCAACCCCCCCCCCCCCACACACACACACAAAAAAAAAAACACCAAAAAAAACCATCCTTTCCTGAGGGTGTCGTTGGCTAGCATCGCTCACGATGAACGCACATCAGTAGAGCAGACCTTGCACTATTTTTCTTTGTTGATATTGTTACCTCAATAACATACCCCCCTCCCCCATCCGAAAAAAAACAAACTGTAAAGAACGTGACCGTTCTCTGCGCCCGCCCTCCATCCCCCACCCCATCCCCATTCACGGTTTGGATTTGTTTATCAAGTGTGCTTTGTTCATGTACTCAATGGCACTTCATCTTGCTATTGCTGCTGCTGTGTGCCTCCTTGTTTTATCATCTGTTTGTGTTCAGTGGTTTCTGGTCGGCTTTGGAAGGAGCTGCCCTCTGTGTGTCTGTCTGACTCTCTCTCTCTCTCTCTCTCTCTCTCTCTCTCTCTCTCTCTCTCTCTCTCTCATAACTAGTAATGAATCCGGATCTAGACCATTGTCCAGGACATCACGGAAGAGGTCAGTGTATTGTGTTACTTTGGCGCCTTTCGTGGCCCTCCCTGGCGTGGAAGAACATGAGGCGCTGGCAAGCCGGGCGAATCGGCCTCCCTCTCGGACTGTCAGGTATGGGGTTCGTAAGGTGGTTACTCCTTCGTTGACGACATCTTGCCATCCTTTCCACAGCCAACACTCACTCTGCCCTCGCACATTTTTTGGGTGTTTTTTTTTTTTGCCAGATATGAAATTTCGAAAACTTCTGTCTCGTATTCTGTCGTTCTCCCCTCCCTGTTCTCCTCCCTCCCTCCCCCCCCCCTTCTCTCTCTCTCTCTCTCTCTCTCTCTCTCTCTC
>CM031600.1:84994935-85007435 GCA_018398815.1 Conus ventricosus
AAAGCAATCAGAAAATAGCACCAAAAATGGTCCACAAGACGGCCAAACGAACAGAATGAGCAAAAGAGAAGCGAGCCCTTTCGATTGTTTGGGCTTGTACGAGACGAACAGACATAATGAGCCTGCACTGGGCGTCGGTGTACGTAAGCCAGAGTTAAGGCAGAAGTTCTTAATCTGATGAAGATGATCAAACTTAAGAATTCTAACGTACGGAAACAAAAATAATGTTTTTGTATTCACACACACACACACACACACACACACACACACACACACACAGGGCACCGACACACACACACACACACACACACACACACACACACACACACACACACACACACGCGCGCGCGCGCGCTACACTCCACACACACACACACAGGCACAGACGGCAGACAGACTACACTCCATAGACACACACACACACACACACACACACACACACACACACACACACGCTACACTCCACACACACACAGGCACAGACAGACAGACAGACTACACTCCACACACACACACACGCACACACACACACACACACACAGACACACACCACACAAACCACACACACACACACACACACACACAGACACACACACACACACACACGCACACACACACACGCGGGGATGCGGGTTGCCGTATGGAGGAGGAAAGGGGGACAGGGCAGGAGGAGAAACCTGGGGCGGAGGCCGCCGCTGGCCGCCCTCAGAACGACAAATTCCCCACTTGGCGTTCAATGAATTTTAAAACAACTGCCATCCCTGGCGCCCTTTGTGCCCCCCTCCCGCCCACCTAATGAAAGAAAAACACAGCACGGGGCAGCGCAGCTCAGCAGACACGGCGCTCGTCCTCATCCCTCCCCCTCCGCTGCCCTCCCCTGCTTCTTTCTCCCCCCCCCCCCCACCTCCCTCCCACTCAACATTCTGTCTTACACGAGCCGCGCACACACACTCACATACATGGTGGACACACACATACACACATGAACAGACAGACACGCATACGCACACACACAGACACGTACGCGCACACACACACACACACACGCGCGCGCGCGCGCACACACGCACTCTCTCTCTCTCTCTCTCTCTCTCTCTCTCTCTCTCTCTCTCTTCATAATTCGCAAAATAGGATTGGGGTGGTGGGGAGCTGGGTGGGGGTGGACTGTGGAAATGGGTTTGACAGATTAAAAACAAATGAAGCTCTCTCTCTCTCTCTCTCTCTCGCGCGCGCGCGCGCGCGCGCGCGCGCGCGAACACACACAACTTCCATCTCCCGTCCAGATGATGAGATCAAAATTGTGTCCCGATGCTCTGCTAAACTGAGCTGAATTGTCTCGTACCGTGTTGTGTGGTGTCACGTGTGTGGTGTTCATTACTACGACATTAACCTCGTCACAAATATACGTTGCGGTCATCTCCCACCCTTTCAGCAACCCCACATCATGTATAGTGGTACATCAAACCCTGTGATGACCTTCACAGTCTGGAAAGACACAGATGAACAACTAACAAACAACGAGAGGAATAAAAGAGCAATGATAATTACCTCCAACGACAAATGTAGGAACCCCTTCTTGTATACCTTCCCTCCCTTCCTACACACACACACACACACACACACACGCCGAGGGGGCCAAAAAAAAAAAAAAAAGAGAAAAGAAAAAGACCTTCCGCCTCCACGTAACGGAAGGAAAGTGAGCAGCGGGGCATTATCTCCCTGATTTGGTCCCTTTCTGTGACTCCAGGGCCCGGATCAGCGAAGAGCGAGAAAGGGAGATAAATGACTACTGGGGTGGGGAAAAGAGCCCCTCCCTCTCTCTCTCTCTCTCTCTCTCTCTCTCTCTCTCTCTCTCTCTCTCTCTCTCTCTCTCTCTCTCTTCTCTCAGGCCCTGGGAGAAATTTCACATCTTTTCTCGTCTAGGAGAGCGAAGGGGGCTATCAAGGCGGAGGCTGAAGCACGTCGCTAGGGGGCACGGGGATCGTTTGATGGAACGGGTAACCGGAGCAATACTGTGACATATTTATACTGTCTGACTTAAAACCCGACTGCTGAGTTGCTGTGGTTCAAGACTGAACTTCAAACCGATGACATCAAAGGAGAGAGAGAGAGAGAGAGAGAGAGAGAGAGAGAGAGAGAGAGAGAAGGGGAAGAAGGAACTGAAGGAAAGGGGGTGGTAGAGACGGGGGGAGGCAAAGAGAAGAGAGAGAGAGAGAGAGAGAGAGAGAGAGAGAGAGAGAGAGAGAGAGAGAGGAGAAGGGGAAGAAGGAACTGAAGGAAAGGGGGTGGTAGAGACGGGGGGGAGGCAAAGAGAAGAGAGAGAGAGAGGAGAGAGAGAGAGAGAGAGAGAGAGAGAGAGAGAGAGAGAATGGGGAGTGAAAGGTAGCAGACCAAAGAGCGGAGAAAGGTTTTACCCTGTGATATTTTACCAGTCTGACTGGTCAGTATACAGGGCCAGAACTTCGAATGGATGACACCAAAGACAGGGGCTGGGCTGGAGGGAGGGTTGATGTGGAGGGGGGGGGGGGGGGGGGGCACAGCAGAAAAGAGGGTGGAAACGCAGATATATAATGTGGAGGCCACCAGGAAGTGAAAGCGTGTTATACTGTGATTTAAACACCAGTTCGGAGTGGTCAGTTACTTTTGCCGCAAAGCTGAACGTCAAATTGATGACACCAACATCATGAAACCGGGAAAGAGTGGCGTGGGGGGGGGGGGAACAGGGGGGGGGGGGGGGGCTGATGAGAGGGAAGAACGGGATGGGGGAAAGCGGAAATAGAACGGCAAAGATAGGGAGGAATGGAGGGAAAGGTAGGCTACCCATAGAAGCCTAAATGGGATATACAGTGATATATTCCCGTCTAACTGAATGGTCTGCTGCTGAGGCGGAAAACTCCACTGCAGACAGCTGACACACAGAGACGGAAGTGGAGAGTGGAAAGCGAGGTGGGGGGGGGGGGGGGGGGGGGGGGGAGATACGTTGAACGGAAACGGGGCAAAAAAAAAGAGGGACAGGTAGAGAAATGGGCGCTGGAGGGAAGGTGGGGAGAAAGACTGGGGAAGCTCCGTGTGTGACCGTGAGATTTATTATTGTCCGACTAACTGCTTGTCCAGTTCTAGGATCGTACATTACTCTTCAATCTGACCACATTAGAAACTGGGACGTGGAGAGAGAGAGAGAGAGAGAGAGAGAGAGAGAGAGAGAGAGAGAGAGAGAGAGAGAGAGAGAGAGGAGAGAGAGTGTGTGTGTGTGTGTGTGTGTGTGTCAAGGACTCAATTGTTTTTACTCATAAAGGCCACAGCCCTTAGAAAGGGGATTTACATTTTCAGTCGCATATGAATATTTATCTTCTTCATATTGTATAAACACTTCTCCTTTTAAAAGCCTTATAATCATTAACTTTTAAACAGTGTTTCCATTTGACGACATTAACAACAGCTAACGTTTAAACAGTGTTTTCATTTGATGACATTAACAAGGTTAATTTGAACAGACAGGATAGTTAAAAAATACTTTTGCAAAAGGCAGGGAGGGAGAGAAGGGAGGGAGGGAGAGAAGGGAGGAATGGAATGATGGAGGGAAGGACAGAGGGAGACAGAGACAGCGACAGCAAGAGGGACAGTGAGAGAGAAATTGGACGCCAGATATCCTGCACTTATATATCCCATCTTACTTCTTGCTGTACCTTTGATAGGAGGGAAAAGAAAGGCAGAGAGAGAGAGAGAGAGAGAGAGGAGAGAGAGAGAGAGAGAGAGAGAGAGAGAGAGAGAGAGAGAGAGAGAACGAGGAGACAGACAAACGGAATGTGTGGGAGAGAACGTGTGTGTGTGTGTGTGTGTGTGTGTGTGTGTGTGTGTGTGTGTGTGTGTGTGTGTGTGTGTGTGCGCGCGCGCGCGCGTGTGTGTGTGCTGAGGGTGTGGACATTAACGTATGAAGCTGGATTTTGCATATAACGTATATACCTAAATCGCTTCTCTCGTGTTTACCTTTTTGACACATTCATCCATTTCACTTATTCAGTTTCTCTTTCTATAGTGTGGCAACAATAGTACCACTGATTCTTATTCAGTTTCTCTTTCTATAGTGCTGGCAACAATAGTACCACTGATTCTACCACCAGAATTATAAATCTTTGATAGCATTTTCTTTCATGGTAGGCGAGGGGCTGGGGTACAAACTGAGGAAATATTCACTGGAATGCAGAGAAGAGGAAAAAGAAAGAAAAAAGGAAACAAATGAGAAGTTGGGAAGGTAGAAAGGAGAGCACGAAGTATAGATCTAGGAGATCGACAAGATGAGGAGAAAAAGGAAAGAAAGAATAAGGGACGTATGAGGTAAGAAAAATTAAAAAATTAAAAAGAGAGATAGGGAGAGAGAGGGGGGGGTGGACACAGCGAGAGAGAGAGAGAGAGAGAGAGAGAGAGAGAGAGAGAGAGAGAGAGAGAGAGAGAGAGAGAGAGGAAAATTAATAAAAAAAAAAAAGGAATGAAAGAAAGAAAAGGGGAAAAATGAAAGTAACAGACAGAAATATGAAAAGAAAGACACAACGAAAGAAAGGAGAGAAAAATGATAAAACCCACAGAAAAAAAAGCAGACCACAGAATGTTTAGTGGAAATCCCTCTTTGCAGCGTTGCAACGGAATAGAATTCTCTCGACCATTGTCCAATGTAATGATTCCATCAAACATATGTATGGTACCGCTGCCGAAAATTCCCAGGCGAAATAATACCACTCCCCCCCCCCCCCCCCACCCCCATCTCTCTCACTCTCTCTGCCAATTTCTCAGATTCCTGAAGGTGTGATCCTGCCAGCCATTTCAAGCCCGTTCTGAAGCAGTTATGGGACATACTCTTCACCAGGCAGGGCGACGGCTCTTGGACGATTGTCATTTGCGGGAGTGCTGCCGTTCATTTGCCTGGCCGACAGCAATCTGCTGATGAGCACGCCCCCCCCCCCCCCCCCCTCTCCGCTATGTCTCTAGGCAAGCAGAGAGAGGAGGGTCAGAGCCCGTGTGGGTAAGGGTCGGGGGTTGGGGGGGGGGGGGTACAGTACAGGGTTACAGCGCCTGCTCCAGTCCCTGGACGAGAAGGTTGGATGCGGTTTACCTCCAGGGGGAAGCGATGATGCACCGCGCTGCTGATGAATCTCTGCTTGGGTCGAAACCTCTGCTTCCTCCTTCGGCTCCTCAGTTTAATAACTCGCTGCCACTTTTAGGACACCCTTTCCTCCTTCCCGCCATCTCTTCAGAGAGGTTCTGCAGCTTTAAAACCCTCCAATCCTCCCCCTCCCCCCTATTACCCCCAGTACCCCTCTCTTCCTTCCTCTCCCGTGGTAACCAGGCCTACAATCGGACACAGCAGCTGATAATTGCTGGCGCTGACCGCCCATTCAATTCTAGAAAATCACCCCGCTTGCCGTCCTCACTTCCCTTCCCCACCCCCTCCTCCACGTCCCCTCCGCCCCTCCTCTTCACGACTCCTCCTCCTGCTCTTTCTCCTCCCTGTTCGTGGTGTGCTGCTGAAACCGCCCGCCAGCGTCCCAAAGGACCTCCTTTCCATCAGCTGAAACGAGCGCCCGGAGTGACCCGCCCCGACAATTACCGGGGCTTCACGAGCACCGGCGGAGACAGACGGAAATCACCGGGAACGTTCGGGCGACAAGGGAGGGGCCATGCTGGACGATTGGGTCGTGCTGCCCACACAATGGCGATGACCAGCTGTGTCCGAGTTTGGGGGCCAATCAGCCTGACAACTGAAGCAGAAGGACTTCGTTTCAGGACCTTCCTGTTGAGTCGGCAAAGACGTGAAACGTTTGCTCTGCCATCTCAAAGGTGACGATACACAAGACAGATGATCCAGTAATGGTAGAAGATCCTGAACAGACAGAGGGACAGAATGTCCAATAACGACAGACGGACAAATGATCCAACGATCACAACTCTTGTTGTTTACAGCCAAGCCAACCACACTGGCCATATCCAGATAAAATAGAAAACAAGGCTGCTCAAGGAAATGAAAAATTCGGGTTACAAGACTAACAGATTCTATGGAGAAATAAGCACTGAAGGACAGAAGCTACAATGATGACAGAAGATTCAATGATAACAGGACAGAAGATCCTATGACAACAGAAGGACACAAGATACTATGACGACAACGACAGAAGATACTATGACGACAAGGACAGAAGATACTATGACGACAGAAGGACAGAAGATCCTATGACAACAGAAGGACACAAGATACTATGACGGCAGAAGGACAGAAGATACTATGACGACAAGGACAGAAGATCCCATGACAACAGAAGGACACAAGCTACTACGACGGCAGAAGGACAGAGGATCCAACGACGACAGAAGTGCTGAAGATTAAACAATGATAGAAGGGTAGAAGATCCAATGACGACAGGACAGAAGATCCCAGAACGACAGGACAAAAGATCCAATGACGACAGAAGGACAAAAGATCCAATGACGACAGGACAGAAGATCCAACGACGACAGGACAGAAGATCCAATGACGACAGGACAGAAGATCCAACGACGACAGGACAGAAGATCCAATGACGACAGGACAGAAGATCCAACGACGACAGGACAGAAGATCCAACGACGACAGGACAGAAGATCCAACGACGACAGGACAGAAGATCCAACGACGACAGGACAGAAGATCCCAGAACGACAGGACAGAAGATCCAATGACGATAGAAGGACAGAAGATCCAACGACGACAGGACAGAAGATCCAACGACGACAGGACAGAAGATCCAATGACGACAGGACAGAAGATCCAACGACGACAGGACAGAAGATCCCAGAACGACAGGACAGAAGATCCAATGACGATAGAAGGAACAGAAGATCCAACGACGACAGGACAGAAGATCCAACGACGACAGGACAGAAGATCCAATGACGACAGGACAGAAGATCCAATGACGACAGGACAGAAGATCCAATGACGATAGAAGGACAGAAGATCCAATGACGACAGGACAGAAGATCCAACGACGACAGGACAGAAGATCCAACGACGACAGGACAGAAGATCCAACGACGACAGGACAGAAGATCCAATGACGACAGGACAGAAGATCCAATGACGATAGAAGCACAGAAGATCCAATGACGACAGGACAGAAGATCCAATGACGATAGAAGGACAGAAGATCCAATGACGACAGGACAGAAGATCCCAGAACGACAGGAAAGAAGATCCAACGACGACAGAAGGACAGAAGATCCAACGACGACAGAACAGAAGATCCAACGACGACAGGACAGAAGATCCAACGACGACAGGACAGAAGATCCAATGACGACAGGACAGAAGATCCAATGACGACAGGACAGAAGATCCAATGATGACAGGACAGAAGATCCAATGACGACAGGACAGAAGATCCAAAAGACGACAGGACAGAAGATCCAATGACGACAGGACAGAAGATCCAATGACGACAGGACAGAAGATCCAACGACGACAGGACAGAAGATCCAATGACGACAGGACAGAAGATCCAACGACGACAGGACAGAAGATCCAACGACGACAGGACAGAAGATCCAATGACGACAGGACAGAAGATCCAACGACGACAGGACAGAAGATCCAACGACGACAGGACAGAAGATCCAACGACGACAGGACAGAAAGATCCAATGACGATAGAAGGACAGAAGATCCAACGACGACAGGACAGAAGATCCAACGACGACAGGACAGAAGATCCAATGACGATAGAAGGACAGAAGATCCAACGACGATAGAAGGACAGAAGATCCAACGACGACAGGACAGAAGATCCAATGACGACAGGACAGAAGATCCAACAACGACAGGACAGAAGATCCAACGACGACAGGACAGAAGATCCAACGACGACAGGACAGAAGATCCAACGACGACAGGACAGAAGATCCAATGACGACAGGACAGAAGATCCAATGACGACAGGACAGAAGATCCAATGACGACAGGACAAGATCCAACGACGACAGGACAGAAGATCAATGACGACAGGACAGAAGATCCAATGACGATAGAAGGACAGAAGATCCAATGAGGACAGAAGATCCAACGACGACAGGACAGAAGATCCAACGACGACAGGACAGAAGATCCAACGACGACAGGACAGAAGATCCAATGACGACAGGACAGAAGATCCAACGACGACAGGACAGAAGATCCAACGACGACAGGACAGAAGATCCAATGACGACAGGACAGAAGATCCAACGACGACAGGACAGAAGATCCAACGACGACAGGACAGAAGATCCAATGACGACAGGACAGAAGATCCAATGACGATAGAAGGACAGAAGATCCAACGACGACAGGACAGAAGATCCAATGACGACAGGACAGAAGATCCAACGACGACAGGACAGAAGATCCAATGACGACAGGACAGAAGATCCAACGACGAGAGGACAGAAGATCCAATGACGACAGACAGAAGATCGAATGACGACAGGACTGTAGAGGACAGAAGATCCAACGACGACAGAAGGACAGAAGATCCAGTGACGTCAGAAGGACAAAAGGTCCGATGAAGACAGGAGGACAGAAGATCATGAATGATAGGACAGAAGATCCAATGACGACAGAAGGACAGCAGATCAAATGATGACAGGACAGAAGATCCAATGACGACGGAAAGACAGAAGATACTATGACGACAGAGGATCCAATGACGACAGGAGAGCAGATCCAAAGACGATCGACGATCCAATCATCACGGACGGACAGACAATCCACTGTTCACAAGACATAAGATCCAGTAAGCAGACAGATTCATTCTCAGCCCTTCCTGCGTTCCTCTCCAAGGGTTTCTAGACGACCGCCCATATGACAGAAGATCCCATCATCAGGACTGAAAAGACATGGCTGCAAGAAGACTGCAGCCCGTGGTTCTCCCCTATTCACACCACTCGACTCCCGCAGGCATCACCCCCCCCCCCCCCCCTCACCCCTTATACTCCTTCCGCTCTCCCCCCTCAATCCGCCGTTCATGCCATTCGCGCCCGGTGAGAAAAGGAAGGGGGGATCAGCGGACAGATGATAACCTTCAGCGAATCAGTCTGCTCCTCAGGATCCCACACACGGTACAGAAGGACCAGCCGACAGATGATAACCTTCAGCGAATCAGTCTGCTCCTCAGGATCCCACACACGGTACAGAAGGACCAGCCGACAGATGATAACCTTCAGCGAATCAGTCTGCTCCTCAGGATCCCACACACGGTACAGAAGGACCAGCCGACAGATGATAACCTTCAGCGAATCAGTCTGCTCCTCAGGATCCCACACACGGTACAGAAGGACCAGCCGACAGATGATAACCTTCAGCGAATCAGTCTGCTCCTCAGATCCCACACACGGTACAGAAGGACCAGCCGACAGATGATAACCTTCAGCGAATCAGTCTGCTCCTCAGGATCCCACACACGGTACAGAAGGACCAGCCGACAGATGATAACCTTCAGCGAATCAATCTGCTCCTCAGGATCCCACACACGGTACAGAAGGACCAGCCGACAGATGATAACCTTCAGCGAATCAATCTGCTCCTCAGGATCCCACACACGGTACAGAAGGACCAGCCGACAGATGATAACCTTCAGCGAATCAATCTGCTCCTCAGGATCCCACACACGGTACAGAAGGACCAGCCGACAGATGATAACCTTCAGCGAATCAATCTGCTCCTCAGGATCCCCACACAACGGTACAGAAGGATCAGCCGACGTGATAACCTTCAGCGAATCATCTGCTCCTCAGGATCCCACACCGGTACAGAAGGACCAGCCGACAGATGATAACCTTCAGCGAATCAATCTGCTCCTCAGATCCCACCCCACGGTACAGAAGGATCAGCCGCCCACTATCAACTTTGAATTCGTCTTCCGAGTTACTTTTGTTGTTGTTGTTTTTTGTTCTTCTTCTTCTTTTTTCTTCCCACAGTGTAATTTGCGCTTCGGGAATACGCAGAGGTGGACGGGGAGAAGGTGCATGGGTGTGAGTAGATCTACTGAGATTCTGGAACCTCCTTCATTCCATTCCGCGTCTGCCTCTCCCCCTTCCCTCCATCCCTCCACTTCTGTACTCATCCCCACACCTCCCTCCATTCTTTCCCTACTTCCCGCCCACTGTCAACCATTTCCTTTTCTTTTTTTAATAGATCCGCCAATCAAATTCTATTTTAGCCAGTGCAGCATCCGGGAGCATCTCCCGTCACCCCCTCCCCTCCCCTCCCCACCCCCAAACCCTCTGCACCATCCACTCGTCCTGGACGACGTCAACTGTCGGTTAATGGTACCCCCCCCCCCCCCCCCCCCCCACGCACACACTCACTCACACACACACACACGCGCGCGTGCGCGTGCGCACACAAAACCCCAATGATGTGGTGTGTTACTATTTTAACACAAAGCGTTACAATGAAACAAGGATTCGATCTAACAGGTAAGTGCGAGGAGGGAACTGGAGGGGAGAGGGGGGAGGGGGGATCTGATATCCTCGCAGTTCCAGCCTACACAGCCCGAGTCAAGCTGGACGTTGATCTGCAATTCTTTTTTCTTAGAAAAAAAACACACACAAAACAAACAAACAATTTAATCTAAAAAATTTATTGGTATACATCAAATAATAAATTTTCTTTTTTTTTTGCGGGTGGGGGGGGGGGGGGGGGGGGGGGGGGCAGGTGGGGGGGGGAGGGGGGAGAAGGCGGAGAAGGTGTCACGTGCTGACATTCTGACGTACAACGGAACAACGAACACAATCCGACTCATTTACATGCATATAACTAACGCACGCATACACACACTCTCACACAGGGGAGAGAGAGAGAGAGAGAGAAGAAGAGAGGAGAGGGGAGAAGAGAGAGAGAGAGAGAGAGAGGGAGCAATGAAGGTAGTTTGAAAATACATTCTCTGCAAACCCCTGAAAACCATTTCTGTTGGGGCCCCTATGGTCGCCGGCCCATATGGTCGCCGGCGACCAATGGGGAGGGATGTTGGTGCCCATAATGGTCGCCGGCCCATAGAGTCGCCGGCGACCATATGGGCAGGGACTTTCGGTGCCCGAAAGGTCGCCGGCCCCTAAAGTCGCCGGCGACCATACGAGAAGGACTTTGAGCCGTTAAGTCGTCCCCTGCTCATAAAGTTGCCAATAACAAGATTTTTATGATTTGTTATGAAATTCAATAAATGCAAGGAATGGCCTTCAGCAAGCTGTTTGAGAACAGCAGCCTTTTCATCACTAGTCTCGTTTCATGAAGATAGGGCACAAATCGCGTTCTTTCGTCGTCGTCCATCTTCCTCTTGCTAAAATCAAAAAGAATCACTGTACAGAAAGGGTCATGTGTTGCGGCACAATGTGTCGCAACTGCACAAAGTGTCGCATGCGAAACTTTATGCAAAAGTGCGACACCTTCTGCTGAGAAGATTTGTGTGTTCGTTTTATGTATTTTTTTTTTTATTGTACGTTGGTTTTCTTTGTGGTGGGTAAAAGGTTAAGTTTCATGCACATAAGTACATAAATAAATGTTACCAAACATACCCTTTTTCAAATCATTATCCCTTTCTTTTGTACATGAATGGTAGAGCAGCATGTAACAAATCGGAAACAATCAAAAGCAGGAAAAAATATGTTGCAGTTGTAATGGTAGGAGTAGTAGTAGTCTACTACTAAAAATATTGATGTTGTAAACAGTTGTAATGCAGACTGAACGTTTTTCCGGTTTTTTTTTTTTTTCCTCGTTTTATTTCTTGTTTTAATCATCGATCAACTTCTATGTGATGATAACAGTAGTTTTGTACATGTGCAGTGCATAATAGAAGCAGCAGAAAATACTGTTCAATAAATGTAACCAACTACCTTTTTTTGTTCATTATCAATTACTTTTTCTATATTACTTATACAAGTAACGTGCAACAAATCAGAACCAATCAAATACAACAACCATCTACGATTAGTTTGCCATACAACAAGCATTGAAGTAGGATCGTGTGCCGCCGGAGGAGAGCGCGTGGGCGCACGGTGCGCATTTAGTAAACAACAGACCGCTCACTGAAAGCTGGCGACACACTACTATGCGCTGGAAAACCTTTCTCCTGCGAGTGGAATACGGTTGTTTGACACAGCAGTGACGGTTTGTTGACGGAAATCTAAAACACCATCCCCCGCTGGTTTCCTCCAGTCCAGCCGGCAAGCGTCTGCACAGCTGCTGGACAGGCCGCGGCGCTCAGTATCTGAACATGGGCTCTGAAGAAAAATTTAGTTTGCGCTATTTTAATCATTTGATCACTTGCGTACAATTGAAGAATTTTTTTAAAAAATCGAAGATGGTGGCGAGACCATGAATCGCAAGGTGGGGAACGTTTGGTGCATACCATTCTCTTCTAAAAGAATTACTAGAAGAAGCTCAGAGTTAAAAGAAATCCAAGCCGTCTGCGTGCCCAAATTCAGTACAAGTGGGTGAAGGA
>CM031600.1:85012435-85049935 GCA_018398815.1 Conus ventricosus
TCAGGCTACCACACACAGACGCAGACAGACCGAAAAAGTTGAATGGCGCGCACGCACATTCTCATATTCTCTCTCTCTCTCTCTCTCTCTCTCTCTCTCTCTCTCTCTCTCTCTCTCTCTCTCTCTCTCTCCTTCTCTCTCTCTCTCCTCTCTCTCTCTCCCTCTCCCTCTCTCTCTCTCTCTCTCTCTCTCTCTCTCGCACACACCAAATTCAACACAGGAGGACAAGAGGCCAAAAAGACACTACACACATGGTGGGTGGACAGAGGAGAGCGGTGGGAGGAATCAGAGGAACCCATGGAGGAAGAAGAAGAGCCCGGTGGAGATGCGGGGAGACGGGGACGGAGTGAGTGAGGGGCGTTGGGGGTACGATGGAGGGATGGGGGGGGGGGGACGAGGGGGAAGGGGGGGGGGGGCAATGGGGGAATCCCAGGGATGGAGGGAGGAGGATACGGGCTCACGAGTCATTGTCGAGAGGAAAGGCGGGAGATGCCCGGAGGCCTGCTCTGACGAAGCGTTTTCAGTCTGAAAGAAAAGATGCACAGTCTCTCTCTCTCTCTCTCTCTCTCTCTCTCTCTGTGCCGGTTTTTCTTCTTCTTTCAGCCTCTCGCTCCTTTAACTACCCCCCCCCCCCTTCTTTCGTCCTCTCCCCCCCCCCTCCCGCCTCTTCCCACCGTCACCCACCCTCCCTTTCTCCTCCTCATGCACACAACTTGTGTCGGTGGTAGCCGTCGTAATAATCCTTTTCCACTGCCTGCTCCCTTAATTCACTCATTTATGCACCCCCCCCCCCCCCCCCCCCCTGTCAGTTCATCAATAACTGTTTCTCTCTGACTTCATCTCTTCTGGGTTAGTTTCTTTCTTTCTTTTCTTTTTTTTCTAAAAAAAACAAACAAAACAAACCACCCCCCCCCCCCCCCCCCCCCCCCCCCCCCCAAACAACCAGACTATATAGAGGAGTCAACTTCGACGAGGTATCAGTCCTGATATGGTCCCTCGTGGTCGGCTGGTCTATAAACCAAACGTGGATGGAACTGAACTTCGTTCCTTTCCCCCCATGTTGCTGGATGAGGCTTTCCGGACATGATGACCTCGACCGATGTGGGAGCCAGACAAAGAACAGCAACGTCAACCAGCACAGCCCTTGACCTATATCACCCCTGCCAAGAGGATCCTCTTCCCCCATCTCCCCCCCCCCTCCATCTCTCTCTCTCTCTCTCTCTCTCTCTCTCTCTCTCTCTCTCTCTCTCTCTGTCCGTCTCCCACAGTACACACACAACGCAGGCGACATAAGACCTGTACAATCCTATTATTCTTTGAGTAAGCATGGTAATACGGTCTCTCTCTCTCTCTCTCTCTCTCTCTCTCTCTCTCTCTCTCTCTCTCTCTCTCTCGTTGGGGAATGGCATACGAAAGCAAAGCTTCTTGGGTGTAGACAGTCAGTGACAAAATAAAATAAATAAATAAATAAATAAATAAATGAATGAATAAAATAAAAGCATTCACGTTCACCTTGTTGTCATAACAACCAAAAGAATGAACTTTTAAAGACGTGTTCACTCCACATTTTTTGCTCAAGTTTTGTTTGTTTGTTTTTCCAAATCTTCGATTTCAAAGAAGAGGTGGATCGCACATTTATCACAATATTTCTTTCTGTGATTTAAAAAACAACTGTTTTTGTGGTCCGTTGGTTTGTTTCGGAGTTCAGATTTAATTTCTCTCTGATTTTTTTTCTGTTTTAACCTTTTTCTTTTCTTTTTTTCTTTGTCTTTTTTAGAGGTAAGTTCTTTGTTTTCCAGTTCGGTTTTAAACTCTCTCTCTCTCTCTCTCTCTCTCTCTCTCTCTCTCTCTCTCTCTCTCTCTCTCTCTCTCACGCGCGAAAACAAATATCAAGTATAAAAACTGAAAACAAGTATCCACGAGCATAATCAACAAGCAGGAGTATGGTATGAATGTTTGCATGGGACAGCCATTTCTTTATTCCTTAATTTTACCAATTTATGTACTTATTTACGTGTTTATGTATCAATTTAGCTAGTTAGTCACTAGTTTTTTTATTCATGTATTCATTTTCTTATTCATCAGCCTATCTACATTTTCAACTCACCATTGTGTATGTCTTCTATACCTGTCACACATCCATTTTTGACTTTGGGGATATTTACTGAACTGATCATTGACTTTTGGGGATATTTACTGAACTGATCATTGACTTTTGGGGATATTTACTGAACTGATCATTGACTTTTGGGGATATTTACTGAACTGATCATTGACTTTTGGGGATATTTACTGAACTGATCATTGACTTTTGGGGATATTTACTGAACTGATCATTGACTTTTGGGGATATTTACTGAACTGATCATTGACTTTTGGGGATATTTACTGAACTGATCATTGACTTTTGGGGATATTTACTGAACTGATCATTGACTTTTGGGGATATTTACTGAACTGATCATTGACTTTTGGGGATATTTACTGAACTGATCATTGACTTTTGGGGATATTTACTGAACTGATCATTGACTTTTGGGGATATTTACTGAACTGATCATTGACTTTTGGGGATATTTACTGAACTGATCATTGACTTTTGGGGATATTTACTGAACTGATCATTGACTTTTGGGGATATTTACTGAACTGATCATTGACTTTTGGGGATATTTACTGAACTGATCATTGACTTTTGGGATATTTACTGAACTGATCATTGACTTTTGGGGATATTTACTGAACTGATCATTGACTTTTGGGGATATTTACTGAACTGATCATTGACTTTTGGGGATATTTACTGAACTGATCATTGACTTTTGGGGATATTTACTGAACTGATCATTGACTTTTGGGGATATTTACTGAACTGATCATTGACTTTTGGGGATATTTACTGAACTGATCATTGACTTTTGGGGATATTTACTGAACTGATCATTGACTTTTGGGGATATTTACTGAACTGATCATTGACTTTTGGGGATATTTACTGAACTGATCATTGACTTTTGGGGATATTTACTGAACTGATCATTGACCAGTCTTGTCTATTTATTTATCTGTTTAGGTATTTACATGTGTATTTATATATTCATTTTTCATTTACATATTTACATGTGTATTTATATATTCATTTTTCATTTACATATTTACCAATTTATTTCTTCATGTATCTGCCTACTTATTTATCCACCTAGTTCTAACTATAATCATGTGATTGCTATGCCTGTATTTATTGTCTATTTAGGACTGAAAGGTTAAGATCAAAAGATTTTAAACTATTTATTTCACCACCTATCTGAATAAGAAAAAAATCCATTTCCTTTACATATGATGACGACGACGGTGATGATAATCATGATGACGATGACGATGACGATGACGATGATGATGATGATGATGATGATGAACCGCGTGTACTTTACCTCATTCTTCAAACAACACCTTTCTGCAACTTTAATTCTACCTGTCGGCATGTGTACTAGGAGACTTGACCAGTCATGAAGGACCAACGAATATGATGACATTATATCAACAATGGTATCTCTTCTCTAAGCTGTTTCTGCTGTTGTTTGTTCAACTGTCTTACGTACTTTAGATCTCCAGTGTAGCTGCTCCAACCAGCTCACCACTGCAAGAGGAGCACAAGAGCGAAACCTCTTTCCGGGACTTTTTGTTTGTTTGTTTATTTAAACAAATGGACATTTTCCCATGATATCTGTCCGTTTTTTTTTTTAAGTTGGAAAAGTACTGCATCAGGGCAAAGCACAGATTATGGAGAGGCAGGGATGATGCGCGCATCTGCAGTTCAGAATTCCGAGTAGAGTGACAACAACAACAACACTAAAGTCTCATAGAGTTAAAAACGGTCATGACAAAAGTAGTTACATTCCTTTCAACAATAACAAAAAAAATTAATTGTGTAAAAAAAATGGAACGCCAGACAAACGTGCACCAGAGACACGATTCTTGAACAAAATTTTGAATTTCGGGTCGAGTCAGAAATGTAGAGGGGAAAAAATCCGCTGCATGGGTGGGAGTGAGAAATGTTTGTAATATTGAAAAGTTTGCGGGGGGGGGGGGGGGGGGGGGGGGGGGAAGGGAGGCGAGGCGTGGACGCCGACGAAAACTTGACATTTAAGGACAGTTTACTGCGTTCTTTGATTAAAAAAAAAAGTTTTTTTTTTAAATCGCCAAAGCGCCAATACGAAAATCCGTATAATACGGAACTACTCCCACCCATGAGCGCCGAGACACTTCTCGCCTGGATTTCTCTTTCATGTCTCCGTGTCGGAGGTCCGTTCACGTGTGCAGTACACCACAACCTCTTGCTGCCGAGAGAACTGTTCAATTTACCGAGCTGCCCTCTCAAGTCACCCTGTATACCAGGTCCTTCTTGTCCCTGTTCAGCGAGGGCGGCCTGTTGCCTGCACGTGTCCTTAGCCTGCGGGTGCACCACCAAGTGTGTGCCTCAAACTTGACAATTTGACTCCACCTGCGGCGAAGTGTGGCGACCAGCCGGCCAGCCCGTGAGCAGGAAGCAGACACAGAGCCAGTCAGACCGACAGGAAGAGGCGAATGCCTTCACTGTGCGCTACAGGGAGGAGGGTGGTGTGCTGACTAAAGATACTGTCATGCCGAGTAAACATTATAATAATAGGTTCAGTTATGTCTACACTAGGACTATTTTCGAAAACTGGTGCCAGATGCCAGTATCAATGGAATGACTAGATCGATGATCGTTTAAAGCTGTAAAAGAGGTGGCCCAAAAAGCCAATTCTTTCACACACACACACACACACACACACACCACACACACACACACACACACACACACGCACATACCACACACACACACACACAATCTGCTGGGAGGGGGGGGGGAGGGCTAGGAGAGGTGCAGATGGACGGGAGGTCGAGGGCAGGCGGACTTGAGAAGGGGGTGGAGGTGGGGTGGGGAGGAGAAGAGGTTAAAAAAAATGGAGGAGGCGGGGCCTTCTGGTCTGGAATTATCACTACCGTTTGACTATAGTTTAATTTTCTGAACCACTCAAAACGCTTCATTCCCCACTCATGTCCTTCTTGCCACAGTCCCATTGTTAGTCGTTTCAAATTCAAATTCTTAGCTTTCAATCCCACAACTGAGATGAGCTGTTGATTGCTACCAATCATCATGAAGCTTACAGAGCTCGGCGAACCGTGCAGCCCGAAACCTACATAAGAGCGGCGCTGAAGGAAAGCTACACTCAAAACGTTTACTGACAATTTTCTGTTAGGGTGCTGTCCCCTTTCAACAGCAAAGTCATTTGTGTTTTTCTGTTTTGTTTTGTTTTCACCATAATGATCGTGCTGAAATCCAACATTTTTTTGTTCAAATATGAAGGGTTTTAAGTTCCCTTTTACTTACAGCCAAGCAGACCACCAAGGGTTCTTTCAGACTTACTCATTATGCGCAGAAGTTCCCGCCGTCGTCCGAGACATGAAGCAGTCATAACGGCAGCATCGGTCAGCGGTTAGCGATCTGACGTCATTCAATCTGCTGTGCGTGCTGTGGAGGCCAGGGTGTGCGACCTGTTCCCAGGTCAGCTGTGGACGTCCTCTTCCTCTTCTTCCTGACGGTGTCCACCGAACAAGCTTTGTCAGATGTGAAGGTGAGGCGGTGGCGGAGGAGGGGGGGGGGGGGGGGGGGTGGCGGAGGCAAGCTATAAACCAGGCTAGGTACCTTTTGCATTATGATGGAGGATACTAGAGTTTAGTTTGGATGTTTTCTGACTTTGTCGTTGGTGGTGAAGTCGCTCCATTTGATCTGTCAAGTTCATACTCGGATCTGTATACATCTTGAGTCGAAAGCATCAAGTTGCTTCTTTTCAGGTGCCATGTCCTTTCAGGGCTGATGTGAACGTGGCAAACACTGGGGAAAAACAAACAAACAGAAAGTTTGAACCTCGTCTCTGATGCAGCTTTTTGGGTTTAAAAAAAATCATGTCATCTTCTGTCCAAATAGGATAAACATTTTTTTTTTAAACGGCAGATGTCAGAAAGGAAAATCTGCCAAGTTCTCCACTGCCATTCTTTTAACTTTCAGGCACCATGAACAGCCATGTCGTCTGACTGATGCTTGGAGTTCAGCACTGTTCATATTCTCCAGAGCGGATGAGGGGATGAGAAGGCAGGCATGTTTTGCCGATTCGTCATCCACCTCCAGAAATGATGACCCCCCCCCCCGACCCCCACGCTCTCTCATTCAAACAGAAACCTTCCATCAATGCATCACCCTTTATCACGGCAAGGGTGGTCAAACGTGCACAAAAACACACTCGAATGCTGTTGGTCAACGTCACAAGTTGAAAATCAAACACGCAATGAAAAGCGACAAAACGCCGACCAAGGATCGAACCCCTACACCCGCCACTCGTCCTCTGGCACTGCGCACGCGCAGTCTGCTAATTAAAACATCGTCATATTCCAACGACAAACTAATTATGAGAGAGCAATTAAGATTAAGATTCTGTTCCTCCTCCTCCTTGTCCTCCGAGGGCGGGTCGACTGACTGAGGGCAGCATCTTCATTACGTCAAGCGGACGATCCGAACCTTTTCAACTCATTCACAGTCAGGGATTCAAACCCAACATCCCCCAACGCATTAAACCCTCCAATAAAACGGGGAATCTCCTCCTCAAACACGGGCGAAGAAGCCGGCCAAAGGAAAAAAGGAAGGGAGGGGAAGAAGGGGGAAGATGTGATCAAAACACCAGTACAGACCCCATTGGGAAGGGTATGGGGGGAGGGGGGGGGGGGGGGTCCGTGAATACAAAAAGGGACGAGAGGTGAGGGTTAGGGCGGAGGAGGTAGCGCCTTCAATCTTTACAACTAAACAACTTGACGGCTTGGATCTATACAGTTTCCAAATTGAAGAGCTTGCCGGTTCCAGCAGAAACTCCAGATCGAGAAGAGACTCGCAAGATCTTGATCACCCCCCCCCCCCCCTCGAATTAAAGGGGGAAAAATTCCGCCGAACGAGAGATGTAAGAGAGATGAAGAATGGGAGAGATTAGAGAAGGGGGAGGGGGGGGGGGGGGGGCGCGCTTGGGGAAGGGGACGCACACCACATTCGCGTCTCCAGAAAACCGTTTAGAAGGAAAACGGGTGCTATAAAGCGAGGGAGGAAAACACTTGATGAAAATGGAAAACCCTCCAAAACGACTTAGCATCGGACCCGCTGTTTTGCAGCGGATGGGGGAGGTGGGAGGAAGGACAGAGCTGGGTGGGGGAGGGGGTGGGTGTGAAGCCGTTTGGAGACGGAATCCAGTTGGGGGGGGGGGGGGGGGGGGGGGCTTGATCCTCTGCGACGGTGCTTCCGAGGCCTAATCTGCTTAGTGTGGGTCCTGCAAACAGCCGGGACCAGCCTCTGTGTTTGGAAGGGCCGGGCCCCCGCTCCACACCCAGGGCCCCGGCTCTCAATGGACGATGGTGTAGGCAACATTTGTCGCTGCGGACGCCCGCGCGCAATTGTCCCTCCCTATGAAGGGAGAGAGGGGGCGAGAAATTAGCGACTTAGCCCCGGCAAACACTCGCGGACCCATTTTCTGAACGACAACGTTTGCCGGCTGTTCCGCGTCGGCGCAGTGAAGGGGAAGTGGACGAGAAACGTGCGAAAACGGTAACCTTTCCTGTTTGTCTGATGATGGTAGAAGCCCCTACCACCCCACCCCCCACCATCCCCTCCTTTCCCTGAGTCTCCCAGCACCTTCCTATCCCCTCCTCACTCCCTCCACTGGAATGGAAACGAGGCTGACAGATCAGGAGGGCAGGATAGGACGAGAAACAACAAGAGGAGGGTCATCATAACGGAGCTTAGCTGCAATGCAAATACCTTTCTGTCTCAATGTTTAAGATTTAGCTACTCCTTTCAACTTCTTCTTACCGACTGCCCCTCCCCCCCCCCCCCCACTCCCCCCCCCCCCCCCCCCCCCCCCCCACGTCTGCACCCTTCTCTTTCCCCCCTCTCCCCTTCCCTTTCCGCCACCTTCCCTACTACTTTCCAGGCCGCGGTGCTCATCATCAAAAACATCATTTTAATCCAGTTTTCAGAACGACATTTCGTTTCGAACTGAATTTTGTTCTTTCAGCGAGAGCTCATCAATGTCCTTCTTTAGAAGTAAAAAATGACAGACGAACAGAATGCCCAAAACAAACTTCCCAGATTGAGGACAGTTGTTTCCTCTTGTCAGCCTTCTGTGGAGTGTTGTGACGAATTTGCCAACAATTCGCGTGTTTTGTTTGTGCTGTGTTTCTAATAAGCCTTTTTTGTATGTTGTATTTTGGCTTCGAATTAAATTATCACAATAGCTTTGTAACCCAATCTGTGTGTGTGTGTGTGTGTGTGTGTGTGTGTGTGTGTGTGTGTGTGTGTGTGTGTGTGTGTGTGTGTGTGTGTGTGTAGCTGTTGTTGTTGCTGCCGCCGTTGATCTGTCTTATCTTCATTGTGGAACAATGAGATATTTAGGCCAAACTTGCGTTGACCGACTGACAGAAATGATCACGTTTGCTTAAAAAAAAAAAAAAAAAAAAAACTAAAAAAAAAAAAAAACAAAACTCATGTGGCTCTTAATGTATCATCATAGTACGGAGCTACCAAAATTCACTCCGGTACATCTTCAAATGAAAAGTAAACGTGTAAAAATGCAGGAAGAAACTTCAATGATAATATATTCTTTTGAAAAATCCGGATACATCTTTCATCCTGACATGCGTTATCTTTAGCAGAGCAACACCTAGAAGATAACTATCCTTCACACACACACACACACACACACACACACACACACAACACACACAAAATCATCAATTACGCGCATCCGGTTTACCCATCCCTGCTCGCACACCTCCTGCCCCAACCCCTCCCCCACCCTTTCCTCCTCCCCTCGTTTCATCCCACCCCCCACTTCCCTCAACTCCTCATCTCTCCTTCTTCCTCTCACCATGCCCCTCGCACGACATCAGTACATGTGTATCAAATGTGTAAGTAATTACACAAGCATTGCACCACCAAAGACTGTATTTGTTTTCACTGTGTATCTCTTTTCTGTTTCTTTCCTTGCTTTCTTTATTTGTTTTATTCAGCTTTGTCCATGAATACGTGTGTGCAAGTGCGTGCGTGCGTGTGTGTGTGTGTGTGTGTGTGTGCGTGTGTGTGTGTGTGTGTGTGAGCGCACCAGCGTGACTATTCAGTTCAACTTTCTGCACCAATATTCAGGTCAGCTTACTATGAGGAAGGAGAAAAAGAAAAGACAAGAAGAACCCTCAAGTTCTTTATTGATCTTATTGTATTGTTTATGCACTGTTAAAGATTTGTTGAAGTAAATGGCAACGGAAAAAAAAAGAAGAAAAAACCTTCCTTGGCGAAGCACATGATATTTCACATTCTTTCTCTTAGACGGGAGTTCGATGGTATCAGCCATCACGTTTATTCGGGTGATCCCTGGGAAAATTCAACGAAGCCGTATATATTATGCTGCTGACACGTTTACGACTGACAGCTGAAATTAAAGCATCCATCAGTGTCTCATTCAAAATGTGCGCGCGGGCGCGCGCGCGCGCGCGCGTGTGTGTATGTGTGTGTGTGTGAAGCAAAAAACAGTGGGGCAAAACATGTGCAACAGAGAGAGAGAGAGAGAGAGAGAGAGGAGAGAGAGAGAGAGAGAGAGAGTTTAGATGTAGATATAGATATACAAACCATGATAATTATGTCTTGCATCGATTTGTATGTCCTGCAGACTTGTATATAAATCAGGTTTTGGTGTTGTTTTGTTGAAATTTCTGTGAAGTAACTACAAATGTCAGAAAATTCGAGTGAAACAAGGGGGCAAGGCGGGTGAGGGGGGAGGCAGGGCAGTAGGTAGTACATATGTGTGTGTGTGTGTGTGTGTGTGTGTGTGTGTGTGTGTGTGTGTGTGTGTGTGTGTGTGTGTGTGTGAGAGAGAGAGAGAGAGAGAGAGAGAGAGAGAGTCCCCCCCCCCCCTCCCTATAGTGAAACCTTTTGGTTAAAACTCTCCTAAACATTTCCAAACATTCAACGCCCGTCAAGCTTTTTTTTGTTTTGTTTTTAAACGTTTTCTTCTCCCACACAAAGATTCCCTTCACTTTCAGGCGCAATTTGTTTTACTGTTGCTGGATGTCTAGCGGCCGTCAACAAAAGGTTCAACTGTAAGGAATTTCAAGAACAAGGCAAATAAAAACTATACGGAGGCCCTGTCCGGGAACGAGTTAAATTTCACATTATCCACCGGGTCAAAGATAAAGAAGGGGAAGGGGGGGGTGGGGGGGGGGGGGGGGCGTCAATTTTAGTTTCATCAACGACGTGTCACTATGTACAAATCAGTCCATCCCACCCCCCTCCCTACGTCTGCTAAGTCATGGGCCACATTCAGATTTTCAAAATGTTGTTGTTGTTGTTGTCGTACCCTGACTAAAAGACTCCAGGGATCATCCAAACACCCAAAGCACTTGAACACTATGGTACAAATGAAGTAAATGGCAACGGGAAAAAAAGAAGAAAAAAAAGAAGAAAAAAACCTTCCTTGGCGAAGCACATGATATTTCACATTCTTTCTCTTAGACAGGAGTTCGATGGTATCAGCCAGCACGTTTATTCGAGATGAGAACATTACGTGTGCAAACCGTTTTTGGTTACCTCGCCACATGGGCAGCCACACTCCGACTTCGGGGGATTTTGGAGACTGATAATGTTATGCTATGGCGCTTGTCACAACTGAAGACAATCCCCACATAACTATGCAGAGCATAACAACATTTTGACGTAGCCTTGGTGTTCTAGCCTATGTCATTTGGCCTGACACAGCCTAGAATAACAAGTGGATAAATGCGTAAGGGAGACTGGGAAAAATAAGAGTGTCACAGACAAGACTTTGTGGACGCCTGCGTTTGCCTGAACCAAAGCGCTTAAAAGGCTGGGATACCTAGCTCATGTTGTCTGCGCCGCTGCCCCTCCTCTCTGTCTGTTACATGTGGCGTGTGACTGTTCTTCATGTTCTCTTTGCTATCCCTTGGTCCCATTTTCCATGCCCTCTCTTGCGTTTTTTCCACGCTTCTTGTTCCACACCCAGGATTGACCTTTGACAGACAGAGCAGCGGCATTCTGTTGGAAGTCATCAACACCAGTTCTTCACAAAGAAAATACACATGGCACTGCTGCCTGGTTACTCACCTGGTATTCAGAGGCGCGTGTTCTGATCCAACATTTGCAGGGCACCACCGCCAGACTCAAGGACACCATCACACATCCACCTCACCCCGACTCCTCCCCTCCTCTCCCCCCCGCCTGCTGGCGACAACTGCTCGTTCACGTTTTCCGGTGCAAATGCACTGACCAATGATCAAAGACTGATTCAAGGCTATCTACGTCACTATCTTCCCCACACAGAGCTCCCTCATTACACCCCCCCCCCCCCCCCCCCCCTTCCGCTCCTTCCCAGACCTTGACCAGAACCTCACAGACGGAGTGACTTGACTGCAGGAAGGCAGACAGACAGACAGACAGACAGACAGACAAACTAAACACGACCAGTGCAGGGTGAAATTGGGTGGACACTGCAAGACAGAAAAAAGCCCAACATCTTTACGAGGCACAGAATGGTGAGGGCGGAGGGAGAGGCAGGGAGTGAGGGAGCTCTGGCACTATTGCAGCCAGCGGTTCTTCCCATACAACATCAAAGAGTAGGAGGAGTGAACGGAGGGAGGGTGGAGGAGAATGGTGAAGTTGGGCACAAGGGGTGGGGATGGGAGGCAGAACCGCTCACATGCTTCCTTGCTTCCAGGGCCGGGAAGAACAGAGAAGTGTGGTGTCTGAATGAAGGACGGAAAGAGTGAGTGGGGATGAAAAGAAAGAGGGAGTGGTGGAGGGGTGGAGGGGAGGGAGGGGACTGCCTGTGAGATTAGTGAGAGTAGTACTAGTACGTGGTGAGTGATCATGAGGTGGTGAGGATGCATATAGAGATTTTCCATGCTATTTCTGGACAAACCAAAGAGGCACAGAAAGAGTGAGCAAGAGACAAGCTTCACGCGGAATTTCTTGACACAATGATGGAAACAAAGTAGAGAAAAAAAGTGCAAGAGACAGAACTTCACGAGGAACTTCAGGCAATATCTTTGAAAGGAAAAAGAAGGACGGTGAGCAAGAGACAGAATTTCGCATGGAATGTCTTGACAAAATGATTTAAACGAACAAGAGAAAACGTACATAAGAGACAAGACTTCACAAGGAATTTCTGGCCAAATGGGGTTGGAATGTGAAAGCGACAGAGTGAGCTAGAGACAGAATTTCACAAGGAATGTTCGGGCAAAATGACTGAAAGGAATGACAGACGGACAGAGAGACCGAGAAAGAGAAAAATGTTGACAAAATAATTGAAACAAGGGTGGGGATAGAAAGCGATTAGGAGATGGAATTCTGCACGTAATTCAGAGACAAGATTCAAAGGAGGGAGAGAAAGGCGCGCACACACACACACACACACACACACACACACACACACACACACACACACACACACACACGCACGCACGCACGCGCACACACACACACACACACACACACACACACACACACACACACACACACACAACAGCGAAAGTGAGAGAGAGAGAGAGGAGAGAGAGAGAGAGAGAGAGAGAGAGAGAGAGAGAGAGAAGAGAGAGAAGAGAGAGAGAAAAGAGCGAGAGGGAGAGGAGAGAGACAGAGACAGACAGACAGACAGATAGACAGACAGGCAAAGAGGCTGACAGACTGGCAGGCAGACTGCGAGGTTGCACGTGTGGGAGGTTGCATGCGTGAGAGTGTTGCTGAAATGTTTTATGGATAAGCCTTTTTCTCCCTCACCTAACTAACACATCAGATGAATATCAACTGCAGCAAAACAAGACAAGCATGTCATACAAACCACGTGACAGACTGTCCCGCACAAAGAAGACAAAGACTGAAACATGGAACATTTCTTTTTTTTACATCTCTTCCCATGCCAGGATAAACTGAATTTAAAAAAAAATCAAAATACAATTACCAACCCCACCCCACCCCCGCAATTTTCTGACTGTGTAAATTGGGAAATGGAGAACGAAATGGGGGGGGGGGGGAGAGAATGGGGGGGGGGGGAGGGGGGGTGACCGAGTCAACGGACAGACCGCCGCACGTGCTGAATACTATTCTGTCCAGGCTGAAATCCTGACATCTCAAAACGTTAGGGTTTAATTCGTGCGCGTGCGCGCGCACGCACGCACACACACACACACACACACACACACACACACACACACACACACACACACACACAGATACGCCCCCGAGCCAAAAGCTGCAGAACAGGAGGACAGCGGCAGTGGGTGTTTTTTTTTTCCGCCGGGGCAAACAGCCTCAGGCAGCAGTGGGCCGTCGGGCAAATATATGGGGGTGGGGCACTTTGTCCGCGGCGGATTACCGCGCGAGTTACGACTGATTTGCGCGCCGCTTTATTACGGAGACGGGTCCCTGGCTTTCCTCGACACGTTCCTCCCATGTTCGACCAGAATGTGTCGGTCAACAGGAAGGGAGGGTGGAGGGGGTGGGCGATGCTAGGCGCTAGGATTGGGGGGGGGGGGGGGGGAGCTTTGTACTTTCTCTCTCCCTCTCAATAAGTACGAACAGAGGGAACATGTTAGTACATTTCACATAGTTTCAGTGAACTGATAATTTTGCTTTTTTGATGTTATTGTTCTTTACATTTCATAGACTTGACATTCTTCAGATGGGGTCATGGCCTTGTTGAATAAATCATCAATTCATTAATTCATTCACTCTCTCCCCCCCCCCCCCTCCCCCCCCCCCCCCCCCCCCCCCCCCCCCCCCCCCCCCCCCCCCCCCCCTCTCTCTCTCTCTCTCAAGCATACATACAGATATGCCCCCAGCACGCGTTTGCACTGTGTTAGCAATATCCAGTTAGATTACTGCAACTTTGTTGTCATCGGTCTTCCAGTAGAAACGATTAACCGTTTCCAGGGAATTCGAAACAGATGAACAAGAACTCTGGGAAAACAAAAAACAACAAAACACAAGCAAAACTATGTCGGTGCCATTACAACACGGCAGTTGCTGTGTACCTCACCCTGATGGGCCACTTCCGTCGTATATGTCCACCTCACTCAGCACATGCATTGTTCTTCCGGCTCACTTCGTTCTTCCTCTGTGAAAGCTCTGGAAACTTCCAAGAAGCAAAACGAAGACCAAGGAAGAACGGTTTTTGATTTGATCTTGGTTTCTTTCTTCGTTCGTTCGTTTGTGAGTTTTCTGTACTGCCTGTCTGGAACTCCTTACCATCCAGTGTCCCTTGTCTTTAATTTCTGTCCAAAGTTTTTTTTTTTTTGTTTTTTTTAAAGAAAATTATCCCTGTGGATGTCACAAGTTGCGGAAGAAAACGAGGGGAAGTCTGTGTGTTGCCGTGGAGTCAAGGAGAAAGGAGAAGGCGCGAGAGTAGTCTGGCTGTGTGTGTGACTTCAGTGACTGCTCTGAGCAGAGCACATTGAGTTACTGATGCTAGATATTGTACTTTATTTAAAAAAACACACACCTTTTTATCATTATGGAATACCACAACAATGTGAAATATCTAAAACAGTCTAGGTACCTACATACACTGTGCTCAGTATAATATCTAAAGCAGTCTAGATACCTACATACACTGTGCTCAGTATAATATCTAAAGCAGTCTAGATACATATATACACTGTGCTCAGTATAATATCTAAAGCAGTCTAGATACCTACATACACTGTGCTCAGAACAGGTCAACAAGACTGGACACGTCAACAACCCCCCCCCCCTACCCCCGCCCCCAACCCCGACTCCCTTCCCACGCCACCCCCGAAAAGAAGATGAAATACAGACAAAACTAAGAATTCAAAAAGTGTCCATCACAATATAAAAACTACGCCTCGATGACGGTGGAGACATGATTTAGGATCATCCTGTTTCCAAAACAACTTGCACGTTTCATCATGAATTCAGGTACAAATTTCGACCATCAATATGCCCCCCCCCCCCCCCCCCCCCCCCCCCCCCCCCCCCCCCCCTCCCCGCGTTCCATTTTTTTGTTTTCCTTTCAACCTGCGGGTCGCTCTTAATTAAACGAATTTTTAGACTGCGATCCTAGTTTTGTATAGTTCGCGCGAGATCGCTGTCTTCGTTCTTAATTACCCGATCTTTTAGTTCAAGACCTACGCGAATCTCGCCGATCCAGCGTTTACAGGGGGGGAAAGTCATTCAAGTTCAGAGAACACTTTCAATTGGCGCAAAGGGAAATAATCTTAAGAAAGCTGTCCTGTAACACAAATCAGTTTGTGACTAGTTGACAAAATCTGCTGTGATCGAAAATGTTCTCGTGGTGGTTGATCTAAATTTGCATTTTCGAATCGGAAGTAAATATTTTCATTCCGTACGGTAAAGATATTCAAGTTCATAATGATTTAGAAAAAAAAATGGAACAAAAGAAGATTGTTATATTCGATTTAACAGACTATCAAAAAAGAGTCACGAGCATAGTCGGCCTAACAATAAATATGTCTGTATAGATGAGCATCTGCGAGCAAAGATTTTCAAGCTGTGTTCCCTCCTTTATGAAGAGATCGTTCACACTTCAATTATGAACCAACCTTTACTTTGTTCAATCTCTTCGAATCAAGATCGTGGATCGCATGTTTCTGTTAAGAGAAACTATGTTCTTCGCGATTTAAATTTGCGAACATGTGAATCGATCGTTCGGGTAAGAATGACCTTAACATGAATAAAGTAGACACAATCCTAAAATAGACAAAGCAAAATATGACCAAAATGTATCATTGATGTTTTCCAGTCGCTCACGAAAGATAACCAAGACAATACTTGGTAAATCTGGAGCTGCGCTGTAAAGAAGAAAGAAGTTCCACTTCCCCGAACACTCTTCAATCTCATCCTACTTTGGCGGCGTATCCATGCATTGTAGGTGGGAAATTTTCATATGAGAACCCGGAGATTCCCCAAATCCAGCATGTAGGACCCTAATCCAAATTACACCCTAATCATAACCTAAACTGACGCTCACCCTAACCTGAACCCTATCCCAACCTTGTATAAAACCTTATTAAACTTAAACAAAAAAAAAAACAACAACAAAAAAGACCAGTGATGAATAAGTGCTTGCAACAGAGTTGTCTTCTTTCTCCATCCGTAAAGAACAGAACGACCATCCGTTTCTTTGACATGTCACGACGAATCTCCAGCTGACTGGAGTTAAACTCTATATACTCCTCCTCCTCCTCTTGCCACTACACCCCATCAATACACGCAGTATTCGCGTGCTAGTCGCGTGCATGGTATACCGTGCCCGCCCTGTAAACAAATAGCACACCACACAATTCACCCACAACCACCGATTGGCGCGTTCATCACGTGACCTGGCCCTCGCATTACCGTCTCGGCACCTTTTACCGGTCCAGTCTCGTTTTCCCTGTCTGTACGGATCATGTTTATTGATTAGTCCTCTCTCCACCTCCCCCCCCCCCCCCTCTTTCTCCCTGTCCCTCCTTCTCTCATTCTCTTTCTCCCTCATTCCCTTTAGCTCCTCCCTACCATCTCCTACACTGCAGTAGTCACTATGGGGGCATGGACAGCACAAGAGAGAGAGAGAGAGAGAGAGAGAGAGAGAGGGGATAGTAGGAAGGGAGCAATGACTGAGACAACAAAGATGGAGGGAGAGACAGGGGCAGGGGATGCAGATCGGGTGGGGGGGGGGGGGAGGTCGTTAGAGATGGAAGGTGGGGGTTAGGGTAAGGGAGGAATAGGGATACAAGGGAAAGGGAGGATAGGTTTAAAGCATAGGTACGTTTTGCATTAAAAATGCATTACACACACACACACCCGCACACGCATACGCACGCACGCGCACACACACACACACACACACACACACACACAACCTCCAGAGGTCCATGTATACGTGGCAGTGTTTTCCCAGTCTACACTTATCGCTGACGTTACTTCAATGAAGCGTGCAAGGATGGGCGTAAAGCCTCTCTCTCTGACAAAAAAGGGACTATTAAGAATGAATACAATACTACGTACGTTTAAATTTTTTTTATATGTATGTATTGGCGTCAAAGTCTGTCTGTCTGTCTGTCTGTCTGTCTCTCTCTCTCTCTCTCTCTCTCTCTCTCTCTCTCTCTGTGCACATATATGCACGCACGCCTCTCTCTCTTTCTTTCTCTCTCTCTCTCTCTCTCTCTCTCTCTCTCTCTCTCTCTCTCTCTCTCTCTCTCTCTCTCTGTGCGTGTGTGTGTGTGTGTGTGTGTGTGTGTGTGTATGCACGCGCGCCTGCGAGTTGTGTGTATGCGTGAAATGACACCTTTCTTTAAATCATGGCTATCAATAAAACTCTCTTTGAAAAAGGTTGGAAATCAAATTGATGACGGGGTTATGTGGCTTACTTACACTAGAAACACAGACGAATTATACTCTCTCTCTCTCTCTCTCTCTCTCTCTCTCTCTCTCTTCTCCGCACGTAGCCACAGACCCTACGGCTATAGGGGGGAAAGTCCACACCAGACTGATCACGAATCAAAATCAGATCGGCGAAAATGAACGGGAATTTTTCAAGTCCTTAAAACAAATGCAGTCCCTTGAGTTCCCAAGTCCAGCGCCAGCACGTGCGCGCAAGCGTACACACACACACACACACACACACACACACACACACACACACACACACGCGCGCGCGCGCGCGCGCGCACACACAGACAGATAACGCGTGCCCTCACACACACACACACACGCACACACACACGCACACACAACACAAACACACACCACACACACACCACACACACACACATAAAAGCGGAATCACTTCATTTTCCCCGTGAAATCGACATCAGCCAATCGTGCGCTCGTGCGCACGAGCCAATTTTCCTCTCAATCGCGCGCGGGCGTGGACAGTGGCGTGCAATTGACACTCTTCGCCGGGAACGCATCAACGGACTTTTGGCGTTTCCTGCAACCGACAAGGCTTTTCGGCCCCGAATGTGATTTTTCGTTCGCAGGGATTTTTCGCGTCGCTTCCGACCTGAAATTGGAGCCGCATTGGAGTGGACTTTTATCTGGTGACGACCGACGATGCCAGATCAAAAAAAGAAAGAGAAAAAAAAAAAAAAAAAGACTCTAACCCATTTCTGTGTCCGCTGCCTTTCTTGTATGAGATGGCACGCTCGCTTGTCACTGCTTTCTGGTGTGCTGAAATGGCAGGGGAGTTCTCTGATGGAGCCGTTAAGAGTCGGCGACTTGCTTGGCTGTTATTCTTTGATGTTGTTATAAGGATCGTTGTATGTGTGTTTGGAAAGGTGGGTGGGTGGGTGGGGGTTCCGTTGAAGCTGGGGGCGCGCGGGTGTGTGTGGTGTACTTTCCCAACCATAGAGCGAGTTTACTCAATGAAAGTGTGTGTGTGTGTTTTGTGTGTGAGTGTGTGTGTGTGTGTGTGTGTGTGTGTGTGTGTGTGTGTTGTGAGTGTGTGTGTGTGTGTGTGGTGTGTGTGTGAGTGTGTGTGTGAGTGTGGTGTGTGTGTGTGTGTGTGTGTGTGTGTGTGAGTGTGTGTGTGTGTGAGGGGTGTGTGTGTGTGTGTGAGTGTGTTTTGAGTGTGGTGTAGGTGTGGTGAGTGTGTGTGTGAGTGTGTGTGTGTGTGTGTGTGTGTGTGTGTGTGTGTGTGTCTGTGTGTGTGTGTCTGTGTGTGTGTGTGTGTGTCTGTGTGTGTGTGTGTCTGTGTGTGTGTGTGTGTGTGTGTGTGTGTGTGTGAGTGTTGTGTGTGTGTGTGGTGTGTGTGTGTGTGTGTGTCTGTGTGTGTGTGTGTGTCTGTGTGTGTGTGTGTGTGTGTGTGTGTGTGTGTGTGTGTGTGTCTGTGTCTGTGTGTGTGTGTGTGTCTGTGTGTGTGGTGTGTGTGTGTGTGTGTGTGTGTGTGTGTCTGTGTGTGTGTGTGTGTGTGTGTGTGTGTGTGTGTGTGTGTGTGGTGTGTGTGTGTGTGCTCTGCTTTTGTTTTCGCTTGTTTGTTTTTTTCCTGTAATCTAATAACGTTTTCGAAAACCCAGTTTTGCATAGACTACATCCCGGCATATTTTTACAATTTTGAAAATAATCTAAACCTTCTTGGTAGTTGATTTAAAAAATAAAAGTCAACATTACCCAAGCAGATTTCCGAAAAATTCCATTTTAAGAGGAGAAATAATTAAAAGTGGTCGTAGGAAATTCTATATTTATTTAAACGATGAGCTTTAATGTAGAGTGCCATATTTAGATTTGCATCCTTCTTGGTTCACGGTTGATGTGGTATTTTGTATCAACAGATGCCTTCCTTTGCAAGAATGAACAGAGCACAACGAATTACAGCTAGACAATCAGATGGGCAGAACTCTCCCACCTCCCTACCCCTCCTCTTAATTTCACATAAAATGAGCAAGCCTATAGGCCTATGGAAGAGAGAGAGAGAGAGAAATCTGAAATCTGAAATCTTTAACGAGGATAACTGAATAAGCATTTCAATACTTTTTTTTCATCAGGTCCTCAAAAACAAAGCAAACCACATCACAAATTAAACAAAGGCCAAGAGAGAGAGAGAGAGAGAGAGAGAGAGGAGAGAGAGAGAGAGAGAGAGAGAGAGAGAGAGAGAGAGAAAAGAAGAAGAAGAAGAAGAAGGACTCACAAACCTCGCGAAAGAACGTGAGATCAAAACTGATTCACTTAAACATACAACACAGACAGGTGAAATTTCGAATATCTTCTTCAGCCATCAAAACGACACGCATGACCATTCACAATGAAACAGTACCCCCAGATGTCTGTTCTGTATAAAGTAAGCGTTATTTTCCACCGTATTTTAGACTGAATGTTTATTTGTATTTTGCCCGTTTTCAGCAACCCTTACTGTCGGTTTTACTCTCCCGCAGCCGTCCGGAATATCACCTCACCTTTCACTACTCGCCCCCCCCCCCCCCCCCCCCCCCCCCCCCCCCCCCCCCCCCCCCCAATAATAGATGAAGTAATATGGAACAGTTTTCCATCGCGAAGGAACCTGTCGCTCTGTAATACTCCTGCTGGTTTTAAATATGAACAAACCAACTTTTTTCTTTGGCGTGCCGTCACTGTCTTAACTGTTAAGGTTTCAGATTTAAGATTATCACTACTCCAGTTATTTATTCATAGCTTTATGCGATGATGATCATTTTCATTTGTCGACTTTGCCTAGGTGGATCTTTGTTTCCTTTTCTTTATATATATATATATATATATATATATATATATATATATATATAATATATATATATATATATATATATTTGTTAAAAGGTACCTTACCTTTTAACAAATGTTGCTCCCAGTCCGTTGAGCATTTTTTTAAAATCTCTGCTGGTATTTACTACCATTGTCTGTATATATATATATATATATATATATATATATATATATATTACTGTTGGTTGTTGGTCTGTTAATTTCTTATTATGTTTAGTGTTGTATCTCATTGCATTTGTAAATAATGATGATGATGATGATAATGATGCGACATAAATAGATAACTGAATAAATAAATAACTAAATAACTAAATAAACAAATAGATAAATGAATACACCATTTTTACATTTAAAATATATACACCATTTTCTATTTATCCTGAAATAATGAAATAATTTATATGATTACCTCAGCGTGATATGACCCAAAGGAACACATTTCAGGCGAATCAATCTGCAGTTTCGCGTGCACTGCCAAAGATACTACGGAAAACTGCTGAGGAACATTTCACGGCTCAGACCACGTGACAAGGACACAAGCAACAAACTTTGATTCACTTGTTCTACCGAAACGGGCATAAGAATATCCATTATTACATTCATCATCATCATCACCATTATTACAATCGTTATCATAACAATTATTATCATTCTTATTCATTAACATCATCATCCATCATTATTCGTCATCTCCGCCTGTGAGGTTCAGCTTTCACCGACGTATCTGTGTTGGTTGGTGGGTCTGTCTGTCTGTTTGCAAGCTTACGCCACACGTACTGGACGGATTTTTAATGAAACTAGGAATGTGGCCTTTGTTGCTGACGCGTGGTTTGGATGCGGATCAAAGGGGCATAATCGCGATCCGTTCGACCTTGACATCGTCCAAAGGCCTTCTTGTTATTGTTATCATTGCCTGGTTTTTATGAACATACTAAGCAATCGTTTCCCAATGTCCACCCCCCCCCCCCCACCCCCGTTGGATTTTTATTGTTTAAAAATGTAAATGAAGTAATACTACATTTCAGTGATAAATTTCAGTAATACATTTCAGTATTTCAGCTGCTTTGTGCTTTGGCGCTGTCTCTGCTCCTTTGTAGATTTTTACCGAATATCTTTGGTGATACTTCCTCCAGATAACTGAAGAGAAAGCCAACAACTTCTTTCAGCCCGCACCGTCCGCCTCCCCCCCCCCCCCCTCCCCCCTCTTTCCTCCATTCCTCTCTTCTATAAACGGTGCAGGGCGCTTCAAATATTTACAAACTGTACGCGCACCGTTTCAATCGTTCCTGTACAATTGCGCATTGCCTGCGTAAGCGCGCACAACGCACTCACACACGCACGTGCACACACACACAAACTCATTTTATTAGACACAGAGAGAGAGAGAGAGAGAGAGAGAGAGAGAGAGAGAGAGAGAGAGAGTCTAAAAGCATGTCAGCGTGTCAAGTTAAAATTGAATTTACTTTCTTCTTTTAGTGTGTGTGTGTTACTTCATGCTTTTCCTCCCCCCCCCACCCCACCCCCCCCCCCCCCCCCCCCACCCCACACACACACACCTTTTTTTTCTCTGTTGCTATTGTTTTAGAAGCTGGAGGAAAGGGAGGGGCCGGTAGAAAGCAATTAGTTGTCGAAGACAAACAACCGTGCGTTTTGGATGTCTCCCCACAAACCCCCCCCCCCCCCCCCCCCCCCTCCCCCCTTCCCAATTTTTATACAGTCTGTCACTTACACGCCAGTTACACAACTCTCCCTCTCTCTTTCTCTCCACACAGACAGACAGACAGACAGACACACACACACACACACACACACACACACACACACACATACACACACACTGATATAGGTATGTTGTCAAACCCCATATTAAATTCAACTGTAAAAAGAAAACACCACACGCGCCAAACTCAATTCCACCGCTGCTTGAAGCAGTCGATCGACGAGCCAGACGACCCGCCGACGATCCCGATAGTTATATCCCTTTAAATGCGCACAGGTCACTTCCGGTGGCAACAGGGAGGTCAGTTTTCGCTCAATTAACGCCGGAAGTGGGTCTGTCAGCTTACCGTTACGCGCAGTGCCTTCATTGTGAGATTGGAAACGTTACTGGTTGGCAAGGTCGTTGTTTGGGGGGAGCAAGCGACATGTGAAGAATGGTACAGACAGCCGACTGCTGAGAAGAGAGAGAGAGAGAGAGAGAGAGAGAGAGAGAGAGAGAGAGAGAGAGAGAGAGAGAGAGAGAGAGATAGAGAGAGAGAGAGAGAGAGAGAGAGAGAGAGAGAGAGAGAGAGAGAATGGCCGTTTTGAACGTGACTCCTGTTACAGTCAAGTTCAGGTTCGCTCATGACGTTAGCTAATGGTTTCAGGTGTGTGTGTGTGTGTGTGTGTGTGTGTGTGTGTGTGTGTGTGTGTGTGTTTGTGTGTGCGTTTGTGTATGTGTGGGTGTGCGTGTGTGTGTGTGTGTGCGCGCGCGCGTGCGTATGCGTGCGTGTGTATGTGTATTAGAGAGAGAGAGAGAGAGAGAGAGAGAGAGAGAGAGAGAGGGAGAGAGAGAGAGAGAAAGAGCGTGTGAGCAAGGAAGGATATAGTGGAAGAGAGGAATACGACGTTTAATGTCGCACGTATTATGTCATTTCAACTGCTTTTTAAAATGGACCTCTACAAGTCAGTTCTGAGCTTGAAATGATATGAAATGCAAGTACGAACAAAGCAATCAAGCAGCACAGGTTACGTGACCTCTGATCAGTCTATGAAAAACAGATAAATCAGTAAATAAATAAATGAATGAACGAATCAATGAATAAAGAAATTAAAAGGATACAAGCACTAACAAGAGGAACAGGAAAGGAAAACTAGCACAGAGAAAAAAAACAGAGTGGAATAAAGAAACAAATAAAGAAAAGAAGCATAGGATAGAAAGAAAGAACAAACTGCAGGAAGGAAGAAAGCGAGAGAAAAAAAGAAAAGAAAAGAAAAGGAGAGATTAGGAACAAAAACAAGAAACAAAGAATGGAGATAAGAAAAGAAGTTTAAAAGAAAATGGGGGGGGGGGGGGGGGGGGGGTAAAAGAAAAAAACAAAACAAAGGAAGTTAGCAGAAAAAGGAAGAAACAAAGAAAAAGGAAGGAAAGAAGAAATAATAGAAGAAAGGGAGAAAGGAATGAAGAAATTAAAGTAGAAAGAGTTGGAGGTGGGGGTGGTGGAGAAAGAAACGAACCAAGAAACCTGTCACTATAATGAACACAGGCAAACGCAGTACAGAGAAAAAAGGGAGCTAGAGAGAATGACAAAGACACAAAGAGAGAGAGAAAGAGAGGCGGGCAGAGAGAGAGAGAGAGAGAGAGAGAGAAGAGAGAGAGAGAGAGAGAGAGAGAGAGAGAGAGAGAGAGAGAGAGAGAGAGGAGGGGGCTGCAGAGAGATAGAGATAGAGGAGGAGGCTGGGGAGAGAGAGAGAGAGAGAGAGAGAGAGAGAGAGAGAGGTGAGAGAGAGAGAGAGAGAGGAGGGGGGCAGAGAGAGAGAGAGAGGAGGGGGCTGCAGAGAGATAGAGATAGAGGAGGAGGCTGGGGCAGAGAGGGAGGAGAGAGGAGAGGAGAGAGAGAGGAGAGAAGAGAGAGAGAGAACTCGGGGACAGGGAAGTGGGTGGGTGGGAGAGTGGGGGGGGTAGATGTCATAACTTGGTGTCGGGTGATCGACGACAGACTATCGTGGTGTCATCATTTGTCACTTTTGCTGATCTCCGAGATCACGCGTCTGATCGTGTGTGTGTTGTGTGTGTGTGTGTGTGTGTGTGTGTGTGTGTGTGTGTGTGCATGCGTGGTGCGTTGTGTGTGTGTGCCTCTGTGTGTGCGTGTGCGTGTGTGTGTGTGTTTGCGACGCGCCCTGCTGTGTGTGTATGTGTGTGTGCGCGTGCGCGCTTGGTGTGTGTTGCGCTTGTGTGTGTGTGTGTGTGTGTTGTGTGATGCGTGTGTGTGTGTGTGCGTGTGTGTGTGTGTGTGTGGTGTGTTGCGTGGTGGCTGAGCGGTGCGCGCGTGAAGTGTCATGTGAACTGCATCCCCCTCCTCCCCCAACATTATCCCTCCCATCATTCACACATGGCCCACGGTCACGCCACCTCTGTCTCCGACACAGCAAATCAAACTCATTCATTCGTTCTTTCAATTATGTTAATTTCATCCTATTTCGCTGTCTCATCTTCCGCCTTTGCTCAATGCCGTTACTCCCATAACCTTTATCACCCCTCCCCCCTTCCCCACAATCCCCACCCTCATCTGGTCCCCCACAGCCACACACAGCACCAACACTCCATAGGCAGCCATCGAGATCATTAAGTCCGTCACAAGGTAACCCGTCAGACGAGACACTGCACTACTGCTGAGAGTCACTTGGAGAGAATTTTTGCTTATGGATCAATCCAATATTTTTTTCATTTTCTTTGTTGATCTACCTTTCTATAGATGTTTAAACGAGCAAGCGTAAATAAGTGAAAGTGAATAGTCGCCTGAATACACGTATACAAGTAAACAACACATACATGCACAAAAACACAATCCCACACGCATGCACGTACGCGTTCTTTGTTTGTTTGTTTGTTTTTCCTTGCCATAACTTTATCTACTTTCTCTGGGCTGCAACAGGGAAATGTTAATGGACAACGATACTGGAAACCGGATGAACAAAGTGGGAAACGGCTCGACTCGATGACGGAACGTGGATACTGAGTCAGATGTTGCGAGTTTAAACCTGTGGACGCCAAACGTAAAAATGGTCATTTTTGCTGCGTAATTTAGCTATTTGTCATTCCGACGGCGAATGCGCTTCATACACCCCCCCCCCCCCCCCCCCCCCCCCCCCCCCCCCCCCCCCCCCCGTCTCTTTTCCTATTTTTGTAGGGTGATTATCCCTGTCTTGTCCTACCACCCGAGGCGCTGTGTGGACGTCAAACCCGAATGTTAATTTGTAGGAACATTTAATCCAAATTTTCCTTCACCTATTTTTTTTCAAAAGGGGATTGGGGGGGGGGGGGGGGGGGGGGGGGGGGGGAAGGAGCGGAAGGCGTAGAAAGGGCTGAGATGGATGGATTGAAGACTGAGGGGCTTTTCCATGTTTCATTCTTTTTCTTTTCAAAGAGTGGGGACTGGAATGAGGGGAGGTGTTTGTTTCTTTCTCTCCATTTTTCTTTTCTTTTCCAAGAGTGGGGGGGGGGGGGGGGGGGGGGGGGCAGGGATGAAGGAGAAGGATGTTGTAATCAAGGACAAGTGCAATTCTTCGACAAATCCGACGTAAGCCCATTGTATGCTACCACTGACGTGTAGGACAGGAACGTGAATGAATGCTGAGAACAAATTGGCTCTGGCTCCCTATGTACACCATTCCATGTCTCCTGACAGGCCAAGTCCTCTCGTCAAGTGTCCCCCCACTCTCCACAGGCTTGGCTCGGCAAACACTACTTGGCTTCTGTGTCAACGAGACGCAGGCAGGTAAGACAGGATCACTCCTCTAAGCGGCCGCTACATGTTTATTCGGTGCGCACAAGCATGGCAAAACACACACGTGGCTTCCTGATAGGATGACAGACTTCAAAATCAATGTGAAAACAAAAAAACAAAACAAAACAAGAAGGAAAGGTGGTGAGTTGAGCAGGCGGTGACAACACGGGAACACAAAAGAAGGCAATTCTGTGAATAGTGTGAGGAACAAACATAAGCAAAAAATCTTCTTTTTTTTTCCCATTTGAAATTTACGCAATACTTTCAATAAAACGCTCATTTTTTTCCCGATAATGTCCAGCTTCATGTTGGTGTGGTTGTTTGGTTACTGTCACGATGATGTCCAGCTTCATGTTGGTGTGGTTGTTTGGTTACTGTCACGATGATGTCCAGCTTCATGTTGGTGTGTGGTTGTTTGGTTACTGTCACGATGATGTCCAGCTTCATGTTGGTGTGGTTGTTTGGTTACTGTCACGATGATGTCCAGCTTCATGTTGGTGTGGTTGTTTGGTTACTGTCACGATGATGTCCAGCTTCATGTTGGTGTGGCTGTTTGGTTACTGTCACGATGATGTCCAGCTTCATGTTGGTGTGGTTGTTTGGTTACTGTCACGATGATGTCCAGCGTCATGTTGGTGTGGTTGTTTGGTTACTGTCACGATGATGTCCAGCTTCATGTTGGTGTGGCTGTTTGGTTACTGTCACGATGATGTCCAGCGTCATGTTGTGTGGCTGTTTGGTTACTGTCACGTGCTGTGTGAAAGAAGGACAGAAAAAGATGCAAGGAAATTAGAGGAGAAAAAAGTAAGGAAGAAAAAAATTGTGAAGTCCTTTGCACAGCATAATGTTCTCGGTGTGTGTGCGTGCGTGCGTGCGTGTGTGTGTGTGTGTGTGTGTGTGTGTGTGTGTGTGTGTGTGTGTGTGTGTGTGTGTGTGTGTGTGAATATACGCGTGGGTGGGTGTTAGTGTATCCATTATCAACATAGTGTGACACCGTACGCGAAAATGTAAGATAATTTTGTGTATTAATTTTTCTGGTTTAGCTGTTCAATATATTATCTTTTCCAGCTTGCTGTATGCATTCAAACTTTATCAACTCCATGACAGAGTGTATCGCGTAGTGCATTAGATATTCTCTCTCTCTCTCTCTCTTCTCTCTCTCTCTCTCTCTCTCTCATTCACAACGCCCCGTCCTTCAGAACGTCATTACCTGGCTCCACGCACCAGTTGTCCATGCAGCACCGCACAGCGAACAAAACCCCGACCAAACCAAAACCAACCAACCAACCAACCGGCCAACGAAGCAAGCAACCAACCCACCCAATCAACGAACAAACAAACAGGCGGCCGAAAAGCCAGTCAAGCAGGCAGCAGCCTCATTAGAGCAGCCTCAAACGGTTCAGAAGGCCGCCCAGAGATGAAGCCCACCCCCTCCAACCACGTAACACCCCCCCCCCTCTCCCCTCCTCCCCAGGAAAAAAAAACACCGTAGACTGGGCACATCAGCCCTGGGGCCAGTCGGCCCAAAGCTGCTGGTAGGTCAGCCGCCTGCTAATGATTGTTTTCTTCTTGCCTTGATGACGCAGGCGGAAAGCTCTCCTGAAACGGAGACTCGAAACGAGAGGTAGTAGTAGTAGTAGTAGTAGTAGTAGAGAGAGAGAGAGAGAGAGAGAGAGAGGCTGGGGTTGGGGGGAAGCGGGTGGAAGGGTTTGTGGAAGTGTTGCAATGAAGGCTTGAAACACTTCCCGCGGGGGTTTCTTTTCAGGGCGGGTAATTTTGTTGTTGCTCGGCGCCGTCTTTTGATCAGTTCGTCAAGCATGGGGGAGAGAGAGAGAGGATCGGCCAAGTCTCGGTTCCGAAGGTCAGGGGATATCCCACAATGGATCGAGGGGGACCTGTCACGGTACCGCCCCTTCTCCAGGTGAAAATGTTGAAACAGGGTCGGGTGGTTTTGCCTTTCAAGGCTATTGACGGTGTGACCCAGCGGGGAGCAGTTGTGCACGATGGGTTCCGGGTCATTGAGACGTTTGACTGTGGCGGGCTCGGCTGTCACCACCGATCAAGAACTGTGGGGAGAGAGAGAGAGAGAGAGAGAGAGAGAGGGAGAGAGAGAGAGAGAGAGAGAGACTCACTCAGAGAGAGAGAGGGAGAGAGAGAGAGAGAGAGAGAGAGAGAGAGTGCCTCACTCCCATTTGATACAGTATCTTCCTTCGTCTACGATTTCATATCTTACTCCTGTTCTGTGCCACTACTGTTTTAAACCATATAGGAAGATGTGACAGAATTTTGAAAAAAAAATGTGCAACAGGAAAAACAAAACAAAATAAAACAGAAGAAAAAAAACTTCAGTCAAACTATATGTGAATTGTATTCTTCAAATGCAAATTTCTTCGCTGAACTCTCTCCCTACAGCTAACCGACTGGGTTAAAAAAAAAAAAAAAACTAGAAAGGAAACCAGGACCACAATGAAAAAAAAAAAATGCACACAATTCCAACAATACGCATTCCGCGTGAAATGGATGGGAAACAAAAACATACGATAACCACCACCACACTCCCTGCCATTCTCCAAAAATTCCAAACGTTTGATCCTTTATTCCAAAGCCACTGACGGAATCCAGTGGAACAGAAGTCAATCATCTTTTCCATTCCATTTCTGTTATTGTCGTTGTTCTCGGACTCATTTCTTTCTACTTCCTTCAACAATTATGTCATCTTTCTTTAAAACTCATCAATCAAATTCTTATATTTCTCTCTGTGGAGATACTGTACCCAGGTTACATAATGTATGTATTGTATCCGCGTAGAACTTTTCATCCAAGAATGTCTTTTTGTCCTGTCAAATGTGCACCAATGTTTCCGTTGAATAAGATCACAGTGGCGTGCTTGGAACAAGGCATCGTTCAAACCACATTAACAACAGAGCAAGTCTTGTTCTGAGACTGAATAAACAAGCGAACGCTTATTTTCACTTTCAACGTATGACGTAATACCAAAAGGTACAGAAGTTCGCTTCACGTAAACGGAACTGTCCATTTTGTTTACTTGATTGATTGATCCTTAGCTAATTTATATATTTAGAGGTTACGTTCTACAATCTATATACACGACATACCACTTATGACAGAGGTGGGGTCCGTGTTCGACCACTGTACGCTGATAATAAAATGTGTACGAGCACACATTGACCATTCTGTTGATGAAAGAAACGGCACCCTGGACCTGAAATTTCCGTTACCTACATACACACACATATGCTTCCCTCGCGCACACCTTTTGAAAATTACCTCGGAAAACAAACCGCATTCTTTCTGGCGAATAAGCAAGTGCGAAACAAGTGCAGGCAAACGCCTCCTTTCGTCTACGACAACAACGGAACAAAGTTTGTATCATAAATGTTAGGCCGGGTTTACACGGATACACACAAAACAAATACACAGAAATGCCAAACCTTAGTTAACAAGCCTATAATCATCTCCAGTAGACGAGAGTCGAGTCTAAATGTCAACTCTCAACCGACTGACAGAAACAGAGCAGATTATATTTCACATCATTAACTGAACAGGTTTGTTTGTCCGACCGATCAACTACGGGAAAAAATTTAATTGACTTCTTACAACAAATTAATGGACTGTAAACTGGTTTTGTTTGACTCAGAATTTGGTTATGACAGAACTGAAACTTACTTCATTTGCTTTCGTACAACAGAACTGACGGATTTCACTTCACGGACTAATTGATGAAAACAGAACTGAACAGAACAGGAAATTAGGAACAGGCCAGACAGACAATGATAAAAAGACAGCCTCTCCAATATGTTCACACGTGACTGCCTTTCCTTACTCACTGGCCTTGCGTAGGAACGAGGGCTTGATACAGATTGACAGACAGACAGATAGATGATAGGTGGACATGAATCGACAGATAGACAAGACAGGCAAGCAGGCAGGTAGGTAAGTAACAGACACAACTGGAACCACCAAACTCATTTACTGATATCACCGACTCACAGAAGCAGAACAGCGCCAAGCCGGGTACGACAATGCAGTGGAGTGAAACCCGAGTGAAAGTCGACTAATCAATAGGGACAGAGATCAACTCGATAGGTCCCCCCCCCCCCCCCCCCCCCCCCCCCCCCCCCCCCCCCCCCCCCCCCCCCCCCCCCCACCCCCCCCCCCCCCAGTCGTCGGCCTGTGTGATTCAGGCTTAATGGAGCGGCAAAGTGGCTCACGGTGCCAGCCGCCCGGTCAATCGGACGGCGCGGGCATGGCAGTGCCCGGCCCTTATCACAGCCCGCTTATCGCTCTGTCTGTCTGTCTGCATGTGTGTGTCTGTCCGTGTGTGTCTGTGTTGTCTGTCTGTGTGTTTGTGTGTTTGTCTGTCTGTGTGTTTGTCTGTCTGTGGTCTGTCTGTGTGTCTGTCTGTGTTTGTGTGTCTGTCTGCTGTGTGTCTGTGTGTGTGTGTGTGTGTTGTGTGTGTGTTGTGTGTGTGTGTGTGTCTGTTTGTGTGTGTGTGTGTGTGTCTGTCTCTGTGTGTGGGGTGTGTGTGTGTGTGTGTGTTGTGTGTGTGTGTGTGTGTGTGTGTGTGTGTTTGTCTGTCTGTTTGTGTGTGTGCCAGGTAGGTGTCCTGTGTCTGTCAGGTTGTTGTGTGCTCTTTTGGGGGGATGGCGTTTTCTGATTACGTTTTGTCGTTTTTACCTGTCGTCGAAGAACAAGAGAGATAGGCAGACGGGCTAAAGGATGGAGAAAAAAAAAGAGATGAACAGACATGGAGAGAGAGAGAGAGAGAGAGAGAGAGAGGAGGAGGAGAGAGAAGAGAGAGAGGAGAGATAGAGGGAGAGAGAGGGAGAGAGAAGATGTAGATTTGTCAAGTCATTTAAAAACAGAGCTAACAATAAATAAATCAGCGAACAAGAAGCAAGCAATTCATAATTGGACCAAAATCCAGACTACTTTTTTGGGTTGTTTTGTTGTTGTTGTTTTTTTTTTCATTTTATTCAACCGGCTTATTATCCAGATGTTTAAAGATGGGGGGGGGGGGGGGGGGGGGGGGGGGGAGAGGTTTGAGAGGCCAACTAATGAACAAGGACAGAAATAAGGATGGAAACAAACTGTATTTTTTACAACACCAATTTGAAGTCCAAAACTATACGTGACTTTTTTTCTTCCTGAATATGTGTCCCTCGTGATCCCAACTGCGGAACAGTAAGTCAGGCTTTCATGACCAAAAAGAAAACAACAAACAAAGATCAACGTATTAAATACTAGAAAATTTATCAACCATACGCTCGTAGAAACAAACATAGATGGATTATTTATATGTGAAACTCTTCGTCCCTGTCTTCGCTTTTTCTTCTTCTTCTTCTTTTGTCTTTTATTTTCATTTTGTTTTGGGTTTTGGTTTCGCCTTGTTGTTTTTCTTCCGTTGGTGGTGGTGGTTGCTGTTCCTTTATTTCTTCTTTCTCATCAGTTCTCGTCTGTGTAACTTCAATTTCTTCTGCCGAATGAAGCTCGGATCGGTGGCTAGAAACACGTGTTTTATTCTTTGTTTCCACCACGTCCCGTCCCCTTCGAAGAAGGTAATCTCGCTTCCTACCAATTAATGAATGCACGTGTTGTCGAATGCTATAGTCTATACCAACAATATTTCAACCGAACAAGCATCAACGTTGTTGTTTTACACGTGGTTGGTTGGTAATCCCTCTGTTTCAGCTAGGTTGGTTAAGGTTTGGATTATAGTGTCGGCATGTTGAGTTGTGCATAGTTCCAGTGTTTACCTGGAGGGCTGGCAGCCCTCGTGTGGTCTCCGTGGTCTGTCTGGCCGTAAACATCATGATCTGAACGTTGTTGTTGTCATTGTCGGGCAGAGGCTAAAAACCAAACCATGGTCTAATATTCCTTCTTCTCGCGCTTAATCTGTGCTAGAGGAGCGTTAGAATTAAATCTGAACGGTTCAGTGATCCCTGCTTTCTTTCCATGTTAGAATAAAGGTTGGTTGCATTATGCATTTATTCACACACTGTATCATAACAACAGGAATGCAACAAAAACAATGTTTAGACAGACTTAAAAAATTTTTTTTTTTAAATTGACTTGTCGTAGACCTTTTCGTCGGCTTTGCCGAGTTTTCAGACAACTTCGCTGATTTTCACTTGACATGTATAACTCATGGAAACGGTAGAAAACGAAAACGCGATCGCGACGGGATGGACACACATGCACATGAAAATGAGCTGTGGTTCTCTGCTTGGTCCAGCAGAGCTGGGGCGAGGACAAGGAAAATTTGCACTCCCGTATTGACGCCACCTTGGGCAAAGGACAGGCACATGATCTGGTATTATTTCAGACAACAAATGGCGGCAGCTTGGACCGGGACGTTCTTTCGCTTCACCTCAACTTTCCTGGTTTTGTGTTGCTGAATGCAGTAGACGGGAAAAAAGCAAAAAAATCACGAAGTTATAAAACTAAATCAACATATGAATAACATCAACAGAAAGTTATAAAACTAAATCAACATATGAATACACATCAACAGAAAGTTCCAGACAGGAGTTTCAGAGTGTGGGGAAGGTTTTGTTCTTGTTGTTTTGTTTTCTTTTGTTTGTTTGTTTGTTGTTTTTTAATTTGATATTTCCATTTCAGGGACATTTAAACCTGCTTTGTGTAATTTCTTCCCACAATGAATTAATTTCATCTGTAGAGAAAAAAAACAGGAAGTATGTAACTGTGAAAGGAAAATCACTTTCCAACGATGTCAATAGCAACGAGTGAGAAAAAAAAAAAAAGACTATTAGCTTACCACTCTGTTTTTGTTTTTTCCTTGTGTGACTTTTTTCTACGAAGTTGTCGGTCAAGGTATATAACATCAGGCCGTTCTGGTCAATGGTCAAGAGATTAAACAACCAACTGTTGACTTTGTTTCCTGATCAGCCGCAATCAAGTTGTTCAAAGAGGTTTCTCAAAATTCTTTCCAAAAGTTCTTTTGTTGTTGAAAAGGCACCCTTTGTTTAAAAAACCAACCTCGACATACCTCTCGTTTTATAGCATGACATTCAAATAAAGAATGGTTTCTTTGCTTAGTTTTCTTCGTTTTGTTCATTTTCTCTCTCTTTTAAACACGTATGTGCACGCGCAAAAGCATATATAAATACAGAGAGAGAGAGAGAGAGAGAGAGAGAGAGAGAGAGAAACATGCGTGAGGATACATACACACGCGCGCGCACGCAGACACATACACTTTGCATGTACATATCTTCAGTCACAATAAGCCAAAAAAGAAACCAAAACAAAGCTGTAAGACGGCCATTTCTGGAGAGAAAAAAATCCTGTTCTACACATCAAAGGATATATAATCGATCGGGTCAAAGTGACGCTTTCTTTTTTTCCCTCCATAGGCCAACTTTCAGTGCTTTTACTTCCACGCCGCTTATTCCGCCGCCCCTCACACACACACACACACACACACCACACACACACAAACACAGCGAGTGAGCGAGCGAGCGAGGCGAGAGACACACACGGAGAGAGAGAGAGAGAGAGAGAGGAGAGAGAGAGAGAGAGAGAGGAGAGAGAGAGGGAAGAAGAGAGAGAAGAGAGAGAGAGAAGAGAGAGAGAGAGAGAGAGAGAGAGGTGTGTGTGTTCAGGAACCCGGCAAAAAACAAAACAAAAAACAATCAGTTCAAAGGGCTGTACGTACGAGGAATCGTATATATACAGACAGTAATGCTATCAAAGCCAACAACCAGCATAAAATAAATCCAACCGACAATTAGAGAGGAAAACTGCATTGTTTAACCAAACTTTTCAACCTCCCTCTGAAACTCAAACCATGATAAATAAATTATAAAAAAAAAAAAAAAAACCCATCAAAATCTGTTTACACACGCTTATTTTGAATTTGCTTTGGGGAGAAAAAAAAACCAGCAGGAAGATGAATTAAAAAAGAAAAGAAAATGGTACATATTTCTCATGCGTTCATGTGAAATAAAAGGAAGGTAATAAGAAGAAGTGTGTACATATTTCTCATGCGTTCATGTGAAATAAAAGGAAGGTAATAAGAAGAAGCGACCTTTTTTTCTTCTTCTTCTTTGTTTTCTTAATACGAGGGAAGCAAAGCAACACAATACTGTAAAATAACGTCGTAATAGAATTACTAAAAAGACAAAAAGCAGAAACTGAAACCCTTAAACGTGTTGCCAGCATCATGATACATGAAGATGAGAGAGAGAGAGAGAGAGAGAGAGAGAGAGAGAGAGAGAGAGAGAGAGAGAGAGAGAGAGAAGAGAGGAGAGAGAGAGAGAGAGAGAGAGAGAGAGAGAGAGAGAGAGCAAAATTAAAATTTAAAAAATAGAGAAATCCGGAAAATTTAGCACCCAAAACCTCCAGCCTTCCGCATAAAAAAGATACATAATTATAAACATTCGTTGAATGAACAAAACCAATGAACATGAAAAAATAAAAACAAAACAACGGACGCTATACAAAAACATAAATCTACAGACACGTCTTCCAGCTCGAATGTAATGTGTAAAATCTAGTTGATTTGAAACTGAACTCATAGAAAAGAGAAAAAAACACCTGATTTAAGCCACAGAAGAAAGCAAATAAACAAACCAAAAAAATGAGTATAACAGATAGATCTCAAAAGTTTGCAAAATAGTTGAGAATTGTTTGAAAAAAAATTTACTCTTGCGTTCAGCCTGTTTATTAACGTTCTACTTCGCTTAAAAAAGTGCGGCAACAGACTGTCCTTCGTTGTTGGTCGTGGTGTTTTTGTTTGTGCGTGCGGAAGCACGTGCGTGCGCTTTGGGGTGTGTGTGTGTGTGTGTGTGTGTGTGTGTGTGTGTGTGTGTGTGTGTGTGGGGTGTGTAGAGGGGTGTGCGCTGTCTTTTTTTTTTTTCAGTTTTTTTTTTGTTTTAGTTTTACTTGTTTGTCGTTCAAAAAGGAGTCAAACGGGCTGAAAACAGAAATCAGGAACGCCAAGCAGAAAGAACTTTGAACACCAAAAGGAGTACAGGCAACGATACATTCCATTTTTTTTTTTTTTTTTCCAGTTTCTGAAGGGGTATACCCGCGTCTGCCAGGAACTTCTATCACAAAAAACAATGAGTATCATCACCGTTATTTTAACAGCAGCACACGCGCGCGCCCCACACACACACACATACAAGCGAGAGAGAGAGAGAGAGAGAGAGAGAGAGAGAGAGAGAAGAGAGAGAGGAGAGAGAGAGAGAGAGACTCAAACCTGGTAGCGGAGAAATGGTAAGGCAAGAGGAACCCGTGTTATTCAAGAGAAAATAACCGACGAAATTTGGATACAGATCATTTTTTGACTTTACAGAATAACACAAACGCCGACCAGTACACTACCTCTAACCTGTCATAATTAAAGCATCGGATACAGTATCACCTTGCAGCACCCAGAATTCTTTCTTTGGAACCAGACTCAATACAATACCACAAATCAGTTTGCATAAACATGAACTACAACACATCGCGTTTTCTGCTTCCCAACGGTGTTCCCATACATATGCATACATAAGAAAAAAAGTAAACAAGAACTTTAAACAACCTTGTTTCTTTTTCGGTTTCTTCCCTGTTTATTATCCATTCAATCTTCGAAGAAAAACAAACAAGATACATGCTATCTGTAAGGGCTGGGGATAGTTTAAAAGATTTTTTCCCTCTCATGACATACCCCCCATTTTTGTTTTTCTCACGCACCATCAATTGTGAAGTCCACCATTTGGTTGTCTGCTTTTTTGACCCACCTAATCAAAAGGAGACAGTAGACCTTCAAGTATCTTTACTGGGAAAGGTACATGCTGTGCACGTGCACTTCGGAACGAGATGAGGATACGCAGAGGGCTTGACGTCCGAAGCTAGTGTCAATGTATGTTGTCATTCATCCCGTCATTTGTTGTTGTTGCTGCTGTTGTTGTTGTTGTTGTGCTGTTTCGGGTTGCGGTTGTTGTTGCTGTTGTTGTTGTTGTTGCTGTTGTTGTTGCTGTTGTTGTTGTTGTTGCTGTTTTTGTTTTGCTGTTGTTGTTGTTGTTGCTGTTGTTGTTGCTGTTGTTGTTGTTGTTGCTGTTGTTTGTTGCTGTTGTTGTTGTTGTTGCTGTTGTTGTTGCTGTTGTTGTTGTTTGCTGTTGCTGTTTTGTTGTTGTTTTTGTTGTTGTTGCTGTTTTTGTTGTTGTTGTTGCTGTTGTTGTTGTTGTTGTTGCTGTTTTTGCTGTTGTTGTTGTTGCTGTTGCGTTGTTGCTGTTGTTGTTGTTGTTGGTTTTTGCTGTTGTTGTTGCTGTTGTTGTTGCTGTTGTTGTTGTTGCTGTTGCTGTTGTTGTTGTTGCTGTTGTTGTTGTTGTGTTGTTGTTTTTCTCATCCTCTCTTATCCCATCTCACCACCAAACCCCCTTTTTCCGGAATGGCACATTTTTACTCCCGGCATCCGAATATAAACGTCGTTGATTTTGGTGTTCCTTTTTCATACTGATTACACTAATAAAATGTCACCCCCCCCCCCTCCCCCCTCCCCCACCTCCCTTCTCGCTAAAAAAAAAAAAAAAAAAAAGGTAAGTGTTTTGTTATGGCTTCTTCATCATTTATATCGTCTTTCCGGCGTCGCCAACGTTTTTCTTTAAAAATGTATTGAAACTCGGTGCTTCGAAGGGGACGGTAATTCTTGAAACCACCGTTTTTTATCAAACCTGATCCAAAAAAAAAAAAAGTCGCTAGGATTTCATCAGAAGACTTGGGTTGAACGTCACCCCTTTAAATCAACATAAATGCCCCGTTCAGTCTGGACGTGCTATCAGTTCTGATCTTCTATTCTGCTGTGATATGTTTTTCATTATAATTTGAACCGAATGCAAATATTTTTCTTTTACCAGTTTTGACTCTGAAAGAAATTTATAGTTTGTTTATCTGTCTGTCAAAAAGATTACAACATACCACTGAACTGAGTTTAGCGAATCTCGGAGAAGCGTTTGGGCCCCAAATACGAAGGCATTTTAAAACCTGGAACGGATCCGGATCAAAGAGCAGATCCAATACCCCCCCCCTCCCCCCCCCCCCCCCCAAATTCCTTTTCATTGCAAAATAAGGCATTTTTTCACATCCTTGTAAAATTCCAATAAATTATGTATAAATCTTAATGAGAGAAATATTCAGCTTTCTAGATATTAATAAACTACGAAATTGTACATTTGGTGCGGATAAGGAATACAAAACGGATCCAGCGATCTGGCAGAGGTCGCGCCCTCCCACGTGTTGTTCTAGTTCTGCTTAATAAATGTTTTGAAAAAAATGAATTAAAAAAAAAAAAAAAAGCACGTAAATAAGAGTCACATGTCGCTGCCTTTGCTACGCAAGCCATTTCAAAGTGTTTTGAACTCTCCGTATACTCCAACTTTTATTCTAATATTTATGCACTCCCAAATGAATATTTGTTTCAAACCTTGACATAAACGGTCTTTGGCACGTGCATTTTCGCAAGCGGCAACGAGGCTCCATCCCCCACCCTGACCGAGAAACAGCATTTTTTCCCCCTAACCAAAAGACGCTGTTCAGAACTTGGAAATATAACATCGCGAGTTGTAAACTATTGCTTTTACCATTAAATATTGCTTTGCGTTTAACAGACTTAAGTCAAATTAG
>CM031600.1:85054935-85099935 GCA_018398815.1 Conus ventricosus
GTGTGTATATATATATATATATATATATATATATATAGAGAGAGAGAGAGAGAGAGAGAGAGAGAGAGAGAGATCTAGGTCTTTCTGTCTCTGTCGATAGACACGCACATAGACAGACAGACAGACAGACAGATAGGTAGGTAGATAGATGAATTGACTGATTGTGTGATTGCTTAACTGATTGACATAGATATATACAAAGACACGAGAGAGAGAGAGAGAGAGAGAGAGAGAGAGAGAGAGAGAGAGAGAGAGAGAGAGAGTACATGAAGAAGAATGAGAAATAAAAGAACAGTAACCTTTCATTATTCTTAATGAACCCTACTGCATGTTTTGGATTTTCCATCGACATGTGTAGCACAACAGAAAAGAAAGAAACAGAACAGTAAAAAGCTCTTATAATTTGTAGATCATATTTCAAAGCACACGAGAATTGCAACTGTCTCACGCAGTTAATGGATTTTAAATAAATACGGTTTACGTCGATATAAAAATGCCAGCGAAGTTCGACAGAAAGAACAAATACAGAAAAGAAAGATAGAAAGAAAAAGGAAAAAGAACTAAGGAAAGAAACAAAAGATAAGGCAGCTTCTTATTCGGTCAGTCTTGTTTCAAAGCTTGTCAAGGTATGACACACTTGGTCTTCAGACGATTTTTAAAGAGAACAAGTCGTTCATTCAGACTTCTAAAAACAACAACAACAAAACAACAAAAAAGTGAAAGCATGAAAGATGGACAGACAGACAGACAGACAGACAGACAGATAGATAGATAGATAGATAGATAGATAGAAAGAATGAGTTAATAAATGCAATCAAAGCGAAACGAAAAAGCGAGCGAGAGAGAAAGAACGATGAATAGTGGAATGGAACAGGCGCATGTATGAAGAAAAAAAAAAAAAAAAAAGAGAGAGAGAGAGAGAGAGAGAGAGAGAGAGAGAGAGAGAGAGAGAGAGAGAGAGAGAGAAAACAATTACTGCAAAACTCACAGTTTGAAATGCGCGTACCTTGAAACACAGTATTTAACAAAGAAGGACGCTAAGCCACACACACACACACACCAGGCCGGAAAGAAAAGCGGACCTAGCAGACAAGCCGGACAGGTAGAGAGGACAGAGCGAGGAAGGAAACTGCTGGTGACACCTGACACCACGCCCGACACCTACCTGCCACGGCTGCGCCGATTCCAGAGCCAGAAACGACATGGTCACCGGCCCCTCAGTCGCTCACTCCTGGCACCAACTGGACGGAACTCACTTCCACGGACACACTGACTGGATGACAGCTGACACACCACTGTCACACGAGGAGAGGTCACATACACCCACACCCACCCACACACACACACACCACTAACACGGCTCCCACTTGCACAGGACAGGTCGTGGTCTACCCGACTGCCTCTCTGCGTCTGGTTCACGGACATACACCGCCTGATGAAAAAAAAAAAATGAAAAAAAAAGTCTCGCTCCACTCGGCTCAATTGGTCTGTCTCCCACAATTGCACCAAGTCCTGGGAAACTGGGGGTCTGGGTTTCTCCAGTTCACTCCTACGTTTGTATACGTTCACTCGCTGGGACAGGGTGTTAACGGGTGGGATGGAAACAAGCGCTGGCCTCTTCAACTGAAAGGAAACAATCTTGGCCAACCACGATCTTCAACTCTTCAAGGTCTCTTCCCCCAGAGGGTATACCACCGCAAGGGAAGAAAGAACCAGGCTGATGACCCCGATGGACGACGCCTAATTTAGCTGACGACAAGTTGGTCGCACCGCGGGTCACAAACACACGCACCAGACACACACACACACACACACGGACACGGGCAGTGGCACAGCAGTTAAGTGATAAGGATCAAAGCGCTGCAAAAACACCTCCAGTCGCATTCCATGGCAGACGGGGGCTCCAGTTTCTGCGGGGCGGCGGCTGCTAGGCCCAAACCCAGAGTGAAGGGCGGCGGTCCGGCGCTGCACAAGTACACGCCCGGGTGGAGGAGAATCACCTGAAGGAGTTGTCGGATGTTTTAGGTCCTGTTTCCCGGGCCCTCGGCTTCCTTATCGCCTGTAGGTAGCGTGGCTGGGTCCCCGCGCAAGCTCTGTTCTCCGCTCTCTCGCTGTCTCTCGGGTTGCCCGTGTTATGTCCTCCAGGTGAATTCCCCCAGTTCCTGTCCTGTGGCCACAAAACGCATCGCTCAACGTGGGTTACCTTCTAATTGACGGCGCCTGGCAGTCAAAGTGTCTTTTTGCTTCCCCCCTCGTTTCCCCGCCTTCCCATTGGCCCGGGCGCGTGTTGCGCGAGGCTGAAAGGGGCGGGGCTTGGCAGGCCAATAAAAAAACGCTGCTTCCAGCTGGGGGCCTGGCCTGCCTTGCCTGCATGCTAATAATATTGCTGCAAGCGCACCGCCCCCTCCAGCGCTCACGCCGGACTCGCTTGGTGACGGACATCGGTGCTGGGCCAGGGCACGTTTCAACCAGACTTCAGGACATACACACACACACACATACACATACACGCACGATCTCTCTCTCTCTCTCTCTCAAAAACCCAGCGAATGTATGACTGCCAACGCAGCTGAAAATTTGTTTAATGCCTTTCAGGTTAAAAAATCTAATTATTTCGATTTTCTTCCAGTTGGTTTTCGGCTTAATTGGCCGCGGAGCAGTACCGAGGAAGACGTGTCAAAATAAAGTGTTTGCGCTTCAAAACCATTAACAAACATGCAGGCAGCTTTTGTCTATTTTAAAGACCGCAAATATCCTGGCAAAAAGCAGGTCTCGTTGAATGAAGGTGATTGTCAAATCGATTATAAAGCGTTACTTTCCATACTCTGAAATGCACGCGCGCGCGCACACATACACACTTGCTCATACTTACACACACATAGACGCGTGCTCTCATGTATGTGTAGTATGTGTGAACACGCTCCCCCCCCCCCCCCCTCTCCCCCCCCACACACACACACACACACGCATACACACACACGGATGCTCGCGCACTCACGCACGCACACACATATACACACACACGCACGCGTGCATACACACATACACACACACACACACACATACACACACACACGCACTCATGCACACAAAGACGCACGCGCGCAAGCTAGTACACACACACACACACACACACACACACACACACACACACACACACACACACGCACGCACACACACGCACGCACGCGCGCAATCAAGTAAGCCTACGTGCATGTGTGAAGAAGGCCTAACAGCGCCGGTGAGAGCTTCAGCCCAAAGCGGGAAACAGCAATGAACAGAAACAGCACCCGGGAGAGCGCAGACCTCTGCCAATGTGCAGGGGACCCTGGACACGCTCTTCGATCCGGATCCACACCACGGATCCGCACGGGAAATTAAACACAGCCACTTGATTTTACCACCAAGTTACGCTAAAACTGGTCCCTTGATCTTGCTAAAACACACAAACACACGGGTGCTCGCGCACGCACGTACGCACGCACGCACATACACACTCACTCACGCGCGCGCGACGCACACACACGCGCGCGTGTCCCGGACTGACCCCTTGATCCGGATCTGAAGCACACAGCCGCACGACGGATCTACACCCACACACAATGGGTAGCTCTCTTGGGTGACACTCCGCCTCTCCACCAACTTCCCTTCAAATCGGTTTCGCGGATTTTTACGCAATCGGTCTAACAGACAGCCAACAGACACAGATGAAAATATAACTTCTGTGGATAATAGCAACTCCCCCTCTCACTCTGAAACACACACACACACACACACACACACACACACACACACAAGAAATCCACCTCTGTATTGCACTAGGCAATACTTACGTCTTGATCAGGGAAGGACGTAGAGAGAGAGAGAGAGTTGGAAACAGGAGGAATGGGCAGGTTGTGGGGAAGGAAGATGGGTGTAAACTCAGATATATGAGGAACACTCACGGCTTAAAGTCGCCTTGGGTGCCAAGTGGCTCGGTGGATTAGAGCACCAAGTTCGCAGTCGAGGGTTTAGAGTTCCACTCACGCTGGCGCCCAGCATCAAAATTATGAATTCACGCTATACCGATCTTAATGTGTTGTCCTTCTGGCCGAATGTGGTAATGTTAGAGAGCTCCGTCCACCGCCACCCACCCCCTCCTCACCAACCATCCGTCTTCTGTTCCTGGGATGGTTATCCCTGTCTGGCACTACAGTGGAGGCAGGTGTGGCCGTTTGACTCTGAATCTATGCAACCTCAGATCGCTAACTCCCACCGAAGAGGAACACTATAACTCACGCTTGCTCCACAATTGAGCAATTATTGCCGTCAGTAGGGGGTGAGGCGATGAGTGGGGGGGGGGGGGGGGGGGGGGGGGGGGCTTAGCTGGTTCCTGAGTAGGCTGGATCAGAGCAGGCGCCACTGAAAACCACCGAAATAATTGGGTAATAGTGCAGTGTCTCCTCTAGTGAGTAGGCTGGATCAGAGCAGGCGCCACTGAAAACCACCGAAATAATTGGGTAATAGTGCAGTGTCTCCTCTAGTGGGTTGCCTCATGACGACACTGACCGCTCCCTGTAGACTGCCGGTGCCTGCGAGGTCGCGGCGGGCCAAGCCAGTGGCTGACTGTGGACGGGGAGCCAATAGGAGAGACGTGGTGGTGGTGGTGGTGGTGGTGGTGATGGTGGTGGGTTGCCACTGAAATGGCACGGAAGATGGGACAGCAAAACAAACAAGCAAACTCAGGTTGACAAGTCTGCCGTCAGACTTCGCGGGCTGGAACCTCACTGGCATCCAACATACCAAAATTGCCGTCTTTGCTTCCCATCTAAGTGTGTTGTTCGCTCTGGGAGTGGCAAGTGTAGGTCGCGCGTCGCCTGTGCCCAATTCTCGTTGTATGAATAATCCCTGTCTGCTCTATCACCTTTGATGAGCATGGACATGAAGCCTACATGCAACGAATCTATCAGGTTAAGAGGTCTTCTCCAGCAGTCTTATATGCCTACATCAATTTCATTATCACCAGCTGTCAGCTCCATCTCCGAGTCTTGACAGCCAGGTGAAAAAGTTAAAGCCCCGCAGCCTTTTGACCGACCATTGCGGGCACTGAACTGCGAGAGATTAACCGGGTCTGTAAGTAGGCTACGACAATGTGGAAGACGGAGCCCATTACTCCCTTTGCGCGCCTTGATCTTTCTTGAACTGAATCAGGTGCCCACTTTTACTTCTGGGAGGAGAGAGAGAGAGAGAGGAGAGAGAGAGAGAGAGACTTAAACAGCTAAAAGTAAATTTTAAAAAATCCGACCCACAGATGTTTCGACTTCGCGATCACATCTCCGCAGACAGAAGCGCCAATGATTCGAGTACGGGCCGCTGAAGTTACAGAGTCAAAGGTGATACTTAGCTGGAAAATGTTGAAAACGAAATCTTGTCATACAGTGAAAACGGCGCCATGTCTAAGGCGCTTTACTCTGTTTTAGCCATCCACTCGGGACGTACACTGGGATTACCACTGCATGCGACGGCTATTTCGTCCTGGGACAAGACACCAGTGTGTGTGTGCAGAAAGCTCTTCCTTCATATAAGATGTCCTCGCATTTTGTGATTTGACAAAAAGAACCATGTGTCATTCGTCCTTTCAGGCCGTCTTTGTAACGTTACTTATTCAGTCCTTATCCATGCTGTATTGTACATAGCCTATACGAAGCTAGTCCTCGTCTGATCGCGTTCCCATCGTGCATTAGGCGACTGCAAAAACTTTGTTTCGGGGTGTGGGGGTATACGTAACCTAATGGACTGAGCATAGTTATTATTGTCCACGGGTGTCGAGTTAGTCTCCGCTTGAGAATGCCAGGTTAAGGGAGGGCAGAGTTCTCTTGAGGCGAGTCTCTCGCTCAAGCGCAAGGAAAAGATTGTGTTTTTGTGCTCTCTCGCTCTCTCTTCTCGCCATTTTGGTGACCAGGCGAATTTGCAGGGAAGCAGTCTGCAGACAGACTTGTCACGTAACAAAGATACGGGGTTCGTTGCTCACTCCGGAGGTTCATTCATTGGTGCTTACTCAATGCTTGTTAAGCTGTTCTGATTTTGTTATTTCAGTAGTAAAGTGTGGGCTGGCGAAATTACAGATAGAATTCCAGTTGATTCAGAATCTGAAAACATGGGCAAATTCTCGATGTTGGTGAAAAGAAACAAAAACAACAGAAAAACTGTGCCTAGGTGGTCACACTTTGACAAAAAGCGAGCGCCCCAGAGACAGAGAGAAGAGAGACAGGGAGGGAGGGAAGGGGAGAAGGCTCGCGTAGTATGACAGGTCCAACATGTTTCCCCCACTCACCTTTTGCCCAATCATGTTTCAACCAATCCGTCTTCATTCCCACATGTCTATCACGTTTCACTCCGAACCAGGGGTAATCAAGTGGAATAAAATCATTGGTTGCATCACACACACACACACACATATTCGAATGACAACAGGTGAAGAAAGATCTTGATGAGCACCATTTGTTAGGAGTTTCAAAATTCGGTGAATAGGGTCACCCGACACATGTGTTTGTGGATGTAAAAGACATTCGGCGACAGTTTAAACCAGCTCTCCGATTCCGTTGCTTTCCGTTCACTGTTCACGTCATGTTCGATATAAAAATATTAATGACGCCAGAGGTCAGAAAGGATATTTTTCATGTACATGTATTGCCATATTTTCCTCCTATGCACCACAAATACTTTGGGGAGAACCGTTCGTCAGTATTTGAGTGAAAGTTTACACTTGGGATTTTCAGAGTTTGTGGGTGGAGGAGGGGAAGGGGGATGGGGGGTGGGCAGGGAACACTGGCAATTTGACATGAGAACAAAGGACTGGGAGAAACGTTATGTACCTAGTACGACACTGCCTGAGAGGCAACGTTTGTGCAGGATCCAGACCCTTCCAAGTCCATCTGATGACACTTTAAACCGACGTTCTGGGTATGAACGCATACATTTTTGTTTTCAAAACTAACATTTCATAGAATAATGAAAAAAAACACACTAAAAAACAATGAAAATAAAACACCTTACACGCACGTTAAATCTCTTATCATCCGAGTAGAATGTAGGCCATTGTGTTGTGGTGGAATGGACGACATCCGTACCCTTCCCTTTTCCCCATCTTCCTCCATCCTTCTCCAATAACCCCCTCTCCCCACTCCCTCAATTCATAAAAAGGCATAATGTTGTCTTTAGATGCCATACATCTTTGTCCTTAGACCCATACATCCTTGTCTTAAGACATGACAGTGGGAGCAAATACAGTCACGTGACCAAACTCTGACTAGTTCGGAGTTCTGGCCAAGGAATGATGATGATGTTGATGAAGAGAAGAAGAAGAAGAAAATGAACAAAAATATGAAGTCCCGGATGGATAGATACAGTGTGGAGAGTCATGCAAGCAACATGTGTGTGTGTGTGTGTGTGTGTGTGTGTTTAAATCTTTATTAGCTAAGTTTAACAGTTGCTTCAGCCTAATCGCGATTACGCACTATACATATACATACAAAAAGAGCAAGAACAAGTTTAAAGCTTCCGCTATAGTTGTTATGCGTATTTATCATGCTTTGATCGTAACTGATCTCACGTTTGCATCTCTCTCTCTCTCTCTCTCCCCCCCCCCCCCCCCCCCCCCTTTTGGAAAGAAGCTGCTTTATGGATGGAGGAGGGAAGAGAGAGGGGGTGGGGGGAAGAGGGCTAGGCCTACGTTTTCCGCGCGCGCGTGCATGTGTGTGTGTGTGTGTGTGTGTGTGCGCGTGTGCGCGTGTGCGTGTGTGTGTGATCCATGATTATTGATACCGGCACACGATGGTCTACGAAAGATGGAAAAGAATTCAGCAAGCGTAGTTTTTTTTGTTTGTTCTTGTTTTTGTTTTGTTTTTTTGCTGTGTCCTTTTGTTGTTTAAATGCGAACGTTCACATTCCGACGGGGCCCCGTTTTAAAGCGTCATCTGAAGGATTTGGAGGTTTCTGAAGAGACAATTCCCCTCACCTGGCTGTTCCAAGCAGGAATTGAACCCAGGATCCCCACATCAAGAGAACAAGACTTAATCCGCTGTTTCAGTGATGCTCAGACCCAAACGACTACAATCACCTCGTGTCAAATCACGCATCAACGACAAATCGGACCCATCCAGCTAAAAGGAAAATATAAAGTGAAAAAGAAGAGAAGGCGCAACGACAGTTGTACGTGAAAGCTAACCCACGGCATACCCGTGGCTCTATCCAACCGGACGATTATCTCCTGTTACTGACACTACCGATTTTATTATGTTTGAAATTTTACCGATTTCCCGTTGTCACTGACACCATACTAGTACCCCATTGTCACTGATACGTTATCAGTTTCCAACTGTTGATAGCACCTTACCATTTCCCTATATTCTCAGACAATTTGCCAATTTCCCATGGTCACTGACAATTTTGTTAATCAAACATTCTCATCGACACTTGATCAGTTCAATATTATAACTACTTTGAGAACTGACCACTATGTTAATGTACTACTACCACTGACCATTAAAGCAATGCACTACTGTCACTGACCACTATGTTAATGTAGTATTGTCACTGACCACTATGTTAATGTAGTATTGTCACTGACCGTTAATGTACTACTACCACTGTCCACTATGTTAATGTACTACTACCACTGACCATTATGTTAATGTAGTATTGTCACTGACCACTATGTTAATGTAGTATTGTCACTGACCACTATGTTAATGTAGTATTGTCACTGACCACTATGTTAATGTAGTATTGTCAATGGCCACTATGTTAATGTATGTCAACCTCAGGTGATGTCAGTGGAGGAAGGACTAGCGCACAGCCCAAACACACTCACAGCTTGCTTACAATCTCATTCATATATCATGCATTCGTCACATCAAACCACTAGTAAAGTCTATAACTTTACTACACATGATCATAGAACGAAACATCAATGCATATGGAATCAAACAAAATAAAACATTCTCTCTTTCCTGAACTTCACAAAATCATTTATCTAAAACATCATTAACTAACCCGGGTATAAATAGATTTCTACTTTACCTGGCCAGGTGATCTTAACTATTCACGAATCACTGTCTTTTTCTTTTCCCCTTTTTTTTTTCTTTTCACTGTCACTTTCACAACACGACACAACTGCTGGCACTGGTATTGGTCTGCTGGCACTGGCGTTGGTCTGTGGTTCTGCTTGACGAAGTGACGCTGCCAGGTATGAGGTCGAACCCCGGTTAAGATGGAACAGTGACTATCAACATCTATCTGTTCTCCTTTCTTCCTTCCTGCATTAACGCATTGCACTCTCTCTCTCTCTTCTAGTCTGCTCTATTAAATGGACATGGTTGCTTTTCTTTTCCTTTTCTTTTCTTTCTTTTTCTCTTCATTAGTTAGCAACTCTCTCTCTCCACATCTCTCTTTAGTCCTCCTCTGCAGACTATCTCATGCTAATCTCTCAATTTGGTTCTCTTCTCTCCTCCCCTCATCTCTCTGCTTCTCTCTCAAGCAGACCTAGAACCTCTTTCTCTCTCTGTCTCTCTGTTCGTTCTCTCTCTCGTTCTCCTTCTCCACTCCCGCGTCCCTATCTTATCTTGAAACTCATCTGTCCAAGGGCGAGTACCATTGGTCAGTATTTTTTACCGCCTCGTACCCGAAGTTATCTCCCTCTAATTCCATTGGATATTCAAATCATGACAGTCACGCCTACACGCCTTACATCTCTGTGGTGGTCAATTGGTCATTTAATTGATTAGCTTGATTTCACCCCCCCCCCACCACATACTACCTTCTCCCTCTCCCTGCTTTAACCTGCGACGTCCAACTTAACAATGGGCGCTGGTTCCACAAATTGGCTAGATGAGTCTGGGTAGGCGCCCAGATGTATGACCAGACCTATCGAGACCTGTCGGTCAAGCTACTTAGTCTGTCTGGGTGGACCGGACCGTCTCCGTGGAGGATGAGGATTAGCCTCCCCGCTGTGCCCAAATTGGCTGAGGCGATGCTTGAAGGTGTCGGGATGTCTGAGTCGGGCTTAAGCCGATTCGAACCGGCTGGCGACTAACCACGACTTTGCTTGTGTTTATTTTTGACCGTGACAATTTCCCCCTTGCAAAAGACTATGCACCGCATTGTCTCAAAACAACGGTACAAAAAAAAAGACAACAACCGAATTTGCTGCCACACAGCTACACGTGCAAAGTTTGAAAAACACTTTACAACAAACGGTTTATAAATTATAGGATATATCATTAGTGAATACCGCCCCAATGAGTTATCATTGATGTGCGCTCTTGCGTTATTTCGACTCATTTTACAACGGCCTCTGTGCGCACCTATGCAATCCCCTACCTGCGGATTTGCCATATCTTCTCTTCACAATTCTTATGAAAAGCACAATATAATATGATCACGATCCATGACACTTCACTGAGGAATCTCCATCCTCACTTATTGCAAATAATGCATCACTACACAAGCGACTGTATGCTCCAAGCATAACTACATTCACATGAACAAGTCTCACAAAGAAAATATGAACAAGTCTCACACAAAAAAATATGAACCATAGCCAACTGGGAATGAACCCATATCCAATCAACATAACTGTGATCAACACGTATTACCAACAAACCACCCCGGATATGACTGACTTCCCTGAGTTGCAGCTTGCTAGACTACGTGACTTAAATAGTCAGCTCCGACATTCTGTCGACCTGGAATGTACTGCACTCGGTACCTGTAGGGCTGCAATGCCATTGCCCAACGCAGCACTCTGCTGTTTTTCAACTGCGCCTCCTGCAGGAATTTGAGTGGTTGATGATCAGTCTCTATCACGAACTCTTTCCCATACAAGTATTTGTGGAATTTCTGCACGGCCCACACGACAGCTAAACACTCCTTCTCCACCGTTGCGTACCCTTCTTCACACTTTGTCAACTTCCTGCTAGCATACCTCACAGGGAACTCGACCCCTTCATGCTCCTGCAACAATACTGCACCTATTCCACCGCCTGATGCATCTGTCCGCAACAAAAATGGTTTGGACATATCTGGTAGCTTCAAGATGGGACGGAACCTAGTCTTTCCAACACCATCTGCAGTGCTTGCTCTGCAGCGTCTGACCACTCGACCACTGCCGGTTTCCCTGCCTTGACCAAATCACTGAGAGGACTCGTGATTGCTGCGAAATTTAGAACAAACTCCCTGTAGAAACCAATAAAACCTAGCAGACTCCTGACTTCTGTTTTGGTCTTTGGTCTCTCTGAATTCATCATCTTCTCCACCTTTCCCCTTTCTGGCTGCTTTGTGTCGCCTCCTACAACAAAACCTAGGAACTCCTACTGTCTAGCCCTTCATACAGTGACACATCCCTGTATGACTCTTCTGGAAACTTAGGCAACAAAATCTCCCCTTCTTCTGCTGTGTCTCTTTCACCTCATCAATGATTGCTGCTGCGCCTATGTGCTGAGTCTCACGCTGAATATATTTGCGGATAAAATTCGCATGGAAAAGTTTTAGTTTCCCATTCACATCAATTCGGTAATCCCGACCGACCTTTTCAGTGATGGTGAATGGTCCTTTCCAATGCATCAGCAGCTTGTTGTGGCCCGTGGGAAGCAGTAACAGGACTTGATCTCCCGCCTTGAGGGATTGCTTCCTCACCTTCCTGTCATATTGCTTCTTCTGAACGACCCTAGCCTTCTGCAAACTTTCCTTTGCAACCTTACATGTCTCATACCTGTGCCCACCTTTGGAACAGGGCGCGATTGGGCCAATCAGATCAACAGCCACCCTCCTGAATGGAGTGTCAATTAAAGGAGGCTGTTTAAGAGGCGCCTTCCTCTTCACCCCTCTTGTGGCTGACCTTTGACACACGTCACATGACATGCAGAAACGCTTTATGTCTGCCATTGCCCCTGGCCAATGAAAGTCATCAAAGATTCGGTCAGCTGTTTTGCTGGTGCCGAGATGACCCGCCATGAGCGACTCGTGACCCACTGACATGACATGTCACGATAACCTGCTGGTACCTCTAACTGAGTGGTCACCTTACCTGTCTTCCCCTTGGTGAACACTCGGTACAACAGCCCGCCTTTCACAAGAATTCTGTCTCACCTCCTCTAACCTCCTGTTTCTCTCCACCTCTTGCCAACTCCCAAGACTTCACGAGCGAAGGGTCTTGTTCCTGCGCTGCCCTAAACTCATCAGGCGACACATCTATGCCAGACTTCCTTGCTGGAACGACTAACGGTTTATCAACCTTTTCCTCCTTCTTGCTCCGTGTTTGAACTGCTGCCCCTGTAGCAGTCAACAACTCAGGATCCCCCTGGATCCCTTGCCCCTGGAATATTTCCAATGATCAAATCATGAAGGGGTTCTCCATCACCAACGCAGACAACTCGCCTGAGAAGTAGGGGTACGTACTTCTATCTTAGCAACTGAAACTCCCTCACAGTGCCATCGATTAGAGTACAGGTCTGGATTTGCCCTGTCAAATCCCCTTTCTCGACCAGCGTTGTTCGTACTACAACCGCATGAACAACCAGTGTCTCGTAACACTTTCACCCTCTGCTGGCCAATCACACCTTCTTCCACTGGTAACGAACCACTCAGCCTAGTGCCCTCCATCCCTGACACTGACTGCTGTCCAGTGCTAGCCATAGGCTGCACTCCACCCTCTTCAGACTGAATCCCTTTTGGTTCCACTGCAGGTCGTTTCCCTTGACGACCCTTATCCACCTCTGCAAGGCTGCTGCCTTCTGGAACCTCATGCGACAATCCCTCGCCACATGTCCCTTCTTGTGGACAAATGAAACACCTAAATGTCCCTTTGCCCTTCCTTCTGCCCCACACTGGGTTTGCAGACTTTGCAGAAAACTCCCCTGGTCTCCTTGCACTCTTCTCACCTGTGCCTGGCACCTGTTTCTCCTGCACCTTAGTGCCCAAACGTGCCTCTCTATACACCTCTGCGAACTTCAACAACTCCCCTGCTGTCTCTGGCTGTCTTTCTTTCAAATGTATGGTTAACTCAGGGCCGCAACCTGGCAAAATCTGTTCTTTCATAACTAGCTCTTTCACTCAGCGAACTCCTTCTTCGTACCGCTCAACTCTAACCACTTCTCAAAATAGTGATCTAAACGTGCACCAAACTGAGTGTACGTCTCACCTGCTTGTAATTTAGCTGAACGAAATTTCTTCCTGAACCCCTCCTCTGTGAGGTCAAATCCTTTCATCAACGATTCCTTCACAGCGCCGAAATCAGACTGTTGTTCTGCTGGTAACGCAGTGAAAATCTGTAATACCTTACCCGTCAATAGCGCTGACAAAATGACTGCCCACTCTTCTGGAGGCCAACCCTGACTGGTAGCAAACGTTTCGAAACGACTGATGTATGCATCAATCGAATCGGTTCCTTCAGAAAATTTGGCAACTTGGGTCGGGAGCGTAACTGCGCACAGAGTCACTGGAAACTGAACTCCCATCCTCGGTGGTCTCCCTTTGTATCCTCACTTTCTCTAACTCTAATTGAACCTTTAATCTTTCCGTTTCCTGCTCTTCCTTTAGTCTTCCTGTTTCCTGCGCTTCCTTTAGTCTTTCTGTTTCCCTGCGTTTCTCTGGCCTGATTTCGTTAGCCTAATCCTTAATTTTTCTATTTCTTGCGCTTCTACTGCGACACGGCGTCTTTCCCGCGCGTTCATCCCTTTCCATCTTTTGCTGGTTTTCAACGATGCTCGCAACTCTTCTCCCGAATAACTAAATCACGAGCGACGCTCACGAGTTGTTCAATAGGGGTGTTCTTTTCTTCCGCCATTATAATTCCTTTTTTTTTTTTTTTTTTTAAACAAGTTTTTTACAATACGACAGCCAAATGGTGGTTCCCGACTAGTGAGTAATACCAACCCATGAATGAAATATTTCTTGGGACAAAGTAGTTTTGTTTTTTAAAACGCCCCGCGCCGACCCAAAAAGCGAATTATAGGGGAAACTGTGCGAAATCTACTCTGGGGCTGAAATGCCAAGCCCCATATTAATACTGGGAAACAATGCCAAGCCAGATTTAACTACTTGGGGAAAATCAGAAAAACAAACCCCCTTTTCTTAGGGTTACAATACTTTAATCCCACCCAGCTTCCTCTCTGAGAAGTTGAACAATTATAATAAATGGGCCAGAATATCCTGGCAAGCTCGCCAATAAATTGTCAACCTCAGGTGATGTCAGTGGAGGAAGGACTAGCGCACAGCCCAAACACACTCACAGCTTGCTTACAATCTCATTCATATATCATGCATTCGTCACATCAAACCACTAGTAAAGTCTATAACTTTACTACACATGATCATAGAACGAAACATCAATGCATATGGAATCAAACAAAATAAAACATTCTCTCTTTCCTGAACTTCACAAAATCATTTATCTAAAACATCATTAACTAACCCGGGTATAAATAGATTTCTACTTTACCTGGCCAGGTGATCTTAACTATTCACGAATCACTGTCTTTTTCTTTTCCCCCTTTTTTTTTTCTTTTCACTGTCACTTTCACAACACGACACAACTGCTGGCACTGGTATTGGTCTGCTGGCACTGGCGTTGGTCTGTGGTTCTGCTTGACGAAGTGACGCTGCCAGGTATGAGGTCGAACCCCGGTTAAGATGGAACAGTGACTATCAACATCGATCTGTTCTCCTTTCTTCCTTCCTGCATTAACGCATTGCACTCTCTCTCTCTCTTCTAGTCTGCTCTATTAAATGGACATGGTTGCTTTTCTTTTCCTTTTCTTTTCTTTCTTTTTCTCTTCATTAGTTAGCAACTCTCTCTCTCCACATCTCTCTTTAGTCCTCCTCTGCAGACTATCTCATGCTAATCTCTCAATTTGGTTCTCTTCTCTCCTCCCCTCATCTCTCTGCTTCTCTCTCAAGCAGACCTAGAACCTCTTTCTCTCTCTGTCTCTCTGTTCGTTCTCTCTCTCGTTCTCCTTCTCCACTCCCGCGTCCCTATCTTATCTTGAAACTCATCTGTCCAAGGGCGAGTACCATTGGTCAGTATTTTTACCGCCTCGTACCCGAAGTTATCTCCCCTCTAATTCCATTGGATATTCAAATCATGACAGTCACGCCTACACGCCTTACATCTCTGTGGTGGTCAATTGGTCATTTAATTGATTAGCTTGATTTCACCCCCCACCACATACTACCTTCTCCCTCTCCCTGCTTTAACCTGCGACGTCCAACTTAACAATGGGCGCTGGTTCCACAAATTGGCTAGATGAGTCTGGGTAGCGCCCAGATGTCTGACCAGACCTATCGAGACCTGTCGGTCAAGCTACTTAGTCTGTCTGGTTGGACCAGACCGTCTCCGTGGAGGATGAGGATTAGCCTCCCCGCTGTGCCCAAATTGGCTGAGGCGATGCTTGAAGGTGTCGGGATGTCTGAGTCGGGCTTAAGCCGATTCGAACCGGCTGGCGACTAACCACGACTTTGCTTGTGTTTATTTTTGACCGTGACAATGTACTACTACCACTGACTACTAAGTCAATGCACTACTGTCACTGACCACTATGTTAATGTACTACTACCACTGACCACTAAGTCAATGCACTACTGTCACTGACCACTTTATAAAGGTAGTATTGTCACTTACCTTTATGTTAATGTACTATTGTCACTGACCACTATGTTCATGAACTACTGTCACTGACGACTATGTCAATGAACTACTGTCACTGACCACTATGTTAATGTAGTATTGTCACTTACCTTTATGTTAATGCACTACTGTCACTGACCACTATGTTAATGTATTACTACCAATGACCACTAAGTCAATGCACTACTGTCACTGACCACTTTGTTAATGTACTACTGTCACTGACCACTATGTTAGTGTACTACTGTCACTGTCCACTTTGTTAATGTACTACTGTCACTGACCACTATTTGATGTACTACTGTCACTGACCACTATGTTAAAGTAGTACTGTCACTGACTACTTGTTAATGTACTACTGCCACTGACCACTATGTTAATGTACTACTGCAACTGACCACTATGTTAATGTACTACTGTCACTGACCACTATGTTAAAGTAGTACTGTCACTGACTACTTGTTAATGTACTACTGTCACTGACCACTATGTTAATGTACTACTGTCACTGACCACTATGTTAAGGTAGTACTGTCACTGACTACTTTGTTAATGTACTACTGCCACTGACCACTATGTTAATGTACTACTGTCACTGACTACTTTGTTAATGTACTACTGTCACCGACTACTTTGTTAATGTACTACTGTCACTGACCACTATGTCAATGTACTACTGTCACTGACCGCTATGTTAATGTACTACTGTCACTGACTACTTTGTTAATGTACTACTGTCACCGACTACTTTGTTAATGTACTACTGTCACTGACTACTTTGTTAATGTACTACTGTCTCTGACCGCTATGTCAATGTACTACTGTCACTGACCGATATGTCAATGTACTACTGTCACTGACCGCTATGTTAATGTACTACTGTCTCTGACCGCTATGTTAATGTACTACTGTCACTGACCGCTATGTCAATGTACTACTGTCACTGACCGCTATGTTAATGTACTACTGTCACCGACTACTTTGTTAATGTACTACTGTCACTGACCACTTTGTTAAATGACCACTTTCACTGACCACAGTAATGGACTGCTGTTACTTGTCATTTTCATCGACTGAACATCGTTACTGACCACCTTTGCAATGGACCATCGTCAGTCACTGCTTTGTTAATTGACCACCGTCATTGACCATTTTGTGAACTGACAATCGTTTCTGACCACTTTGCCATTTACCAATTTATTAACTGACCACCGCCACTGACTACTCTGTCGAGTGACCACTGTCACTGATCACTTCTTTAACTGCCATTGTCATTGATCACTGTTAACTGATCATTGTCATTGACCATTTTGCTATCTGACCATTGTCAGTGACCATTTTGTTAACAGACGATTGCCACTGACTGCTTTGTTAAAGGACTACTGCCACTAATCGCTTCGTTAAATGACTACTGTTGTCATTGACCATTTTGTTAACTAACCATTGTCAGTGACCATTTTGTTAACAGACGATTGCCTCTGACTGCTTTGTTAAAGGACTACTGCCACTAATCACTTCGTTAAATGACTACTGTTGTCATTGACCATTTTGTTAACTGACCATTGTCAGTGACCATTTTGTTAACAGACGATTGCCTCTGACTGCTTTGTTAAAGGACTACTGCCACTAATCACTTCGTTAAATGACTACTGTGACCGACACTTTGTTAACTGACCGTTGCCGCTGACCACTTTGTTAATGAACTACTGTCATTGACCACTTTGTTGATTGAACATCGTCAGGTGCCCTGGAGAATCTGGTGAGTTAGTCGAGTGACTAAGCGCTATGTTACGGGGAATAAGCACGCGTGGTGAATGGCAGGTGACTGGGTTGTGTGGTCAAACTTTTTTGTGGAGAACCAGATCAGTCTTCAACATTGACAAAGACCTGCGGGGTCCGCCCCCTCAAAACTGCGTCATGTGATGAACTTGAAGAGATTTTTTGGTCATTGAATTCTGAAGCCAAGACTGTGTCCTCTAATGTTTAATCTTCGAGTGTGAGGTTCCCTTTTCCTCAAATGCGAAACTCGTTTCTGACCAGCTGGGAGCTGGTCGTGAGCCTTAGGTGTTTAATGTTGACCTTGAAGGAATCCTGCCCTACGACTCTGGAATATTCCCCCATAGTAGATTAATTCACTCCTCTTCAGAAGGGGCTTTCCGGAATTATGAAAAACTAGAACACATAAACTATTTTGTTTTATTTTGGGAAGCCCCCCCCCCCCCCCCCCCCCACCTTTTTTTTTCTTCAAAGGCTTAAAGTGATATCACCGACGTCTTTTTTTTTCTCTCCAGCTATGTTGGAGTCACTGCGTTTTGAGTAGAAGAGTGAGTTTAATATTGTGAGTTTATTCTAATTTGAGGAGTGAGACAAAGAGCTTCCCTAAGCGTTGGGCGTGGTCTTTCAATAGTTGATGTATGACTTCGTTGGAAACATTTCCAAGCTCAACGCTCCAAGGATTAAAAGGTACTGTAACATCTTCCGGGGTACCTAGGCTCCTGAGTCCTCCAGATGATGAGCCTTTTTCAGGCCACTGTCCTGATTGTTGTGCATGAGTGAGTATGACTGAACCTGTTCATTGATTTAAGTCACGTTGAAGTTGCGCAGTCAAACTTGCGCTTTGTATCTTGCTGTCTGTTGAGTGGGAGGCACTCGGTCAGATTTCTACTTGTGTTCTCTACCATCACTTACAAAACTTCTTGTCTCAGCATGCAGACACGTAACACACAGCTTATGACGTTTGTTTCTTTGTTTGACTCATTAGTATACTGGGCAGATCAAGAACCGATCGCTTTGTGTTATTAAATCGCACCACGACTACCGGATTTAGACAGGTCACTGAGCTGGGAATAGCATTTTTAGTGTGACCATACGGCGCAACGAAACGATGGTGGAGTTCTAAGAACCAAACACGCCTTGACGTCGGCGTTCATATCATTAAAACCACCGTGCATTCTGTCAGCCGCAATAGCTCAGTTGAGTCAGTATAGGATCTAATGATTCTTGTTTCCATCCCGGATTCAGATGCTTTGTCTCCTTTTTTTAATGGATTTGAACAAGGTCTGCGGTCAAAGATGGGTAGGGGAGATACAGTGGGGCTGGGGGAAGGGGGTGGGGGACGTAGAAAGGTTGGACGAGGAGGGGTGTGACGGGGAAAGAAGAAAAACGGGCGGAGACGGGAGGCAGGGGGACGGCGGATGAGGGAAGATGAAGGGGTGATGGAGGAGAAGAAAGGAAACACACCGGTGGACGGTGGATGGCAGAAAACGGAGGGGGATGGGGGGTGGGGGGTGAGGGGGGAGGCAGAGGAAAGTGAGGGGGGGGGGGGGTACGGGCGTACAGGAAAAGGGGTTCAGGGACGGGGAAAGGGGGGACGAGGGATGAGATGGGATGGGAGCAGGGGACGGCTAGTTTATTCATCAGTCACACACACACACACACATACACACACACTCACACACACACACACACACACACACACACACACACACACACACACACACACACACACACACACCAAATCACTATCCAAAACTGCCAGTGGGCAACTGAAATTTCCTAGCTTGGTGTCCAAAAAATGTCACTGATGGAAAAAAAAAAGTACAAATTTCTAGCCCAGAGAGAGAAACAAGAATTCAAAAACAGCAAGGAGGAGGACAATGGGGAAAGGGAACCAAGGGGATTAAGAGTGGAGGGAGTGAGGGGAGGGGAGGGCAGCGAAGTCTAAGAACCAAAGGTGACAATGAACAGGTAACAAGAAAGGGCGAATTGGTTGACACAAAAGGTTGACAGAATATGAAATATGAAGAAAGCAGAAGGACTCACACACACACACACACACACACACACACACACACACACACACACACACACACACACACACACACACACACACACACACACACACAGAGGGAGAGAGGGAGAGAGGGAGAGAGAGAGATAGCGTTCCGCCACAAGACAGCGAAAGGGATTGCATGGACAAAAGACAATACAGAAGCCAATGGTTTTTTTCCCCTTAGGTCTGCAGAGAGGATGTTTTTCCAGCTCAGAATCTCCACAAGATGGGCATGTGCACTGAAAGAACTCCTCTCCTGTCCTTCCGGCACCCCCATCGGAACCACATGTCACAAACACGAACAAAACACGCAAAAGGAAAAACCAAACAAAACACACACACACACACACACACACACACACACACACACACACACACAGCGGGAAACAAAACAAGCAAACAAAAGAGAAATATAACAAAACACCAGAACGCAAAAAGAAGAGAAATGCCACGTGTTTTTGAAAGAAGAGAAGTGTGTACGTGTGTGCGTGCGTGCGTGTGTGTGTGTGTGTGTGTGTGTATGTGTTGTGTGTGTGTGTGAGAGAGAGAGAGAGAGAGAGAGAGAGAGAGAGAGAGAGAGAGAGAGAGAGAGAGAGAGAGAGAGAACAGACAGTGCACGTGTAATTCCCGTTTCATGCTCAGATCCGTGCACTTCCAATCCGTTACTGGAAAAGTTCTTACCACAGATTATGGTAACATTTGTTGGTTGGTTGGTTGGTTGATTAGTTTTCCATGAAAACGCGTATATCTTAGAAGTTTCTATATGGTAACATTTGTTGGTTGGTTGGTTGGTTGGTTAATTGGTTTTCCATGAAAACGCGTATATCTTAAAAGTTTCTTTACTTTTAATGTTTTTTCTTTCCTTATATGGCTCTCCAAAAGAAAAACGTAACTCATCGATCGTGTATGAACATTCGGAAATTTCATTTCAAATATAAATAATAATGATTGATAAATACATCAATAAGTAAATACTAGATAAAAATTAAATCTTTAAAGAAAAAGAAACTCTAAATGTCCAATGAAATTGTAGACTCTGTGTGTGTGTGTGTGTGTGTGTGTGTGTGTGTGTGTGTGTGTGTGTGTGTGTGTGTGTGTGTCTGAGCGTTCACGTGCCTGGTTAACAGGTCTGAACATGGTCGCTGGAGATCTCTCTCTCTCTCTCTCTCTCTCTCTCTCTCTCTCTCTCTCTCTCCTCTCCTCTCTCTCTCTCTCTCTCTAAGACTAAAAACTGATTCAAAGATAAACTGATTTCCACGTTAACTACGAATGTGCTTTACATTAGTTTCAATTAATCGTATTTTTCAGCAGGAGGCTAAAGTAGGAAATTGTGATCACAGTGTGAACAGGAAAGAAGTGAACAGGAAAACGGGAGAGAAACAATACTTGTTTCCTGTGGGAAGAGAAACAACTGAACAGTTCCCCTAGTCTGTCTGGAGATGAACGGGAAAAGGAAGCCAGTCCCAGCACCCATGAACTGCAACTGACCAACTTTTCTGAAAATAAATGACCTCATAACGACAACTACTAAAACAAGTAGACACGAAAAATACTAAAAATGATATTGATGATCGTCATTATCATGATATAATCATAGAATTTGAAAAGATGGGAATAATGGTCTCTATAACGGAAAGAAAATCATCTCGTGAGAGAGAGAGAGAGAGAGAGAGAGAGAGAGAGAGAGAGAGAGAGAGAGAGAGAAGAGAGAGGGTCCTGCTACTGGCACTTTTACACCTGGATATTATTCGCTCTAAACGTCAACGGCCGCCATGATGATGGCTTCATCTTTGAACAAGACTAGGATCAAGATCTGTTGAAGAATCTGAACTCATGGCCCACGGTTTCCATTTTATCATAATCCACTGGGTGCGCGAACTATTCTTTTATCACAGAGAGAGAGAGAGAGAGAGAGAGAGAGAGAGAGAGAGAGAGAGAGAGAGAGAGAGAAGAAGAAGAAGAAGAAGAAGAAAACTCAGTCCGTTCTTCACACAGTGATTTGGTCATTGATTTCACGAGTACCTCTGACAAGATTTGTGTTGCTGCCAATTAGGGTCATCTTTTGACTGTTCACCCCCTTCCACCTTCACCGCCCGTACGATGTTGTCCCATACAAGCTGCATCTCATCCTCCAAGCCACACGATGCACTTGGTAATCATTCCAGAGAACTGGCGTTATTATTTTCCCCAACATAAACATTTCGCTGTTTCCAAAGACTGAGGTCGTTCAACTCAGGGTGGCCCTCTCCCGCAGTTTCCCTGCAATGCTGTGACCAGCCCTGGCCCCAACAATGGGGAGGTAGCCCGCCAACAGCTTGAGGTCTTGTGCTGTTCATTGGCGACCGCATTACACCCGTCAGACTCACGGCTCTCCCTGTCTCTGTTTGACTAGCGTCTATTTCTGACAGCTCTCTCTCTCTCATTTTATGTTTAAACGAGAGAGTACGTTTTTTTTCTTGCTTTTTTACATTCGTTCGTTAGTTCTCTCTCTCTCTCTCTCTCTCTCTCTCTCTCTCTCTCTCTCCTCTCTCTCTCTCTCTCTCTCTCATTTTATGTTTAAACGAAAAGATGCAGCTTTTTTATATCTCAGTGGATCGGCTCCTCCGTTCCCCACTCCAGGTCCTCTTTTGTGTGTGTGTGCGTGTGTGTGTGTGTGTGTGTGTGTGTGTGTGTGTGTGTGTGTGTGTGTGTGTGTGTGTGTGTGTGTGTGTGTGTGTGTGCGCGCGCACATACACACACATGTGCATGCATGCATATTTCTATTATTTTAGGTTGTAGTAGCAATCTGTTCTTTTTGATAGTCTGCTTTCTTTCCTTTTTCTTGCTATACTGACTAGCGTTTTTTCCGTGTGCTTTATGATTTTTATTTCATCCCCAGGGCTGGGTGGAAAAAAGGCATGTCTAATTTGTTTTGTCATTACCCTGGTAAAAAAAAAGAAAATTCGTTCGTTTGTTAGTTCTCTCTCTCTCGCTGTGTGTGTGTGTGTGTGTGTGTGTGTGTGTGTGTGTGTGTGTGTGTGTGTGTGTGTGTGTGTGTGTGTGTGTATGGTGACATCCCATTTGGTCTACTCCCATTTGGTCTACTCCCATTTCGTCTACTACTCCCATTTTGTCTATTTCCATACTGACCATACTGCAAGGCTCCCCCCTGGCGTAACCAGTGTCCCAGTCTACTCCAAAGCAGAATCGATGGTCTTTAGATTAGAGTAGGGCGAAGCCCGAGAGAGGACGAAGGACGAATGAACGAAGGCCGTTAGGCCAAGTCGTGCTCACACATTTCTGAGTGGGCGAAATGTGGGAGTAGACCAAATGGGAAGTAACCTTCCTATGTGTGTGTGTGTGTGTGTTCCCATCATGTGCATATTGTATCTCATCTTGTCTTTTCCCCTTAATATATGTTTTGTTCACGTAAGTGTTTCCCTGCATTTTTGAAAATGTTCTTAATGTATTTTGCAAATGTAAAGTCGGCATAAAAAAAAAGAAAATTCTCTGACGTACGTCTCCCCTTTATTGACATTTCTTCCGAAACTAAGGACCAGATGCTAAATTAAAAATGCCACCTGGTGCTTTTCTGATTTTTTCCATTAATAATAAAATACATCTGTGTGTGTGTGTGTGTGTGTGTGTGTGTGTGTGTGTGTGTGTGTGTGTGTGCGCGCGTGCGTGCGTGCGTGCGTGCGCGTGTGTGTGTGTGTGCGTGCGGGCGTGCGTGTGTGCATGCGTGGGTGCATGAGCGCGTGCGCGCGAGCGCGTGTATGTAGAGGTTAAAACGGGTAATGTAAGATGAGTGTGAGGGTGAACGGCCGTGAAGGGATAGGATTTCCGGGCTGCACGAGATGGTGGCAGGTGCCCAGGGACTTTGGTCTGGTTGCAGGGCACCTTGCGGAGGTCTCCGGCGTTAATGAAAGGCCATGGCAGATCATTGTCTTCTTCGCAGGAAAACTCCTAAAGGTCTGTGCTGGTGAAAACTAACACAAAAACGCGTGACAACCTACTCTCCTCTCTCTCTCTCTCCCCTCTCTCTCTCTCTCTCTCTCTCAACACCTGTTTATCTATTTATTTTCCTTTCGCAGTTACATACATTACGAAAAAACAACTGCTGAAAAGACTGTCTCATCTCTGATCTGTCTCATCTCTGATCTCTGTCTCATCTCTGATTTCTCGGTGGCTATACTGTCTCATCTCTGATCTCTCAGTGGCTATACTCCCTCCACCCCTCGTGTTGGTTCTCCCACATTTTTGCAGCCACGTCCCGGTGTGTCCTGTTGTCAGGTAAACAAGCAATTACCGTATGACCACTCCCTCCTACCCTTACCTCTTCCCCTCCATTTTACGCGCGCACGCACACACACACACACACACACACACACACACACACCACACACACACACACACACACACACACACCACAGACGTCTGTTATCGATATCAACTGTAATTGCGTGTATGTTAATACAGACATAATTTAGAAGGTTCCGTTGTTTTGCTAACATTTTCATTTTGGGATTAGTCTCCATATTTCGTATTTTATGAAAGCCCACCTCTCTCCCTTCACCTTCACTCGTTAACTCCCTTTCTTTCTTCAACATCATTCCTTTTTACCCCCATGTTCATTCATTCATCTTTTCGTAAGCTGGAATAACAACACAGCACAAAAGAAAACAAAAAATATACACAGCTTAACTTCTATTCCTTCTCCCCCACCCACCCCCTTCCTCCCACCCCCACTCCCCAACAAAAACAAAAAAACCCTTCACTTGTTTTCACGCATGTGTGTGTGTGTGTGTGTGTGTGGTGTGTGTGTGTGTGTGTGTGTGTGTGTGTGTGTGTGCGCGCGTGCGCGCGTGCGCGTGCGTGCGTGCGTGCGTGTGTGTGCGCGCGCGCACACACACATGTCATCAGTTTTCATATGGCAGTGATAATCTTCCTCCTTCTTCCTCCAACCCTCCACTACCTCTCCCTTCTCAGTCCCCAACCTTTTAAAAAAAAGAAAAAAAAATTTTTTTGTGTACTATGTCTTGTACCAGTTTAGATGTCATTACTTCCAAATTCTTCTCCACACACACACACACGCACACACTGCCCCCTCCACTGAAAGAACTGATCCGCTCTTGATACAGTGCTTTTTGCACACTCCGTCGTACACACGGAACCGCACTGCCGTTCTTAAACACCCAGAGAATAAACAAGATGAGACTAACAGTACTACATTAAACATCAATTTAGAAATCGCAATGACATTTTTTTTCCTCAGTTCCCCCCCCCCCCCCCCCCCCCCTCCCCTTTTCCTTCTTACCATTATTATCAATCCACCATTACCACAACCGTCACAAAGATATCACACCATCCCAATAAACTAGACACACAACCCTATCATATCACACACACACACCTCCCCCTACGCAACCCCCCCCCCCCCTCCTTTTCCTCTCCCATAATCCCCCCATGTCATTTCCGCCTACCGGCTATTCTCCCCACCACATGGACAACAACAGATGAGTCATTTTTCGTTTTTTTCGTTTTTCGTTCTTTGTTTGTACTGTCCCAAATGTTAAATGTGATTTATTTTTTCGCCTGAAGAAGACCCAAGTGGTTGAAATGCATCGTGTCTTGTCATGTGCTTTGTTTGTCAATGTCATTGGCGGTAAGAAACAAACTCTATTTCTAAATTTTGCTTCGTTCGCCGCCATCAGTCACTCCATTTTGAAAATTTATTTGTTAGTCGATGTTTTCTTGTGCTAAACAGAGCTCGGAATTTCAATTCTGCTAAAATGTTTCTCAGAGATTTAGTTATATTTTCATCGATAAAAGAAAAGAAAAGAAAAGAAAAGAAAAAAAAAACATTCATATCCACTTAAACATGCTATGAACTTGTGACATCTCCCAATACCCCAGCGCTGGATTTTTGACGTGGTGGACTCTTTTTTTTTTACATGATCAGTCACATTCTGTTGTGTACCGTGTAGTCTTCCTCTATATGGGCAGCCAGTCGCTCACTGAATCTCTGAAGCATGTATTGGAGACGAAACAGCTGGATTCTCATGTAGAATGTTAACATACTTTCTATGTGATAATTCCTTTTCAAACTCTTTACAGCTGTATCCGCTAAAGAAGTTGGCTTTTCACCAGTGTCCGTTTCTTTATTTGTTCCCACCTGTCAGTAAGATTACGCAAAAACGACGGCACCGATTTGAGCCAAATGTTGCAGAATAATGCAACGTGACCTAACAAGTGGCGCGTTAAATTTCGTGTGGATCTGTGCGTGCATCAGGATCAAATGGCAGATCTGGGATCGGTTCGACAAGGTTATTGCAAATTTTACACCGAACATGAGCACCTGTTTTTGAAGTTGCTTATTATGAATGAGTAACAGTTTATAAAGTAATATGTTTTCATGAAACATTAAGATGTTTAATGGCATAAACTGCGAATTTTTGTTGTAGTAAACAAAAAAAAAGTACATGGGAGGTAACTCTTTCAGTCTTTACTTACTAGACTCTACACATTACTTCTCCAGGATCAGTTAGACCTCGGCGGAAGTCTGCGGTCTCCCATGTGCCCTTCCAGCAACAAGCCGAACAGGGCCGGACAAAAGGAGGGGGCAGAGTCTCCCATGTGCCCTTCCAGCAACAAGCCGAACAGGGCCGGACAAAAGGAGGGGGCAGAGTCTCCCACGTGCCCTTCCAGCAACAAGCCGAACAGGGCCGGACAAAAGGAGGGGCAGCAACAAGCCGAACAGGGCCGGACAAAAGGAGGGGGCAGCAACAAGCCGAACAGGGCCGGACAAAAGGAGGGGGCAGCAACAAGCCGAACAGGGCCGGACAAAAGGAGGGGGCAGCAACAAGCCGAACAGGGCCGGACAAAAGGAGGAGGCAGCAACAAGCCGAACAGGGCCGGACAAAAGGAGGGGGCAGCAACAAGCCGAACAGGGCCGGACAAAAGGAGGGGGCAGCAACAAGCCGAACAGGGCCGGACAAAAGGAGGGGCAGCAACAAGCCGAACAGGGCCGGACAAAAGGAGGGGGCAGAGTCTCCGGACTCCCTCTTCCACCTCCACCCCCACCCACTGGCCGGCAAAAAATGGAATTTTCAGTGCGTTACCCCGTGCCTCCACCTGGAGATGACCCCTAGAACCCCCTCCCCTCTTTTTGGTCCCCCAACCACACACACACACACACACACACACACACACACACACACACACACACACACACGAGGCTCGGAACCATAAGGTAAAGATATGTTACAAGTGAATACCCGTGTGTGTGTGTGCGTGTGTGTGTGTGTGTGTGTGTGTGTGTGTGTGTGTGTGTGTGTGTGTGTGTGGTGTACGTGTGTGTGTGTGTGTGTGTGTGTGTGTGTGTGTGTGTGTGTGTGTGTGTGTGTGTGTGTGAATGAGTGTGCGTGTGCGAATGAGAGAGAGAGAGAGAGAGAGAGAGAGAGAGAGAGAGAGAGAGAGAGAGAGTGTGTGTGTGTGTGTGTGTGTGTGTGTGTGTGTCTGATTTCGAGCTCCGTCAATAATTTTCCCTGATCTATTCTTAATTTTCGGTCAGAACCTTCCTCCAACGTCCAAACCTGTTTTTACTGTTTGGTCAAGACCGTCCCCCAAAGAACAGGGCAGGGGGAGAGGAGGCGGGGCAGACAGAGAAACAGGTGGACAGACAACTTCGAGTGGACCAGCGGGCCGCTACTGGCTGCAAACCCCGGCAGACCCTCGCTGACAACCATCAGAGGAGGAGACAACTGGTGCAGTGTCCATCATTGCAGTGCCCCCACGGCCCGCCCAGTTGTGTGGGCTCAGGGAAATGTTACTAGTGATCAGGGTTTGCTTCAGTGAATTTTTTTTTCTTTTAGGGAAATATGAATCAGTCATTCAAATGAGTGTTTTTACAGCTACTTCACTCTAAGAAGTGCCATCCGATTTAGATTGAGAAGGTGATCCCTCCCCCCCCCCCCCCCCCCCCCCTTTCTTGATGTTTGTCAACCTCGGGGTATGTCAGTGGAGGAAGGACTAGCGCACAGCCCAAACACACTCACAGCTTGCTTACGATCTCATTCATATATCATGCATTCGTCACATCAAACCACTAGTAAAGTCTATAACTTTACTACACATGATCATAGAAAGAAACATCAATGCATATGGAATCAAACAAAATAAAAACATTCTCTCTTTCCTTGAACTTCACAAAACCATTTATCTAAATCATCATTAACTAACCTGGGTATAAACAGATTTCTACTTTACCTGGCCAGGTGATCTTAAACTATACACGAATCACTGTCTTTTCTTTTCTTTTTTTTCTTTGTTTCTTTTCACTGTCACTTTCACAAGCACGACACAACTGCTGGCACTGGTCAGGTTGGACTGCTGGCACTGGTCAGGTTGGACTGCTGGCACTGGTCAGGTTAGACCGCTGGCGTTGGTCAGGTTGGACTGCCGATGAAAGTGGTGCTGGCCAAGTATGAGGTCGAACCCTGGTTCAGATTGAACAGTGACTATTAGACATCGATCTGTTCTCCTTTCTTTCTTCCTGCATTAACGCATTGCACTCTCTCTCTCTCTCTTCTAGTCTGCTCTATCAAATGGACATGGTTGCTTGTCTCTTCTTTTTTCTTTTCTTTCTTTTCCTCTTCATCAGTTAGCAACTCTCTCTCTCCACATCTCTCCTTAGTCCTTCCTCTGCAGACTCTATCTCGTGCTAATGCTTCAGCTCGGTTCTATTCACTCCCCTCATCTCTCTGCTCTTCTCTCCTCCGAGCCTACACCCAGAACCTCTTCCGCTCTGTCTGTCTGTTCGTTCTCCCTACATCACTCACGCATTCCTATCTTATCTTAAACCCATCTGTCAAAGGGCGAGTACCATTGGTCAGTATTTTCCCGCCTTACACTTGAGGTTGCCTCCCCTCTCATTTCATTGGATATGTAAATCATGACGGTCACATCTACCTGCCTTGCTCTCTGTGGTGGTCAATGGTCATTTAATTAATTAGCTAGATTTCACCCCCCACTACACAGTACCTTCCCCCTCTCCCTTTCCGGCGACGTCGACTTAATTGTGGACACTGGTCCTACAAATTGGCTGGATGAGTCTGGCCCAGGCGCCGAGACTCGTCTGACCAGACATCGAGGCGTCGGTCAAGCGGCTTAGTCTGTCTGGGTGGACAGTACCGTCTCCGTGGAGCCTCTCCGCTATGCCTAATTGGTTGACCCGACACATGAGGCCGTCTGCCTGGCGCCCAGAATATTTGACTTTGGGCTTATGCCCAGTTGAGCTGGCTGGCGACTGACCAAGACTTCGGTCTTCCTTCTTTTGTCCGTGACAACATCGTTCTCGTACAGAATGAACGACAGATAATAAACAAACAGACAAATAAACAAAAAGAGCGAAGTGCATTCTCAGATACTGGCCAAACATGGCGACATATGTACAAATAGCTTGACATCGTTTTTACTGGTCTCACACACACACACACACACACCCACGCGCGCGCGCACACACACACACACACACACAAACACGGAGAGAGAGAGAGAGAGAGAGAGAGAGAGAGAGAGAGAGAGAGAGAGAAGGAGAAAGAGAGAGAGAGAGAGAGAGAGAGAGAGACAGAGACAGAGAGAGCAGGAAGCGGGAGTGGAATACCTGACACACCCAAACAGACGACAAGAATCATGACCTTATTCTGACCTTGCGAAACGTAGATAATGCCATTACATGTTTGACCATGACCTTAACAATGACCTCCGACCCCAGGCAAGCCGGCCGGTCCCTACGTCACCTCCGAGCTGGGTGTAAACTTGCGAGGTAAGGGTTCTGGTGAACTGAGACCCTTCCTTCCTTTCTTTCTTCCCGCTCTTCCTCCTCAGACAGGGAGAGGAGAGTGTCACACCGGTCTGTTTATGCAAACCGGGGCCCACCAGAGCGTCAAACCGACGTGTTGGTTTGCCAAATCATGTTAGTCGTCAAATAATGAACAGCCAAGGACCCGGATTTTACGCTGCATCGCTTTTCCATACACCCCCTTCTCCCGCCTCCTCCTTCCCTCTCCCGCCCTCCCTATTCTTCCCGCTCCTCCTATCCTGCTCCCCCCCTCCCCTTCCTCCCCTTACCTCTCCTCCCTCCCTCTTACTACTGGTTTGGTGAGGGGGGGGGGGGGGGGGGGGGGGGGGGGGGGGGGGGGGGGGACGGGCGGAGATTTGAGGGGCCCTCTCAGGCGAGAGAGGGTTTGGTACAAAACTGGCCGACAACCGCTGTGAAGGAATCCGAGACACGAGTTCCGCATTGTCCCCTCCTTCTCCTCTGCCTGTCTGTCTGTCTGCCTGCAGACTATATCGGACATGGCCCCCATCTTTAACGGGTGAATGAACTCGGCAACTGCGTTCATGTGGTCAAGCCTTAACCGCCCTGTCTCTCTCTCTCTCTCTCTCTCTCTCTCTCTCTTTCTGACCACTGAGTTTGTGTGACTGAAAAAAGGAGGAAAGTTCATATCCTGAACAAACAAACAAATACCGTTCGTTTGCTTTTTAAGATAAAAGATACTGTTTCCGGGTGTGTTTTTCTGGGTAGAATATGTTAAGCCAGCCATTGAAAACAAACGGATGATTGTACACAATTCTATTCTACAGATAGAAGAAAACCAAGCTCTCCGCAATCTCTCCCTCCACTCCCCCGGACCTTCGTTTTTAATCTCCCGTCCACCGTCTTCCCTCCCTCCTCTCAAAAAAAAAAAAAGCATTCTGATCTTTTTAAGTGACCAGAGCAAAACCAGACACCGACAAACGGTAATTCATCTTGTCCCATCATAGAAGAGCTGATAGGCAAGCACTGATGTCATGAACTGAGGGGGAAAAAAATCAAGAAAATAGAAGAAAAAGGGAGGGGGGGGGGGGGGGGGGGTTAGAGGGAACGAAAAGAAAAGAAAACCAGGGAAAGAAATGAAATTTTGTATATGATTATCGTTATTTATTTCCTTTTTTTCTTCCTTTTTTTGTGTGTGGATGTTTTCAACCACAGAAGATAAGCATGTGAAGCACATTCCAAAAAATAATGTGCTTCACTGACTATATACTACTAAGGCTCAACACACACACGCACACACTCCACACACACACACACACACACACACACACACACACACTCACATAGGCACGCACACACGCGCGCGCGCGCGCACACACACACACACACACACATACATACATACACACAGACAGTAGAAGAGGGAAAGAGTAGGGGTAAGGGGATGAGGGACAGGGAAAGGTAAACAATGATCTGAATCTATTCGGTCCTGTATGAGATAAATTGGCCAACAACAAAAAAGACAAAACACGGATAATGTTCTCTTCGCAAACGAGAGAGAGAGAGAGAGAGAGAGAGAGAGAGAGAGAGAGAGAGAGAGAGAGAGAGAGAGAGGGTGTACCATCACTTGCACAATACAAAGCAGTATCAGGTGTGCTCCAGATACTGTTTAGAACTGAAACTGTGGAATAATTGTAACTCGTGAACAAAACGAAGGAAAGAAGGACAAGAAAATACTAATGATTAAACTCCCCCAAAAGGAAGGAAAAAAAAACCCCATAGATATGATGCTGAATGGAAAAGAAGAAGAAGAAGAAGAAGAAGAAGAAGAAGAAGAAGAAGAAGCAGAGACTCATCCTTTGCAATGACAGCTGGACAATACAGTGCCGTCTGATACTACAACAAAGGTGTTTTTGCCAAGTAATATTGAATTACGCAACATATTAAGAGGAAAAAAAACCCTTCTACCACAGGTAAAAGAAAGAAAGAAACAAAAAACTGCACCTTTCTTCTTGCTGCTTTCTGTCAGTTTTATTTCAGGGACATCAAAACCACAATGTGTTTACTTAAACATTTATATGTGTTCATTAAGACCGTTTTGATACATATCAGACAATCTAAAGGAGAAAAAAAAAGGAATGAAATACATGACAAAACCAGGTCATCATACTGTTTGTATTTGCATATATTGACTGACGTTAAATGAAATAACCGAACTGAAAACCAACAAACACAAAATGTAATTTTTAAAAAATAAATAAGGAAAACAAACAAGCTTCTGGCTGGATGGGACTAAGTATTGAATTCTGTGGGTTGACAATCTAAACAAACTAATTTGTTTCAAACAAAGAAACAATTCTTCTGTTTATTACACACCATACACTCTGTGTGTGTGTGTGTGTGTGTGTGTGTGTGTGTGTGTGTGTGTGTGTGTGTGTGTGTGTGTGTGTGTGTGCGCGCGCTCGCTCAAAAACCTGTAAAGTTGGGTTCATTTCCTTTTTTCTTTCTCTGTTTTTCTTTCTCTGTTTTTCTTTCTCTGTTTTTCTTTCTCTTTTTTTTCTCTGTTTTTCTTTCTCTTTTTGCTCCCATTGCCCCTCTTCCCCAGCCATGTTGTTTTTTTTCTTAACCCATTTCTCTCGTAAACTGAGTTTGTTTTTCGCAGAATTCCCGGTATTATTTATGGTAGGATATATTTTTACAGTAATCTTGACCATCTTAATTGTTGATTTATAAGATCAATAGCAAGAGTTCAAAAGCATTTTCGAAAAGTTGAACCGCTGATATATTTTTAAAGTCCAAAAAGTCGTCGTACAACATTCTTGTTTCGCTCAGATGAAGGAATTCAGTGTCCAAACGACAAAGGTAAACTTTGCGGGTGTTTTCTTTTCGTCTTTTTTTTTTATCGTAGATTTAAAACGTTCTTTAAAACACATTGGAGTAGTCGGTAAATCAAATGCGCGCATGTGTGTGTGTATCTCTGTGTGTGTGTGTGTGTGTGTGTGTGTGTGTGTGTGTGTGTGTGTGTGTGTGTGTTTAATTTACTTCTGATTATAGTAGGATTTAATAAAAGCGTGCATATAATCTGAAAATGATTAATCGGACGCATTTGCCTTTTAAAACCATGTAGGATGGCGATGGAATATTTCCACTGTGACATTTGAAGACGCCAAGCATTGTGTGCCGTCATCCTATATTTCATTACCTTATTTCTCTCCCTGCCAAATTTTGGAAAATGCCCTGAAAGATGATATAAATCTATAGTGTTAGCACTCCCTGCATCATAACTATATTCCGTTTCCTTTGAGACGTAATGGAATGCCTCAAACAGTGACATAACTCTATAGCGTTTGGAATTACCATTGAACCCTGATACGGCCCTCTGCGGTCGGCTGGGCTATAACCAACATTACCTTGGAATTAGCATTCCATTCCTCATTTACCAAAGTCCATTATTTCAGGGGTTGTGGAAACGCCTTGAAAGGCGGGGGCGGAAGTGGTGGATAGTGGATGTAAGGGAGGTAACTCCACGCCACGAATTTCATCCAATCTTCATAGCAAGTAGATGCGTGAGTCATAGACCTAGGTATCCAACCACAGATTCAGTTCATTTTTGGCTGTCCTGTACCACCCTTCTGTTGAAACACTGTGAATTTAATCCACAGATCACCTAAAGAAACCCAAAAAAGATTCTCGTCCGCGTCGTCTTCTAACTTACGCACCGGGCAAGATGGGCACAGCCTGCGGATCTGAATCCTCCTCAGTCCCCCCATACAAGACAAAACGAGCCATTCATTCAACTCCCGCACACTCACACACGCACACAAAGAAAGCAGGAGCAGCATGTCCGACCATTCTCCCCCCTGTTCACCTCACTGGGCCTGGCGATTTTCACGGCTGAACGGGGGAACAATATGAATCCAAACCTGTCCCACCCACAACATCTCCGGCCGAGCGAAGCGGCGCCCGATACCCCCCCCCCCCCCTTCCTCCCACCCTCACCCCCACATCCCGTCCTCGCTTCGCGGGTGAAAATAACAGGGAGCATTTTCCCTATTTGGGGGTTGCCCATTCCTGCCAAAATGCAGCCAACGTCGTTTATGTACGAATCGGCGGTACCTGCTTGTTCTTTGTTTATTTGCTCCCAGCATTAAATCCCATCATTATGGAACTCACAGTAGGTCTTCCAGGATAAAGTCTACACGCACCAGCACTAGCAGTGCTCTCTCTCTCTCTCTCTCTCTCTCTCTCTCTCTCTCTCTCTCTCTCTCTCTCTCTCTCTCTCAGCACGCGCAAGTGCGCGTGCTTGTGTGTGTGTCAAGTCAAAATGAACTTTATTGAGGGTTAAAGAATAAGCTTTACAGCTTTTTTCATCCTGCCCTCATGTGTGTGTGTGTGTGTGTGTGTGTGTGTGTGTGTGTGTGTGTGTGTGTGTGTGTGTTTGAGAGAGAGAGAGAGAGAGAGAGAGAGAGAGAGAGAGAGAGAGAGAGTACTTTTCTAACCTAAAAAGGCGGTTTTCCAACTTGTCAAAAATCCAAAATGCGGGTCCGTTCCCGTAAACCCACTTTGTTTTCGCGTAGATTCCGGCATACCTTTACTGTCGGAAATATTTTCAAGATGATGCAGAGTATCTCAAGATGTCATTTAGAAATAAAAACATTTTACAAGTGCATTTTGAAAAACTTAATTTGTAAAGCGTCAAAAATGTCGAAAAAGTCGTTGTTTTAGAACATTTAGTACCGCTTATTAAATGAAGGGATTTATGATGATATGCCATGGATAAACTTTCCATCAGTGTTCTTCAAACTGCATTTAAAAAACTCAGAACTCAACAAACTAAGTGTGTGTGTGTGTGTGTGTGTGTGTGTGTGTGTGTGTGTGTGTGTGTGTGCGCGTGTGTGTGTGTGTGCAGAACTGAACAAACCAAGTGTGTGTGTGTGTGTGTGTGTGTGTGTGTGTGTGTGTGTGTGTGGTGCGTGTGCGTGCGGGTGTGTGTGTGTGTGTGTGTGTGTGTGTGCGTGTGCGTGTGTGTGTGTGTGTGTGTGTGTGTGTGTGTGTGTGTGCGTGTGCGTGCGGGTGTGTGTGTGTGTGTGTGTGTGTGTGTGTGTGTGTGTGGTTTTTTGTTTTGTTTTGTTTTCATGCGCTTTTCCTTTTCTTTTTCTTTTTCCTTTAACTATAACTTCAATGTACTGTTGTGAAGGCACATACTCGTTGATGTTTCAGTAAATACATAAGCAACACACTCCTGTTACAAGCATCAAGAATATTTTGAAAGACTTTTTTTAAGTCACAAGGTTTACACAGTATATTGTGGAGGAAGAGCCAATCAAAATTCGATGTTCTTCCCCCTTATAGGTTTATCATCTTTTTGTGGTGTACTGGTCGGAAACAGCAAAGTGGATGAAAATTATACGTTACAGAATTAAATTTTCTTTTCTTTCGCTCTTTTTCTTTCTTTTTTTTTTATATTTTATTTCTACACCATCTTGTTTGCTTTGAAGATGAACATAATGAATATGGAAAGATACTTCTCTTTTATTTCGTTTCGTTTTTTCTTTTTTCTTTTCTTTTTTTTAATTCTCATATCTTCTCTCATTCCCACCCCTTGTCCACCTTCCCTCTCCACTACCCCCATTACCACCGCTCTACAAACACACCTCCTTTCTCTCCTCCCCCCTCTCTGTCTGTCAGTCTATCTGACCGACTCCCCTATTTATTCACATTTCGCCGCTCTCCGCCCAAACATGCAGTTAGACATATCAAAGCATTGTCCTGAGTGGACTCAGAGTGCACCGTTGGTAACTCAGCAGGTCTGAGGTCTATAAAGACCATCTCGTCCACGCGTCCAGATTTCTGTTTTTTGTTTTGTTTTGTTTAGATTAAAAAAATTCTTTTAGTGATATGTTTGTTGTTGTTTTTGTTTTTTGCTTTCTTTCCGTCTGTCTGTCTTTATTCATTAATTGTTTACCTATTTCAACTATGCGTCTGTCTGTCTTTATTCATTAATTGTTTACCTATTTCAACTATGCGTGTGTCTGTCTTTATTCATTAATTGTTTACCTATTTCAACTATGCGTGTGTCTGTCTTTATTCATTAATTGTTCACCTATTTCAACTATGCGTGTGTTTGTTTGTTTACATATCTTCTCGATTGCGTATCATGAACAATCGAAGTTTCTTGGCTAGGTAAAAAGTAAACGTGGCGTAACATATATGGACTGGACCGCACGCCATGATCGATGGAACTGAGACTCTAACACCGATTTTTTTTGTTTATGTTTGTTTTTGCTTTTTATCAGATGGGTATTTTTTGTTTGTTTGTTTTGTTTTGTAGATAGTGATATGGCTGTCTTTTTTTTTCTTTCCTTTTTTTGGGGGAGGCGGGGGGGGGGGGTATTTATTTTTGTTGTTGTGTTTCTTTCTTGTTTGCTTTTTTCATCCTACGTGTGTTCTTGGTATGTTTATTGTTAGCTTTTTTTTATAATTTTTTTTACATCCTACAACGCATGTCCTAAACCAAACACACACACACACACACATGTTTTCACTAATCTTACCAGAATTCAATGTGTAAACTTTGACTGCATATTGTTAGTAACTAGTCGTCACGTATGGTAATGCTTAATTACAATGAATCATTAAATGAATTAATAAACCAATGCACATAAAATAAAGTAAGAAACTAAGAAAGAAGAAAAAAAAAGAAAGAATGGAAAGGAGGAGAGAAGCACAGCCGTACAATAAAAAAAAGAAAGGGGGGGGGGGGGAGCTAGTAAGAGTTACTGAGTACTAATTCACCTATCCAAGACGTGTTCCTCGTTCAATATCCTCAACAGTTAAAACATCGTGTGCAAGCGCAATGGGGTCTACGTTAAAACAATATCAATGTCAAGAACAACAACAAAACAACAATCACAATGAATTATAATAATGATAACATCAACAACAACAACAAAACATTAACAGAAGCGAAAATATTCATAACTTGTCAATACAGGCCAATTCTCACAGGTGGGATGGAAAAGGTGGAGAAGGGTTGACGAAGAGGGAGGTAAAAGGGGTGGGCAGGGAATGGTGGGGAGAGGGAACAGACCTGGATATAAAACAGGCATCCGTTTGAGGCGACTTTCTCACCACCAGCACTTTCCACTTTCGCCTTCAATGTTGCCCAAGCAATTCACACTTATTTCATTTTTCCTCCTTTACAAACACAAACTGTTGGACACTTCTGGTGCTGACTTAAGTATCAAGACTACAAGAGCTACTCACGATTTTAAGTTTTAAAAAAAGTTATTGGAAAGTGTCCTCTTACACTTCATAGCACACCTAGCTTTTCTCTTATCCTTCATTTTCACTGGGTTAGAGAGGGAAGAACAGTTGGGTGTTGGGTGGAGGTTGGGGTAGGCGACGGTGGGTGGGTGGGAATCATACGGAGTGCGTTTAATTGCGAGAAAATGGCTTTGTCAAACAGATCTTTCAGCCTAGGCCACAAGTGCCGCCCTTGCTCTATCCCTATATGACAATCCCCACCACACCTCTTTGCAGCAGCAGTTTTCCCTCGCTGGACCGTTTCCCCTCTGGCTGATGCGGGTCGGTGGCTTTTGTTTTCTTCGGTTTCGAAATAATTCCTATTGCCAATCGTTTCCAATGCATTTCACTCGACGAACGACTGGTTGGCTGACAGACCCCGGGCTAGATGGTGGTGCGGCGTTCACCGAGAATACACACAACCCAAACTTCTCATCGGCCTGCCCCGTGGATCCCACCGCGTCACTTGGTGCATTATTGAATGGATATGATTGTTTCTTATTCCTTATTTCCACTTTCTTCGTCTCCCCTCCACCCTCACCTACATCACCTCTCCTCTCTACCCTACTCCCACCCCCCTTTTTTCCAAAAAGGTAGCGGAAAGAAACAGAACAATTTTTTTTTCCATTCATATCGATTTTCAAGAAAGCAAGAAAACACCCGAAGACTTAAAAAAAAAAGAAAAAAAAGAAAGAGAGAGGAAAAAAAAAAAGCCAGGAAACGATGGACATATATTTCCAAACGGGATTACGGGTTATTTGGTTCGTTCATGTCGGGGTTGGTACGTTGAAGGGGCGGAGGGGATTTGGATGGGCCTGGTGGGTAAAGTGTGTCAGACTCCTGCTCCAAGGTCCAGGGGTCAATTCATATTCGAGTTAGTCAGGCTGACAGAGATGTTGTGTTATTATTGTTGTTGTTGTTGGTGGTGGTGGTGGTGGTGGTGGTGTTTTTGTTTGTTTTGTTTTGTTTTGTTTCTTTCGGAGATAACATCCGAGCAGATTCTTATCCACTCCTAGTCCGTCAGATTGACTCTAAACCGAGGCCCCGCACGTAAAAGCATACGTGAAAAATCTTGCGGCGATATGACTTTCGCGGAAAAAGTAGATGTCCACAAAGTTTGTGCACAAATGTTACTGAACAATGTGTGCAACTGCCAATTCCGTTTTCATTTCATGTACGAAGGATTTGCGGCACGGGCGTTCTACCGCCTCTGGAACAACTGTCTGAGAATTGCAGACAGGTTAGATGGACCTATGAGAAATTTCTTAATATCGCAGAAAAGTATCGAGGTGGTGGGAAGTTTGTGATTTCTCCACCGCTCAGTCCATAATGCTCGGCAATAGGGCAACATTGTCGCAATCTCTCCTCTTCTTTTTTTTTTTTTTTTTTTTTGAATTTTAAAGTTAAGCGCCGAACACTTCTTGAGTCTGCCTCTGAAAAGCTCTCCTCACCCTCACCCCCCTTCTCCCACACACCCCTCTGACCCCACCCCCGTCCCCTCATCGTAACATGGAAATGGTTCGGGGTACGGAGTAATGGCGAGATATAATGCCTGTTAAGGGTAACCTTGGGGCGTTTTGTACCTAGGAGGAGTGGTTCTTGTTTCTGCAGCGTACGTGTTGGCTTAACTGTCTGACACGGCCATTTCTCATGCGTTTCTTTATAAAAATGGAGGTATTTGTACAAAGCATGTACAATCAAACACCTGGATATTCCTCCCTCGAGGTTTGCTGTTAATGTCCACCTCTCATGTTGAGAAGATGGGTATCAACAGTGACGTGTACAGTCTGATCTTGACGGGAAATTTTATACGACACTGAATCGTGAAAAAAACAACGACAACAAAAAACATAACCAGGGCGAGCCTCGTCTTGCCTCTTTCGTAGACAGGAGCTTTTCTTTAATTCCCTTCTCAAAGGGGAACCAGTGCAGAGTGCAACGGATAGAAAACAAAGCCAAACGAAACAAAACAAAAGCATGCTTTGGGCAGTCAGATCGAGCCGTACTGGTGAAAGGACGAATGATATTGTTCTGGATCTGCTAATGTTTCTGAAGATGCTTTGTTTGGGTTTTTACCCACGGCTGACACTTAATGGGAGTAGGGTGGGAAGGAAGAAGCCTGGGGTATGAGGGGTGGTGGGGATGGTGGTGGGTGGTGGTAGAAGGGGTGGGACAACCACAGGACAGTACTGCTGGCTTGGTAACTTGGTGCAGTTTGTGTCCGTACGCTGATGCTTTTTCTGTCACCCCTTCTCTGCCCGGTAAACATAATCTGTCTCTATATGTCTCTCTGTCTATCCCTCTGACTCTGTCTCTTTCTCTGACTCGGTCTGTGTCTGTTTGTGTCTCTGGCTCTGTCTCTGTTTGTGTATCTGTCTGTCTCCGTCTCTATATATCCCTCTCATCCTTCCCCCTTCTTCGCTCGCTCTCTCACTTTGTATGCATGTACGCGTGCATGTTAGAGAGAGAGAGAGAGAGAGAGAGAGAGAGAGAGAGAGAGAGAGAGAGAGAGAGAGAGAGTTAGAGAGAGAGACAGATAGACAGACAGACAACAGACAGACAGACATAACAGGCTGCGCCTGTCGATCCAGGCAGGCTTCTGCAGCCAGACGGCCTGTACAACAGTAAGGCCTAAGTGTCTGTAGATTTAACTCACAACCAGGCCCCCCGACACTTTTGGCCGGCTACTAACTTGGCTCCCTTCGCCGTTGTCCGGCAGCTATGCCTCCCCTCCCCCCCCCCACCCCCCCTTCAACCCCCGCTTCATCCTCAACCCCTTTCCCTTCCCCGCTCACTTGTTGACATGGCTGCAATCTGACGACGGTCGTTGACCGAAGATTTGAAACTGAAACATGCAAATTTGATTTTTCACAACATAATCACCATCAACAACAACAAAACCTGTTTAAACACGTCTGTAAGTATAATTCATGCTTACACGGCTGAAAACACACACACACACACACACACACACACACACACACACACACACACACACACACACACACACACAGTGCTCGCATATACTCAGCACACCATGCACACACACACACACACACACACACACACACACACACACACACACACACACACACACACACACACACACACTGGGTGCTGAAACGCCAATCTGTACCCGTCAGGTTAGCAGTCAATCCCACCCCTACACCCCCCCCCTCCCCACCCCTCCAAAAAATGTTTTAAAAACTACAAAGAATCCCGAAACTTGGTGAATAATCAACAAAATCCTTTTGCCCAACGAGGCAAAGCCATTACTTCATTACTTAAACAAACCAGTTACACCTCCCATCTTCCGTGCCCTGTCACCCCCGAAAAAAGTTAGTCTTTTCGTTCAGCATCATGCCCCCCCCCCCCTCCTTGCCTTCCTCTCTCCCCTCCAAAACGCTAAGGGGAGGGGGGGGGATATCTGAGGTAGGTACGTGACCTGGCGGGTGACACTGATTCCTCTGGACGATGTTTTCTAACGTGCGTGCTGCATTCTGTTGAGAACAATATGGATTCATGTGTGTGTGTGTGTGTGTGTGTGTGTGTGTGTTGTGTGTGTGTGTGTGTGTGTGTGCGTGTGGAGGGGGGGGGGGGGCGAAGGGGAGAGGGAATGAAAAGGAGGGAAATGAGAATTTATCACGGCGGCTGCGTCCATTGGGGGCGCCAGTGTCCCACCCTCCCTCCTCCCCCTCTCCCTCAGTAGCAAGCAGTTGCTGGGATTGTCGGGGAGGGGAGGGGAGGGAGAGGAAAGCGGTCACGGCACGCTGAGGCCCAAAAGGTGAGGAACGGTCACACCTCCACTTCTCTCTACTCGCCTTCCATTCTTCGTTCCCCTTCTGGGAAGTTTCGACAGGTCAACACGAGCTATGGAGACAATCCAACAGCTGGGAGAAGAAATTCAAAGCGAGAAAATCGGCAGTGTTTGGTCAGGTCAATGCCCCGAATCCGAGACCGTAAAGATGCGTATGTTACCACCCTCAACCCCTTCCCCCTCCCACCTCCTCTCTCTTTTTCTGTCTAGTCTGTCTGTTTTTATTGTTTGAGAGAAGCTTTACGGCTTTCCCAAGACAGACTGAATTGGAAACCGCGACATAACTGCCGAGCCTCTTTTGTGTTCATGGATTTTGTTTACCTCCTGGAACTCAATTAGGTCCAAGGAGAGATGGTCGGACTTCATTAGCTTTGGTCGCATGGCCCTTGAAGTCGCCATAGCTGCTTGATCGACTTCTTGGGTGAAACTTCATTCAATGTCTGGGTGTAGACTTCTCAGTGGAGTTTCACTGCTCTCGATTAGACTAGAGTCAGCAGTGGTTTTCCAGTCATTAGTTGGACTTCTTCAGAGTCATCGAAGAGGCTTCTGAGTCATCGTTTTAATATCAGAGTCATGGGCTACAGTTGTCGATCAGGCATTAGAGTTATTGGTTAAAATCTAGAGTCATCAGTCATATTTTGAAATCATGATTCAGTCTTCGAATCATCAGTCAGACTTTTGAGTCACCAGACAGACTTCACAGTCATTGGTTAGACTTTCAAATCATCGATTAAACTTTAGAGCAATCGTTAGAGTTCAATACAACTGGCTAGATTTTAAAGTAATCGGTTGAACCTTGTGTCTACGCGGAGCGGAAGTTGAAGAATATTGTCGTCGTTGTGGTGGTAGTTGTTGTTTTATGCTATGATCTACAATTATTTGGCACGTTCCTAAAAGGTGAGGAACGGCCACACCTCCACCCCTCTCTCTACTCGCCTTTCATTCTTCGTTCACCTTCTGGGAAGTTTCGACAGGTCAACACGAGCTATGGAGACGATCCAACAGCTGGGAGAAGAAATTCAAAGCGAGAAAATCGGCAGTGTTTGGTCAGGTCAATACCCCGAATCCGTGACCGTAAAGATGTGCATGGTACAATCCTCGACCCCCCCCCCCTCTCTCTCTCTCTCTCTCTCTCTCTCTCTCTCTCTCTCTCTCTCTCTCTCTCTCTCTTTGTTGTTTGAGAAGTTTTACGGCTTTTCCTAGACAGACTGAAATGGAAGCCGCGACAAACCTGCCGAGCCTTTTTCATGCTCATGGATTGTGTTTACCTCCTGGAAATAAATTAAGTCCAAGGAGAGATGGCCAGACTTCATTAGCTTTGGTCACATGGCCCCTGACTGATCGGCTTCTTCGGTGAAACTTCATTCCATGTCTGGGTGTAGATATCTCAATTGTGAGTCATCAGTCGGGTTTCACTGCTGTCGGTTTGACCACAGTGTTTTGTTTTTCCAGTCATTAGTTGGACTTCTTCAGAGCCATCGAACAGACTTCAGAGTCATCGATTTGATATCAGAATCATGGGCTAGATTTAAAAATCACTGATCAAACATTAGAGTTATTGTTTAGACTTTAGAGTTATCAGTTAGACATTAAAGCTATAGCTCAGTCTTCGAGTCACCAGTTAGACTTTAGAGTTACCAGATAGACTTCAGAGTCGTCGTTTAGACCTATACCAGTAGTTAGACTTTAGAGTTACCAGATAGACTTCAGAGTCGTCGTTTAGACCTTTATATCATCGGTTAGACTGTGAGTCATCGGTTAGAATTCAATATAACTGGCTAGACATTTTAGAGATCGGTTAATTAAACGTTGGGCCTTCAGGAGTGAAAGCTGACGTTGTTGTCGTACTGGTGGTGATGGTTATTCTAAGCCGTTAACTACAGTCATATGGGCGAAGAATAGCAGCAAGCCAAAAGATTTTTTTATGTTCATGATTCTGAAAGTACCTTCCCGTGCGGTAAAAAAAAAACAACAAGAAAAATTCAAAATTGAAATAAAACCGGAAAGGAGGATAAGAAGGGGAAATACAGAAAGAAGAGTGTCATGGTCTCCAAGGACTTTCAGACAACAGCTCACCATTCAGTCATAACAGAAATTTGTATCACTTACGACATGTGTGCCGTGCTTTCTACTCAGACTGAAAATCATAGAAATCATAATTATACACAAGCGCACAAACTCTTTTTTTGGTCACACACAAAATATCTCTGTCTCACTCACACACACACACACACACACACACACACACACACACACACACACACACACACACACAACACACACACTCTCTCTCTCTCTCTCTCTTCCTCTCTCTCTCTCTCTCTCTCTCTCTCTCACACACACACACACACACACACGTGTGTGTGTGTGTGTGTGTGTGTGTGTGTGCGTGCGTGCGTGCGTGTGTGCGTGCGTGCGTGCGTGCGTGCGTGCGTGTGTGTGTGCATATATGGAGAGAGAGAGAGAGAGAGAAAGAGAGAGAGAGAGATGGAGACAGAGAGAGATTCCAGCGCCAGCTGTTCTATAATCGAGGAATTCCATGCGCCAGCTGTTAAAGACTCCAGCATTTCCCAGCTCTAACTGTTAAGACTCCAGCATTTCCCAGCTCTAACTGTTTTGGAATCCAGCGTTTCCCAGCTGTAACTGTTCTTGAATTCATCATTTCCCAGCTCTTACTTGCTGGATTCTAGCTTCTTCCAACTCTAACTGTTCCGGAATCCACCATTTTCCAGGTCTCACCGTACTGGAATCAAGCACTTCCCAGTACTAGCTATTTAAGAATCCAACATTTCCCAACTGCAACTGTTCTGGAATCAAGCATTTCACAGCACTAGCTATTTTAGAATCCAGCATTTCCCAACTGTAACTGTTCTGGAATCAAGCATTTCCCAGTACTAGCTATTTTGGAGTCAAGTATTTCCCAACTGTAACTGTTCTGGAATCAAGCGTTTTCCCAACACTAGCTCTTCTGGAATCAAGCATTTCCCAACTGTAACTGTTCTGGAATCAAGCATTTCCCAGTACTAGCTCTTTTGGAATCATGCATTTCCCCACTGTAACTGTTCTGGAATCAAGTTTTCCCAGCACTATCTGTTCTGGAATTAAGCATTTCCCAACTGTAACTGTTCTGGAATCAAGCATTTCCCAGTACTAGCTATTTCGGAATCAAGTATTTCCCAACTGTAACTGTTCTGGAATCAAGCATTTCCCAACACTAGCTGTTCTGGAATCAAGCATTCTCAACTGTAACTGTTCTGGAATCAAGCATTTCCCAGTACTAACTGTTCTGGAATCAAGCCTTTTCCAACTGTAACTGTTCTGGAATCAAGCATTTCCCAGCGCTATCTGTTTTAGAATCTAGCATTTCCCAGCTGTCACTGTTCTCGAATCAATCATTTCCCAACACTAGCTCTTCTGGAATTAATCATTTTCCATCACTATCTGTTTTAGAATCAAGCATTTCCCAACTGTAGCTGTTCTGGAATCAAGCATTTCCCAGTCCTCTAGCCCAACTTGTAGGCAGCTGTTTTATAATAGGAACACATTCCTTAGCAAAGCCAAAGCTCCATTCCTCCCTCTAACTTAACGATATCAAAAAACCTCCATATTTGTTCAATGATTTCTTAAAGAACAAGATCATTTCCTTCTGCAAAAGCTTCATGTCTATATCACAAAAGAACTACACTAGTCAGTGAATGAGTGTTCGCCATTTCCTGCCTTCTCTCCGGTTCCTGAAGATGTGAAAAAAGATTATTTTCCAGGCCGCTCGAAAGACCTGTGAGCTTGACCTATTCCAACAAAACTTCTTTACCAAAATGTTGAATATCTTCCTGGTTCTTCTTTGTTGTTGTTGCATTCTCAATAGGGTCTCTGATCATAGACACAATTCTTTCAGACTTAAAAGCTATTGCAGTCAAATCTTCACTTGAAAAAAAAACTAGTTGATTAGAACAAGATGAAAACAATTACAGACCATTTTCAAACCTGCCCTTGTGCAAAATCCAAGAGAAACGTGTTCTCCAACATCTTTCCATCATCCTACCTCACACTTGTTAGTTCACAACCACATTGTAAACAATCTGTCCACCAGTCTGGCCAGGACATGAAACTGTCCTCCTTCATGTTATCAATGACATTCTTACCCCACAGGACAAAGATGAAATATGTGTTCTTTTGCTGTTGGGCTTGTCTGCTGCCTTTGATCGTGAAATTCTCTCCTGCCTTCAACATGTTTTTGGTATTCAAGGCACAACCCTGGATTGATTTCGTTTCTACTACTGTCTGAACAGAAACAATATGTTAAGGTTGAAGACCGAAAGTTTGCAGGTATGTGTTTTATTTCCAGAGTCGCATGTCTTTTTTTTTCTTTTAAACAACGAAGTCATAAAATCGATTGAATAAACACATATACATTTCGTGTTAACCAGTCAAGAAGGTTATGCTTTCAGCCCAGTCTGTCGGTTTATCTCTCTGTTGACAAGACTACGTAAAAAGAGCAGGACCGCTGTAAACGAAACTTGGTGAAAAAATTGAATGTAGCCAAAGAACAAACCCATCAGATTTCAGTGTGGATCTGCAGAGCAAAT
>CM031600.1:85104935-85107435 GCA_018398815.1 Conus ventricosus
TTCCACTCATGAACTGATCTGCTCATAGCATATAAGTTAAAAGAAAAAGCCTGCCTGCCTGTTTTTGTTTTGTTGTTGTTGTTGTTGTTATTGTTGTTGTTTTTTTTTGGGGGGGCAGTGGTAAGTCCCATTTAACAGTAATTACGGTTTTTTTTCATTTCTTTTTTCAGTTGGCTTTCATTTTGTCGCTGAACAGAACCAAAGATCTATTCGACTTTGACGAAGGTCCTTGCTCTCCCGAATGTCCTGATTGTCCGTCTACTTTCTGAGTGACCCATTTACCCGTGTTTGTTCAAGAAAATGTTTTACCCTTCCTCTCTCTCATAGTTTATAACAAGCCAGTTTTTCTGTGTCCATCTGGTGAGTGAGCCGTGAGATTGAACACACTGCCCAGGGTAGGAATTAGCTGTCCATTCTGCAGTTTTATTTGACTGTGTAACTTTTATGTACTTTATTGCAACTCTGTTCTTTAAATTAAATTTTCTTCAAATGAAAGATAAAAACTCAGAATAAGACTTGTTTTTCTTGTTGCAGATGTAGAGCTATTCAACTTTCAGGTCCCCAAAGGACGAATTTTTGTATTGTAAATATAAAGAAACAACAAACGATGTTTTACCCAACCAGGAATGCCTTCTGATCCAAGTTACTGCCATACATTTTAAACGTCCACGCCAACCATAATGCAGACAGGGATAACCATATTAGGAAAGAGGACGTTGGATACCTGTCTTACACTTCACTTACACCACCATAACGACAACACGTTAAGATGGACAGCGAAAATTACTGTACCACACAGTAATCAAGACACCTCAGTGCTTATTCAAACTGACCTGCACACACACACACACACTCAATTTACTCTCTGTCCGCCCCCCCCCCCCCCCCCCATCCCCCAGCCAAAATGACCCATCGCATTTAGACCAGAAGGTCCAATGTCCTACCCTTGTTATGAAGTAGCAAGGTGAAAGTCAAAGCTCTGTTCGTTTCCTTTTTGTGCACTGCTGTGAACTTAACTCGTGAACAATGCTCACGTAGTTCGCTTGGAACGTGGTGTGTTATCGTATCTTATGGTGCTCCTCCCTCCCTCTACATGAATTTGAAAGACACGATATGCCTCCAAGCCACATCGGACCCCATTCCTACCTACGAAACCCATCCCCAAAATGATGTCACTTGCTTCTGATATTTTTTTTCTAAAAGCTTGGTTCTTTACATTTCATAAATAACCCATAGGATGTTGACCGCAGGGGCTAATTGTTCATGCACTCACATTTTCTGAATGAACCCTGTCTCACACAACATTAAGATTCATACCCCGCTTCTGTTGTTGTCTCGTTCGTCATTTCTTCAGATGGATTCTGATACGGACGGATGGTGTCAGTGTTTTGTTAGATAACCATTTCTAAACCCTTCCCTTCACCCCCTTCGTCTCTCTCCTTTGCCCACCTCTCTCGCTCTCCAAATCCCCTCTCCTGGTTAGATTCTGCCAACATCATATTTCGTGGATGTGGGCATTAAACTCGAATGTAACTCATTTAACCTCCGCTGCTCCGGCAAGTGAAGAGGGAGGGTGGGGCGACTTCCATTCCGTCACCTCACCCTTTCCCTGCAGGCGACCCTCTGTCTGACGTGGAGAGCTACCCCGACAAAAACAAAGCGTCACCCGACTTCCATCCCTCCCTGTTGCCAAGCATTGATGGCGCTGGCGTGACACGAGCAGCCTGGCTGCAGGGTATGTACCTGTCATGCCACCCCACATCCACCTGGGACGTGAGAGAGGTCTAGGGAACTTGGTTTTAGGTGTAAGGTTGACATCCATTGGGGGTGACACTGCTGAGTGTTTTAACATGAATGGGTTACTGATTGGTTGGCAGATGCCTCTTACAGAGAGTCAGGGTCCAAGTGGAAGTTGCGGCGAGTTGGAGCTGGGTGTAGAGTTGGCGTTGTTGCCGTTCTTTCCTTTTCCCATTCACTCTTTTTTTTTTCTTTTTTTTGTTTATACGTTCTTTGTGCCTTTCTTTTCGTTCTTTTGCTGACTGTCAAACAGTCTTGATCAGATATCTGGGTGGGTGCCACTGCATAAATAGACATTCGTTGGAATGAACAAGCAGATCGAACTGGAACAAAACATGGACAGAATGTTCGAGACGTTCACTTGTTCTTGCGAACAGAAATCAATCTTCAGACATTCATGGATAAAACTTATAATTCTCTCTGAGTTACATACAGTTAAACCTGCTGGTCGCTGAAACACCGAGATATTCAACATCGTCGTGGTGTAGACAGAGATGTGACGCGTTTAAAACTATCCCAGACATGTTCCCCGTCTCAGGAGGTCTTCTTAGTGACTCGCGCGCGGCCGGATGGTTCTGTGAAATTCGCTTGTCTCATGTTCAGTAGTGTAAGCTTGCAATGGCGCACGGTTTTCACAGCACACGGAAACTTTGTTGTCTCAACGCAGCCAGCTTCCAATTTTACTCACGAGGGTTGTTTCTGG
>CM031600.1:85109935-85114935 GCA_018398815.1 Conus ventricosus
CACACACATACACTGGCAAACAAGAAACTTTATTTTTCTTTCCGATCTCATAAAACTGAAAGCCTCATCATCAAAAAATGACGCCGTCATGGGATCACCATCAACCATGCCATCAATTTAAACAACTACAGTATGCTAATACTAGCTAGTCTTTAAAACATCTTGACTGAACAGTGTCGCTTGGCCAGAAAAAATGAAACGGCAAACTGACTTGTCGAAAACATCTTGCAGTCAATACAAAATCAGCTTCTAGTCAATACAAAATCAGGTTCTAAGTCAAAGAAATGGTTTCTTCACGGGATGGACAAACTTTCTACAGTCGGCAGTAACAAGCTTTTAATTACCTTTATGCCCTCTGAACAGTTCAAGCTTCGGTGCATATACCTGTTAAAAACATTTTAAAGGGGTAAGCTGCTCACTGAAAACAGAAGTGTGGGACGACTGAGTTCCCATTATTACAGCTATCGAGCCCACATATTCATTGCGATATATATGCTCCGTGCCTGGTTGCTTAGGTGACACAGCTCCAGATTTACAATCGAATGTTACGAATTCGAATCCCGCCCAAGATTGAAACTGGGCATTTTTGATGAACACCTTGGTGTGCTGTCGTTCTGGTTATGTTAGCGTGGTGTAAAACAGGTTCCTCTCCGCCCTTCCTCCTCTTCGTTCTTGTTCCACCTACTTTTCCTCATTCGGTGACTTGGTTATCTCTGGCCAATCACCAGAGGCGAGTACAACAGACACGAGAACTCGGCAAGGGATGCAAGAGGCGAGGGGAGTAAAGAAATAGACGCAAGACAAATCAAGTTCACATGGTGACTACTTCTTCAGGCGCTGTATCGTCATCGTTCTCTGCACGAATACGACAACGTTAATACTTATTTTCGTGTACTAGTTAGAAGAGCATGTTACATCAGTCGGCCAATCTGCCTTGCATGCTAGGATGCTCTAGCAAATTCTCGCCTATCCATAGCCCTGCTCGCCGCTAGTGTGTATGCTAACACTCGCCACCTCGCTACTATGAAACGCGTCACTGTAGCGGATGTGGACATTTAACTTAAATGTAACTTACTACACCACAGTCATGGTGTCCATTACATCTATGTAGTTGAGCAACATGATCACAGTCGCTAAAGGCTAGTCCTGCTGTACATGGTGACTGTAAATTTCGTCTATTTCTATTCAGTTGATGTTACAAGGCAACGTATTGTCAGTTTTAAAGAGGGGGGGGGGGGGGGAGGACTATCGAGAAACCAGTTGTTTTAGATTTTAATGCTTCTGTAGCAACGGCCTGAGGGAACATTTTAAACTGTTAAAAATAAGTTAAACATGATTTATGTCGGCTGATTGACATCGGTTTTTGTGATGTGGACATTTCATATGTTGTTACCTCCGTTCCAGACACTATAAATTCGCCACACTGGTAGAGGCTATTCTCATAAAGGTACAAAAGGTAATACGAAGTGTTTGAACTTTTTTGTGAAAAGGTAACAGAGTTTAGAACATCTTTTGATTCACCTGGCACTGGAAGGTACAAATTCTTTTCATTGTCCCCCCCCTCCCCCATCCTTCCTCTCTCTCTCTCTCTCTCTCTCTCTCTCCTCTCTCTCTCTCTCTCTCTCTCTCTCTCTCTCTCTTTGACCTTTCTCTATTCTTCATAGAACCTGCATTAGTTTCTTTTCTTATCTCTGTGTGTCTGACTCCCCCCCCCCCCCCCCCCCCCCCCCAGAGACATAGAGAGAGAGAGAGAGAGAGAGAGAGAGAGAGAGAGAGAGTGTGTGTTGTGTGTGTGTGTGTGTGTGTGTGTGTGTGTGTGTGTGTGTGTGTGTGTGTGAGAGAGAGAGAGTGGCGAGGTGGGGAGATAAGGGAATGGGGGACAGGTCTCGTGACATTTATGTGTTGCGATTCGCAGAATTTTCTTTCATATCATTCATGTATTTATTTCTGTCATGCCCTTTATATTTCCTTTTGGAATGTAAGCAGGATTTTCTTTCATATCATTCATGGATTTATTTCTGTCATGACCTTTGTATTTCCTTTTGAAATGTACGTAAAGCGATTGCCAAGAATCGCTCCTGAACAGTTTTTATTACCATCATCATTATTGACATCTAGTTTTTCTCTTTTGTTCAAACTATTATTTAAAAAAAAAAAAAAACGATTGCGTCGAAGCGTTCAATATGAGAGAAGTAGCATTCCAATCATATAAATATCACAGTGTCACATTTCCACGCATTCATCTTCATATACACTTTACAAAGACGGATTTCTTAACCATGGGACACGAGACAGTGACAACGTTTACAAAGTACACGCAGATGCCAATACCCACAAACAAGAGAAAAAGAAAGGAACAAGAATGAAACGTTTCTTTCTCTTCAAACCATGCATTCTTATTTGCACATCCGATATACAACCCCTCTCACTATCCCCAACACCGCCCCTTCTCCCAGTCCACCTTCCAAAAAGAAAAAAAAAAAAGAAAAAGAAAAAAAAAAGATGCAAAGCAAATAAACGTACTCCCAGTTTATCTTGAATATAAGTACTTTCTGAGATATTCCATAAAGAGGAAAAACCGTTTTGGGCCGTTATAGCCGTTAGTAACGTTATTACGTACAAATTTTCAGAAAGATCGGCCCAGAAGTTTTGTCTGGAGTGAGTGGAACACATTTTGACCACGGACAGACACACTGAGAGACAGACACATAGACAGCATTTCTTCGTTCCCATTGTAAAGTACTTCCTGTTCTATAAGAACTGAAAGTACATAAAGAAGAACAACTCGTTCATGCTAGGTCTAGTTGCAAAGTGTGGCGACTGCAGACGGAACTCTAAACAAATTTAAAAAGTAATTCATAAGGCTCCCCCCCAAAACGTAAACAAACGAATCACAAGACAAAAAACGACGCGTTTCGACCTCTTGGGTCTTCTCCAGGCAAGATACACAACACTCAGGACAACGAAAATGAACGAGCAATCATTTATCTTCATCCAGTTCGGCGCAAGATGGGCGATGAATGATGACGTGTGTTGAGTGGTGTCTTGTGATTCGTTTGTCTACGTTCTTGGGCGGAGCCTTATAAATTATTTTTCAAATCATCAATTCCTGCTGTTTATTGCACAGCTGAGAGTATGAGGGGCCATATTAGCTCGCTCTCTCAACCCCCCCCCCCCCCCCCCCCCCACACACACACACACACACACACACACACACAAGCGCTTTAATGGAAAGATCAATCAACCATTTGAGTATATGGTCCTTGTGTAATCCAAGTTCTTCATTTTCACCTTCATCTCCTCACTGCCATTTCTATTACCATATTTTTTACCTTGTTCTGCCCACTCGCTTGTCTTATTTTCTGATGGCCCCCGAAGACATGTCTCCTGGAGACTCTTCCAGTGCTACCAGCCTCACTGTCACAGATGCAAGTATCCACGCAGCTCTGTGAACCTCTAACACACTCAGCCATTGGAGAACTGTGTAGCAGACAGAAATGTCGCTGAAAACTCGAAATAGGTCGTTTTCCTGGACATGAACTACCTTGACACGTTCCCAGGACGAGAACAAACTCATATTCTTGTGTGTGTGTGTGTGTGTGTGTGTGTGTGTGTGTGTGTGTGTGTGTGTGCGTGTGTGGGCGTGCGTGCGTGTGTGTGTGACAGAGAGAGACAGTCACACACACACACACACACACACACACACACACACACACACACCTACAGAGAGAGAAGTGGAAAGAGGGTAGGGGGAAGGAGTGGTTTAAAAGTTTCTGCAAACCGGAGCTTCTCCAATAGCATTCAGTTTAGCCCAAAGCCCGAGTATGGGAAAGATACAGAGCCTCAACAAGTATGAATGAAATGTCAGATAAAAATATTCCCCTTTTCTTTTTTTCAACAGCTGGTATTTTAATGGACCGCCTTAGGCGGTCACCGACGAGCACGCGGAACCTCTTCCAGAAGAGTCTCAAACGCTCCGTCGAGATGGTTTCAAATCCCTGCTGACGATTCTTCTACGCCGAACGGCTACGGCTCCCAATCAATAAGGAGTGTTTACATTTTATAGCCCCGACCTCTGTACACTGTTGTCCATACACACACAAAATTACTATCTCCGCAGCGTAGTGGAGAACCCTCCGTTAAAAGCTTTCGCCGGGTCACGCGCGCCGCGCGGCTTCTGCGGCGAACTCGATCCACTTCCGGTAAAACTCGCGCTTCAAAGCGAAGTCGTGAAGATAGCTGCGAGGAAAGAGCTGGACAAAGAACCGCCCGTGACTGTATTGATTTCCCTGACATTCTTTTTATAAATCTTATCTAGAGTCTGCTCGACATTCTAAAGACATATCGCGAAATTGGTCTATCATTTTTTTTTCTTATTCGTCTTTTTCTTTCTTTTTTTCTCACCCTCCCCCCCCCCCCCCCCCCCCCCTCCTGCCCCCATCTCTCTCTCACTCTCTCCCCTTTCCGCCCCCAAAATTTCGATAGTTCCACGTTAATGTACCAAACTCCTGGATGTGAAAGGCAACTCCGCAAATTTTGCGGTATTTGGTGAACAAATAGCATAGCAAATTTCCGTCTCAAACATGAAGGTTACACGGTTTTGTGGATATTTACCCATTTTATACATGCAGACGAGTATGTTTTGTTTTTTTTTGGTTTTTTTTTTTTTTTGGGGGGGGGGGTGAATTTTCGTAACAAGGGAAGCATTGGAATCTGTCTAACGTAGCGCTGCACAACCTTGCAAGCTTAACTAAAACATAAATAATTTTTTTTTAAATTGAGGAAAATAACTCGTGTGTGTGTATATGTGTGTGTGTGTGTGTGTGTGTGTGTGTGTGTGTGTGTGTGTGTGTGTGTGTGTGTGACAGATTACTATCCACATAACCCTGCCTTATTTCAGATTTCCTTTCCGGCCAACAGCACTAAGATGACCTCTACGTGCTTCTGTTCTATTGTGTACTTTTGATACTCTTCGAGATCAAAACTCGTCGGTCAGTTTT
>CM031600.1:85119935-85127435 GCA_018398815.1 Conus ventricosus
AATGAGTTATCATTGACGTGCGCTCTTGCGTTATTTCAACTCATTCTATAACGACCTCTGTGCGCACTTATGCAATTCCCCTACCTGCGGATTTGCCATCTCTCCTTTTCACAATTCTTATGAAAAGCACAATATAATATGATCGCGATCCATGACACTTCACTGAGGAATCTCCATCCTCGCTTATTGCAAATAATGCATCACTACACAAGCGACTGTATGCTCCAAGTATAACTACATCCACATGAACAAGTCTCATAAAGAAAATATGAACAAGTCTCACAACAAAAAAAATATGAACCATAGCCAACTGGGAATGAACCCATATCCAATCAACATAACTGGAATCAACACATATTATCAACAATGCACCCTGGATATGACTGACTTCCTCTGAGTTGCAGCTTGCTAGACTACACGACTTAAATAGTCAGCTCCGACATTCTGTCGACCGGGAATGTACTGCACTCGGTACCTGTAGGCTGCAGTGCCATTGCCCAACGCAGCACTCTGCTGTTTTTCAGCTGTGCCTCCTGCAGGAATTTGAGTGGTTGGTGATCTGTCTCTATCACGAACTCTTTCCCATACAAGTATTTGTGGAACTTCTGCACGGCCCACACAACAGCTAAACACTCCTTCTCCACCGTTGCGTACCCTTCTTCACACTTTGTCAACTTCCTGCTAGCATATCTCACAGGAAACTCGACCCCTTCATGCTCCTGTAACAATACTGCACCTATCCCACCACCTGATGCATCTGTCCGCAACAAAAATGGTTTGGACATATCTGGTAGCTTCAAGATGGGACGGGAACCTAGTCTCTCCAACACCGTCTGCAGTGCTTGCTCTGCAGCGTCTGACCATTCGACCACTGCCGGTTTCCCTGCCTTGACCAAATCACTGAGAGGACTCGTGATTGCTGCGAAATTTGGAACAAACTCCCTATAGAACCCAATAAAACCTAGCAGACTCCTGACTTCTGTTTTGGTCTTTGGTCTCTCTGAATTCATCATCTTCTCCACCTTTCCTCTTTCCGCTGCTTTGTGTCGCTTCCGACAACAAAACCTAGGAACTCCTACTGTCTAGCCCTTCATACAGTGACGCATCCCTGTAAGACTCTTCTCCTGAAACTTAGACAACAAAATCTCCCCTTCTTCTGCTGGGTCTCTTTCACCTCATCAATGATTGCTGCTGCGCCTATGTGCTGAGCCTCACGCTGAATATATTTGCGGAGAAAATTCGCATGGAAAAGTTTTGGTTTCCCATTCACATCAATTCGGTAATCCCGATCGACCTTTCAGTGATGGTGAATGGTCCCTTCCAATGCCTCAGCAGCTTGTTGTGACCCGTGGGAAGCAGTACCAGGACTTGATCTCCCGCCTTGAGGGATTGCTTCCTCACCTTCCTGTCATATTGCTTCTTCCGAATGACCCTAGCCTTCTGCAAACTTCCTTTGCAACCTTACATGTCTCATACCTGTGCCCACCTTTGGAACAGGGCGAGATTGGGCCAATCAAATCAACAGCCACTCTCCTGAACGGTGTGTCAATTAAAGGGGGATGTTTAAGAGGCGCCTTCCTCTTCACCCCTCTTGTGGCTGATCTTTGACACACATCACATGACATGCAGAAACCGCTTTATGTCTGCCATTGCTCCTGGCCAATGAAAGTCATCAAAGACTCGGTTAGCTGTTTTGCTGGTGCCGAGATGACCCGCCATGAGCGACTCGTGACCCACTGACATGACAGTGTCACGATAACATGCTGGTACCTCTAACTGAGTGGTCACCTTACCTGTCTTCCCCTTGGTGAACACTCGGTACAACAGCCTGCCTTTCACGAGAAATTCTGTCTCACCTCCTCTAACCTCCTGTTTCTCTCCACCTCTTGCCAACTCCCAAGACTTCACGAGCGAAGGGTCTTGTTCCTGCGCTGCCCTAAACTCATCAGGCGACACGTCTATGCCTGACTTCCTTCCTGGAACAACTAACGGTTTAACAACCTTTTTCCTCCTTCTTGCTCCGTGTCTGAACTGCTGCCCCTGTAGCAGTCAACAACTCAGGATCCCCTGGATCCCTTGCACCTGGAATATTTCCAATGATCAAATCATGAAGGGTTTCTCCATCACCAACGCAGACAACTCGCCTGAGAAGTAAGGGGTACGTACTTCTATCTTAGCAACTGGAAACTCCCTCACAGTGCCATCGATTAAGTACAGGTCTGGATTTGCCCCGTCAATCCCCTTTATCGACCAGCGTTTGTTCGTACTACCCCCCGCATGAACAACCAGTGTCTCGTAACACTTTCACCCTCTGCTGCCAATCCACCCTTCTTCCACTGGTAACGAACCACTCAGCCTAGTGCCCTCCATCCCTGACACTGACTGCTGTCCAGTGCTAGCTATAAGCTGCACTCCACCCTCTTCAGACTGAATCCCTTTTGGTTCCACTGCAGGTCGTTTCCCTTGACGACCCTTATCCACCTCTTGCAAGGCTGCTGCCTTCTGGAACCTCATGCGACAATCCCTCGCCACATGTCCCTTCTTGTGACAAATGAAACACCTAATTTCCCTTTGCCCTTCCTTCTGCCCCACCACTGGGTTTGCAGACTTTGCAGAAAACTCTCCTAGTCTCCTTGCACTCTTCTCACCTGTGCCAAGCACCTGTTTCTCCTGCACCTTAGTGCCCAAACGTGCCTCTCTATACACCTCTGCGAACTTCAACAACTCCCCTGCTGTCTCTGCTGTCTCTCTTTCAAATGTATGGTTAACTCAGGGCCGCAACCTGACAAAATCTGTTCCTTCATAACTAGCTCTTTCAACTCAGCGAACTCCTTTTTCGTACCGCTCAACTCTAACCATTTCTCAAAATAGTGATCCAAACGTGCACCAAACTGAGTGTACGTTTCACCTGCTTGTAATTTAGCTGAACGAAATTTCTTCCTGAACCCCTCCTCTGTGAGGTCAAATCCCTTCATTAAAGACTCCTTCACAGCACCAAAATCAGACGTTGTTCTGCTGGTAACGCAGTGAAAATCTGCAACGCCTTACCCGTCATAACGCCGACAAAATGACTGCCCACTCCTTCTGGAGGCCAACCCTGACTGGTTGCAAACGTTTCGAAACGACTGATGTATGCATCAATCGAATCGGTTCCTTCCGAGAATTTGGCAACTTGGGTCGGGGGCATAGCTGCGCACAGAGTCACTGGAAACTGAACTACCATCATCGTGGTCTCCCTTTGTATTCTCACTTTCTCTAATTCTAATTGAACCTTTAATCTTTCCGTTTCCTGCTTCATTCTTTCTGTTTCCTGCGCTTCCCTTATTCTTTCTGTTTCCTGCTTCATTCTTTCTGTTTCCTCCCTAGCCTGATTATCATTAGCCTGAATCCTTAATTTTTCTGTTTCCTGCTCTGCTATTTCTCCCGCGACACGTCGTCTTTCCGCGCGTTCATCCCTTTCCATCTTTTGCTGGTTTTCAACAAATGCTCGCAACTCATCTCCTGAGTAACCTAAATCACGAGCGACGCTCACAAGTTGTTCAATAGGGGTGTTCTTTTCTTCCGCCATTATATCTCCTTTTTTTTTTTTTTTTTTTTTTTTTTTTTTTTGAACAAGATTTTACAACTACGACAGCCAAACTGGTGGTTACCGACACGAGTGACGTAATAGCACAATCCTATGAATGATAATATTAGCTTGGGACAACGTAGTTAGTTTTTATAAGACGCCCAGCGCCTGACCCAACTATGAGAGCGAATTATAGGAAATCTGTGCGAAATGAGTACTCTGGGGCTGAAATGCCAAGCCTAGTATAACTATCTTGGAAGCAATGCCAAGCCTAGTGTTTAACTATCTTGGGAACATACAGTAAGACAACCCCTTGTCTTAGGATTACAATACTTGAATCCCACCCAGCTTCCTCTCTGATAAGTTGAACAATTATAATAAATGGGCCAGAATATCCTGGCAGGCTCGCCAATAAATTGTCAACCTCGGTGTAATGTCAGTGGAGGAAGGACTAGCGCACAGCCCAAACACACTCACAGCTTGCTTACAATCTCATTCATATATCATGCATTCGTCACATCAAACCACTAGTAAAGTCTAAAAACTTTACTATACATGATCATAGAAAGAACATCAATGCATATAGAATCAAACAAAATAAAACATTCTCTCTTTCCTGAAGCTTCACAAAATCATTTATCTAAAACATCATTAACTAACCCGGGTATAAACAGATTTCTACTTTACCTGGCCAGGTGATCTTAACTATTCACGAATCACTGTCTTTTCTTTTCTTTTCTTTTCTTTTCACTGTCACTTTCACAACACGACACAACTGCCGGCACTGGTGTTGGTCTGATGGCGCCTGGTCAGGTGAGACTGTTGGCGTTGGTCTGTGGTTCTGCTTGGCGAAGTGACGCTGCCAGGTATGAGGTCGAACCCCCGGTTAGGGTAGAACATGACTATCAACATCGATCTGTTCTCCTTTCTTCTTCCTGCATTAACGCATTGCACTCTCTCTCTCTCTCTCTCTTCTAGTCTGCTCTTAATCAAATGGACATGGTTGCTTTTCTTTTCTTTTTCTTTTCTTTCTTTTCTTCTTCATAAATTAGCAACTCTTTCTCTCTCTCCACATCTCTCCTCAGTCCTTCCTCTGCAGACTATCTCATGCTAATCTCTCAACTTGGTTCTCTTCTCTCCTCATCTCTCTCTCTCTCTGCCCTTCTCTCCTGCAGAGCTCCACTCAGAACCTCTCTCTCCCTCTCTCTCTGTTCGTTCTTCCCCTCGTTTCTGCCGTTCTCATCCCTCACGCATTCCTTTATTCGTTCCGATCTGTCCAAAAACGGGCGAGTACCATTGGTCAGTATTTTTACCCCTGACACCCGAGGTTGTCTCCCTCTAATTCCATTGGATGTTCAAATCATGACAGTCCCGTCTACACGCCTTACTCTCTGTGGTGGTCAATTGGTCATTTAATTGATTTAGCTAGATTTCACCCCCACCACACACTACCTTCCCCCCTTCCCTACTTCACTGGCGCGGTGTGGCTTAAGTGGTGGACACTGGTCAATCTAAATTGGCCAGCTGAGTCTGGGTAGGCACCACGACGTCCGACTAACAATGACGTTGGTTCCACAAATTGGCCGGATAAGCTTGAGCTCGGCTCTGCGACTCGTCTCGCTAGACATCGAGGCGTCGGTCAAAGCTGCTTAGCCCGTATAGCCGGACAGACCGTCTTCCTGAAGCCTCTCCGCTAAGCTTAATTGGCCGGACCCGACCCATGGGCCCGTCTTTCTGACGCCTAGAATGTTTGAGTTTGGACTTAGGTCCGAACAAATTGACTGGCGACTCCCCAAGTTAGGTTGTTCCCCCCAAGTTAGGTTGTTTCCCCCAAGTTAGGTTGTTTCCCCCAAGTTAGGTTGTTTCATTTTTTTGTCCGTGACACACACACAAGGAATAAGAAAAGAAAAGAAGGGGAAAAATACTGCTATGTACAGCATAATTATGAAGACAAAAATCAGGAATGTACCGACATAGCAACCACTGCAAATGCGTTTATGTGGATGCATGCGCGCACACTTACATGTGTGTGTGTGTGTGTGTGTGTGTGTGTGTGTGTGTGTGTGTGTGTGTGTGTGTGTGTGTATGTCTGTCTGTCTGTCTGTCTGTCTGTCTGTCCGTCTGTCAAAGTCAAAATTATCTTTAACTGAGAGTTGCCTTTGGTCTTTTTGTATGTGTGCATGCGAGAGTCCTGCACTGGTGCGTGCGTGCGTATGTGCGCGCACACGTGTGTGTGAATCTTATGTGTTTCTCTGAAGGTCATGTTGCGCTCTCTCTCTCTGTCGTGCGCACGCGTCTGTGTATGTGTGTGTGTGTGTGTGTGTGTGTGTGTGTGTGTGTGTGTGTGTGTGTGTGAACAAGAACAAGAACAAGAACATATTTTATTGCCATATGAAAACCAGAGGTTTTGTGGGGCACAGATGATCAAGTTCAGACATTCAACTAAACTAAACTAATCCTAGCGTTGTCACATCTTGCAACATAACATCATTAGTAGCAGAAAGAAAAAGCACAGTGTGTATCAGAGTCTGATTAAATTTTCTGTCTCCGAAGAGAAAAACACAACAGGATATACTGGGCAAGTACAGGTTGGAAGCAGTCCAATAACATAAGCTCCGAGGGTTTTGTCATGTTAGTCTGTGGTGGAAAATCAGTTTTTATTATCCTCGTCATCAGGTCATAACGTTGTTGGTCAAATAATTTGCAGTCATCGAGAAAATGTAGTTCGTCCTCAATGACGTGGCTTGTCGTGCATAATCTGTTTTCTCTGTCAGTGTTGGTATAACGGCCCCTCTCAATTTGGAGGTCATGGGCACTTATTCGTAATCTAGTTAGTGCTCGTCTGCAATCTGTGTCAGTGTGTTGCTCCAAATAAGCCGCCTGTTTGTATTCGGTAGCAACTGTGGCATAAAATTTGAGCTTGGATGTGCTTTCATTCTTTTGTTTCTTCCAAAACTCAATATAAAACGTTTCCAGCTTCGCATTGATCAGAAACTTCAGACGAGTCACACTAAATGTACCCTGATTTTCCCAGACATGCTGTAATCCTATCGTTGACAAGGTTTGTCGTATAAAACTTCGTCCATTTGCTTTCTTCGGTGCCTTGAGAGATCATTGACTGATAAATCTGTTGTTGGTAAGAGTCTTGGTCTGACTCTAATATGTGTATCCAGAATGGATAGTCTGGGTTATCACTTTAAAAGTAATCGGGAATCTCCCAGTTCGCCTAAAACCGGTAATGCCATTGCTTTTCCATGAACTCTTAGTAATTGCCTGCAGAATTTAATGTGTGCAGTTTCATGTGGGAATTTGTTTGCAAGACAGGTTTTGAACAAATGCTGCATTTTCTTTTCTTGACATATTTCATCTTTGTATTGGTAAGAGGATGGGAACCACACCTCCGACCCATATGTGAAGATGGGAGAGACTAACGAGTCAAATAGGGTTGTAACTGTTCTCATATTTACATATTTTTGACCATAAAACGTTCTCTTCAAGGTATGTGCGGCTTTATTCCCCTGTCTTGCTAAGTGTTCTTGGGCTTCTGTAAAAATGTCCGTTTTTATGGAAAATGACTCCAAGATATTTATATTGATCTACTGTTTCAATTATGTTCTCACCGCAATTGAAGAATAGTGGTACCTTTGGATCTGATTTGGTGAATACAACGACCTTTGTTTTCTCTGTGTTGATTTTCATTCCCCAGTCTAAACAGTAGTTGTGTAACTGGTTTAATTTACGCTGAAGTCCCTGTTTTGAAGTCGAGAGGATAGCTAAATCATCTGCATACAAAAGACACGGAATTTTCGACTTGTTTTAGATCGGAAATTCTTGGGGAATCATGGTCTCTGAGATATCCGACAATGTCATTTATGAATATGTTAAATAAGGTTGGGCTAAGGGTATTACCTTGGAGGACACCTTTTGTATTA
>CM031600.1:85129935-85149935 GCA_018398815.1 Conus ventricosus
AGAGAGAGAGAGAGAGTGTGTGGTTTTATATGTGTTGTGTGTGTGTGTGTGTGGTGTGTGTGTGTGTGGTACATACGTGTGGGCGCGCGCGTGCGCGGGCGCTGTTATTTTGCAAGCCGACGCACATATCCGTGGTTGCATTAAGTGTGGTGTATAAAATATATATTTTATATATATAATATATATATAATATTATATATATATATATATAATGCTGAACAATTAAGTAGTGGGGGAAAAAAAAGTGCAGGTTAACAATTCTTCAGTCGTTATAGTAATGACTTGGCAAAGATTTGAACTTAAAAAAGATAAAATGAAGATAAAAAAAATGGGGGAATATATTACAAATATGAGAAGCCCTTCACTAGCTGCCTGAGGGAGCCATCATAATCCCTCTCGAAGGCACATGTATTTGTATTGCCCGCTCCTAGGCCTTTCGTCCGCTGGATCGGACTCATCAGGGAGACACGGCTGGTTGTGTCTGCACTCCTGGCGTCAAATAGAGACACACCACAGTCCATAAATTCTGTGGTGTTCTCACCACCATGGGTTCAAAAAAGAATCCAACAGAACCCTCAAAGCAGCCAGCGAAGGGTAGTAAAATGGAACAAAACAAAAGTGTGGAGAGGAAAAAAGTTGCTGACTAAACGCATTATTCAAACAGTATATAATGTAGGGGACAATCTTTGAGCCTATGCTTGAGGATCCATTCAAGGATGCAAGGGAGATCAAATATATGGAACAGTCTGAGTGGTCAGCTCTGCTGTTCAATAACCCAAGCATTGTGAGTGGCTAAGAATTGTACAGAACAACCTTTACTTGGATCTCCTAAGAGATGCAATCTCCCACTGATTGACCAAACAATAGAATGCTGAACAGTTAAGTAGTGGGGGAAAACAAGTGCAGGTTAACAATTCTTCAGTGGTTATAGTAATGACTTGGCAAAGATTTGAACTTAAAAAAAAAAAAAATGAAGATAAAGAAAATGGGGAATATATTATGAATATGAGAAGCCCTTCACTAGCTGCCTGAGGGAGCCATCGTAATCCCTCTCGAAGGCACATTTATTTGTATTGCCTGCTCCTAGGCCTTTCGTCCGCTGGATCGGACTCATCAGGGAGACACGGCTAGTTGTGTCTGCACTATATATATATATATATATATATATATATATATATATATATATATATATATTATATATATATATCATATTGATACATGTTTGTGCGTGCGTATGTGTGAGTGTGTGTGTGTGCGCGCGCATGTGTGTATGTGTGTGCGCGCGCGCGCATGCGCGCTCATCACATTACTGTTGTTTTTGTGTCGTTAGACAAAGAGATGATATTTGAATGTGTGTTACAAATGAGTGTGTGTGTGTGTGGAAACTCGCGCATCTGTGTGTGTCGGTGTCTTCGCATTTGTTTGTATGTGCGTGTCTGTGTACGTGTGTGTGTGTGTGTGTGCGCGCGCGCGCGTGCGCCTCCATCACGCGAGCGCGCGTGTGTATGTGAGTGTGTACATGCGCGCGACCACGCGCGTTTTTACGCGTGTGTGAATGTGTGTGGTGTGAGCGACAGTTCTCGCCATTCGAGTAGCCAAATGACCTTGAGTAGTTCTACACCCGAGTATTGAACTTGAAGAGTACGTAAAACACTGAACGCAGCCAGTTGACACAGATTCAGTGTCAAAGACGCCCTCCTCTCTCTCACCTCTCTACCATCTCCATCCCAAGCTGCCTCTTTCTGGCTCTCCGGTGTTGACCTCAAAATGATCTTTATGGGTACAGCGTGTACCACAAAAGTTTATGATTGACAACAGTGCTGTCTTTCGGAGTAATTTGAGGCTGAAATGATTACTGAGCTCGCTTAGAATCAACCGATATCCCCCCTCCCCCCCCCCCCCACTCTCCACCCCACCACTACCCTATACCCCACTCCATCCCACCTCTCACCCACCCCTCGTCCACCCCCACCCACTCTTCTCTCTCTCTCTCTCTCTCTGGACTTTAAACCAGTTTTCCAAGAAAGGGATCTAGTAAGAAGCACTGAGTATCTTTCTCTCTCTCTCTCTCTCTCTCTCTCTCTCTCTTGTTGGTGCATGTCTTATTGTTGAATTACCGCACGAGGAAAGTGGTAATTTTATTCAAGAGACAGCTACCTTTTCAATAATTTTAACGAAGTAAAATACATAAGCGCGCGCGCGCGCGCGCGCGCGCGTGTGTGTGTAAGTCTCTGTCTTCTGTCTCTCTCTCTGTCTGTCTGTCTCTCTCTCTCTTTCTGTGTGTGTGTGTGTGTTTGTGTTAAAAAAAATCCATACGTTGAAGAAAGACTGACGTCTTTCGCCTGAGCGCGCGCTCATAGGTGTGTATGTGTGCTCACGCGAGTGCTCTCTCTCCCCCCCTCTCTCTCTCTCTCGTGTGTGTGTGTGTGTGTGTGTGCGTGTGTGCGTGTGTGTGTGTGTGTGTGACTTTCAGTCTTTCTTCAACGTATGGATTTTCACACAACACACACGCACACCACACACACACACACACACACACACACACACACACACAGAGAAATGGAGAATGAAGAAAGGAAACAATGAGAACGAACGAATGAAAGAAATTAAACAAGCAAAAGAAAGATGATATATAAAGTGTGTGTGTGTGTGTGTGGGGGGGGGGGGGGGGGGGGGGGGGGGGGGAGTAGAGAAGAAACTAGATAATTGTTTCTAGTGAACAAAAAGAGACAGAGACAACAGTGCAAGAAAAAGCATTAAAGGAAGAGGAAAAAAGAAAGAACCAAAGAGAAAAGAAAGCATGCGCACTGAACAGAAACGAAAGAAGACAAACAAAAGAAACAAACTAAACAAGCCCCACCACCACACACACACACACACACACACACACACACACACACACACACACACACACACACACACAAAGGAGGGGGGGGGGGGGGGGGGGGGGCGGGGGAGATAAGATAAGATAATGTTGCTTTTAGACCCAGCCGACCGCAAAGGGCCACATCAGGGCTGTCACCACGGGGGCGGGGGAGGGAGGGGGGGAGGGGGGTACGTGGTGAGAGAAAAGAACAGACACGCTCCATCCCACTCTACACCACCCACCGCTCACCCCAAGAAAAGAAAAAAAAAGGGAGGTGGGAGGGGGGGGGGTAAAGAAAGGGAAAAGGGCTGAAATAAACATACATAATAGGAAAGAGAAATGGAAAGGCACGAACAGAAATGGAAAGACGGAAGAAACCGAACGAACAGGGTAAAAAGAAGGGTAAGAGGCGACGGACAGAAAGAATAGCAGAGAAAGAAAAGTTCCAAGGGAGAAAGGTAACTGGAGAAAGACGGGCTGGAAGAAAAAAAAAAGAGAAAAAAAAAAACAGGAGAGAAAGAACGGAAGGAAAAGACAAAAGGAACAGGAGAAAAAGAACGAAGGAAAAGACAAAAGGAACAGGAGAGAAAGAACGGAAGGAAAAGACAAAAGGAACAGGAGAAAAAGAACGGAAGGAAAAGACAAAAGGAACAGGAGAAAAAGAACGGAAGGAAAAGACAAAAGGAACAGGAGAAAAAGAACGAAGGAAAAGACAAAAGGAACAGGAGAGAAAATGGAATAAAGAGACGACAAGAACAGTACAACAAGAAAAATAAGAAGAAACACACACACCACACACACACACACACACACACACACACACACACACACACACACACACACACACACAAAGGGGAAGGGGGGGGGATTGGGGAGCGAAAGAAAGGTGAGAATAGTTTCAAACAAGCAAACAGGAGAGGAAAACGGTACCAAAGAAGCAAAAAGAACAGGAAACAACGAGAGGTAGGAAGAGACAGAAGGCCCACAAAGAAAGGTAGATAGGAGGAATCAAAGGAACAACGAACGTTAGAGTGGGGGGGGGGGGGGGGATAGAGAAACGACCGAAAGAAAGAAAGGACCAACAACACAGCAGGAAAGAGAGAAAGGCGAAACAACGCAAAAAGAACAAGAGAGAGAGACACGCCGCACAGGAAAAAGAAAGAAAGAAACACAGAAAGCATGACAGCGAACAAGAGAGAGAGAGAGAGAGAGAGAGAGAGAGAGAGAGAGAGAGAGAGAGAGAGAGAGAGAGAGAGAGCGAGAGAGAGAGAGAGCAAGAGAGAGAGAGAGAGAGAGAAGGACAAGACCAGGACAGACAGACAGCATCCAAAAGAACAGGCTGGAAGTCCATCAGGAAGCGGTCTGACGCACCCAGGTTGCTATTTCAAACGACAGACGGCAGCCACGGCCACACAGGCAGAGACATAAAACATACTTCAAGCTTGTTTAGAAGTTCGGTAATGGGATTTTGTGATCATAAAAATAAACACTGTCTGACGTCTTTCGCCTGAGCGCGCGCTCTTTGGTGTGTACGTGCGCTCACGCGCGTGCTGGTGTTTGTGTGGTGTGCGATTACATTGTCTGTTTTATTCATTTTAAGTTTGTCTAAGTGGTATTTTGTTTGTTTCGCTGAAATCTGCTTAAGGACATCGTGAACACATCAATTTGAGACCGAACTAGCGAACGAGCGAGCAAAGAGAGAGAGGGGAGAGAGAGAGAGAGAGAGAAGAGAGAGAGAGAGAGAGAGAGAACATCATTTGCGCTCGTAAAAAGACATTTAGATTTAAAATAAACATTGACAGATACTAGATGATGAAAAAGGACAATTTTGCTTTCACCACAATACGGGTTAACAAATCTTGAAAAGAATGACTTCAAATTTCAACACAATTTTTTCAGCGCTACATCCTTTTTTTTTGTTTTGTTTTTTATTTTATTTTATTATATTTTTTTCAGGATAATGTATAAATTTAAACCCCGTGCACGCCCGCCAATTCCCGATAAAATCACCAGATTTTCATCGGCCTCATCTCACCTCTTTCCAACTCCGTCTCAAATAAACCACGGCGGGAACCTATAGCCGGTGAACGGGCAAATAACATCCTTGGCTAAAATGGTAAAGGATAATTTCTCTTTCCAACACACACGCGCACTCTCTCTCTCTCTCTCTCTCTCTCTCTCTCTCTCTCTTCTCTTCCTCCTAATCATCCCCTTACCCCGGCCCCATCCCTAACCATCCTTCCTAACAGAAATGTGTGTTCCCAGGTAAATTCATATTTTTCTTTTTTCTAAGTTTCGATTTTTTATGCATGTCCCGGTCCATTTCCGGATTCAATTATTTCCACACACGCACCCACACAAGCGCGCGCGCACGCACACACACACACACACACACACACACACACACACAACACACACACACACACACGTGTGTGTGTGTGTATATGTATATATATATATATATATATATATATATATATATATACAATATACATATAATACATGTGTGTAGATACACACACACACACACACACACACACACAACGCACACACACACACACACACACACATATATATATACATATACAGGTGTGTGTGTGTGTGTGTGTGTGTGTGTGTGTGTGTGTGTGTGTTTCCCTGGTGCTTCAGATCCCTCCTAGAGGCAGGTGTACTCATAATACTCTTCTAGAAAGCTAGAGGGTATTCATGCCTCCTTCAAGGTTACTGATCAAAATGAAACGAGTAAATGTTTTTTTTTTAGTCGCCGAGAGTTTCTCTTCTCCTGTCATCATAGACTCTTTCACTTGCCACTTGGAAGCTTTCAAATGACGTGTACTCGTATGGTACAGAACACAGTCATCGTTTGTCATCGTTTCGCGGTCCTTCACGACTTATTGCTGCCTGATAGTTTTCGTGGCCTGTGGGTTAGAATATCTCCAGCGAGTTTGACAGAGCTGATGGAATTTTGCTCAAACTGTGCACCTACTTAGTCATTAAGTACATGATGAGACAGACCTGTGAAAAACTGTCGTATGTGTTCTTACTCTGTTTGTTTGTTGTTGTTTTTTCTGTCAAGGTGGTTTTTCAAGTGTTCTACACTCATGTTTTTACGTGATCTGAAACACCTTGTACTTAAAAAAAAGAAAAACTTTTCATCACGTAACTGTAATGGTGTCTGTGATTCGCAGGCAAACAAACAAACAAAAACCGGTTCACAACAGTTAGGAAATTATGCGTAGTCGGTACTCTCAATGACAAAAAAGAGAGAAATAGGGGGATGGAGAGAAAAAAAATTAAAGGGGTGGGGGGTGGGGGGGGGGAGATAGAAGAAAGGAAGAAAAAGCAAGCATAAGAGAAAGACGATCACTTTTTTTTTTTCTCCGGGGATTGCTGTTTCCAAACGGGAGGGATTTACTCGAACATCAGATGCACCCGCAAAAGCTTTCAAAGCTCGCGGAGGAAGTTTACGGGCCAGTGACGGGAATCTACCTCCGCCAGAACACACGGACGACTTTGCGAACACATTTTAGTGTCATGACGACGATGACACGTGCCTGGGGGATCTCATTCGTCGGCTTGTTTTTGTCGTCTGCATTCTCGGTGAAACTCTTTTGCACGCGGAGGTACATCTGGTTCGCGGGTTGTGTAGTTTTGTAGATCGGAGATGGTTGGAGCGATGGGTATGAGGGCATGGGTACGTGTAAATGTTTGACATTTATTTGTTTATTTTGTTTTCCTTGTAGATTTATTCACTCATTCATTTATTCACTTTCAGTTAAGTCTATGGTTAAGTTTTCAACTTGAAATAAGAAGATCGACTATTTTGTAAAATGATAGGCCTATTCAATTTGTTGATATTTGGAACACCTGTAATATTTCAGATAATTATATTGTACATGAGTAGCTGATTGCATTATATCGCAATATCCAGAGAGTTTCATTTTTCAAAACCGCTTCTATTCATACTGTTTTCGAAGATAAAATTCTTTAGCTGTGATGTGTACTTTTGCCTTGCGCGCATGGGCGTGCGTTCTTGCGCGCGCGCGCGTGCGTGTGTGTGTGTGTGTGGGGGGGGGGGAGGCGGGGGGGGGGGGGCGAGGCAGTGTGTGTGCGTGTGTGTGCACGCGCGCTTTATGTTTCGTGCTGGCAATGGAAATTTGGTGGTGGTGGTAGTGTGTGTCTGAGAGAGAGAGAGAGAGAGAGAGAGAGAGAGAGAGAGAGAGAGAGAGAGAATGTATATATGTATGTGTGTATATTTATGGTAGGGCGAGGTGGAAGGGATAAATGTGATGCTCGAGGGGCGCGCGTGTGCTCATGTATGCACTTGATTTCACTAGAAACGTTTTACACTGTTGATTATTTGGTACTGTGGAACTGCAGTTGGTTTGGGGAGTGTGTGCCATACAGGTATTCCGTTATTATTAGTACTCGATTTATTGAGTAATCTATTCGTACATGTACGTGTTCCCATATTTCCTATTTATTCTTCATCGTCTGGGGTGATATTTCACTGCAGTAATGGACTGTGGGGGGGGGGGGGGTGCATGAAGGGGACAGGTGTCACAGTGTCACAGTGCAGCTTCCTGTTCTTCCTCCAAACCTTCAGAGGATATAGAATGCACGACCCGGCCCGATCAGCTGTGTAGTGAACACCCTTGACTTCTCACACTCACACACACACACACACACACAAACCCCCCCCCCCCCACACACCAACACACACACACAACCCCCCCCCCCCCCCCCCCCCCCCCCCCCACACACACACACACACACTTAAAACATCATAATCACCATTTTCATCACCCCATTTTCGAACGATCCATTTTGCACTTTATGTCCTTCCTGCCTTCTCTCCCCATCCTTCTTCCCTCCTCCCCTCCCCCCCACCCCATCTTTACCCCCTTCCCCTAGCCTCCTCTACCTATTCTTCCTCCAACTTTCCGCGCCTGTCTGCCCCCCCCCCCCCCCCTCCCCCTTTCCACTTCTCCCCATCACCCCTTCCCTCCCCCTCTGTTTGGCAGCTCGCACCTTGCCCGTGCCATGGTGGTCCTGTTTGGCAAATAGTGGGGGCGTGCTGGAGGGCGCAGCATCAGATAAGACAGCAGGAAGACGCAGTTTCATGGCGGAACGTGCATCACTTCCAGAACCCACGAGGGGGCCACGTGCGTCCGTGTTGTTGTTTCCATTGGCCGATCCCGCCCTGATCGCGGCCCTCATTGGTTAATCCATCAGCGCCAGGATCTTGACGGGGCCGCCTGCCTTTTGCAGCTTTTATGTTGTCGGGGAATGATTTAACGGGTTCCGTTTGGCTTTTTGTCTGGTTTGTTTGTTTGTTTGTTTGTTTTTTTCCATTCCTTCGTCCAAGACTAATTCGATCTGCCGGGTCATTGTGCTATAGGAAATGGGTTTGTATTCGGTCTCTTTGGTCCGGTGTAGATTTTTACAGACAGCGAAGAGATAGAGAGAGAGGGAGAGGGAGAGATCCTCTGGTGAATGGTATTCCGATTTAACGTTGTCAATGTACAGTTATGGTAAGCCTCCCTCCCTGCTCTCCCTGCCCTCCCCCAATCCCTGCCTCCCATCCTTGACAAAATGTAATCGCCCATGCTTAGATTTTGAAATGTGTGTCAGGACTAGCGTAGCACAGTTTCAGAATTCAACAGGGGGGATAAAGCGGTTTCAGAGAACAGTGTGTTTCCCACCTCATCCCTCTCTCATCTCCTCCCCGCACCCCATTCCCCAACCCCTCAACCCTCTCCACTCCTTCTCAGTGACAGAAACCTATATCAACAGCGACTTGTCATAGTCATGTGACCGATGCAGAAATACAGCACATTCAATTACGAAACACAAACGTAGCACCGGTTTGTGTTTTACGGGTCTCTTTGCTCAGGCTGTCGTCACTTTTAGTTAGTTGTAGCTCTTGCCAAAAGAGTTGACGGTCACACACTGCATGATGATACGAGGGATTGGACAGCTTCATCATCACGGAAGATCTGTCTGAAATGCTAGCTGCTCACCCAGGGCAGAGTGCGTCGCCTGTGTGCAGCGCCACCAATTTCATCTGACCGACTATGCTGTTGTTAACTTACCAAAGCAGAGTTTGTTTGTTTTTTTCCCTTACAGAATATCTGAGAAAGAGCTTGCCTCTTGCTGTGGGTTATTTTACATGCACTGATTGCCCAGTATAGGTTCATCGTCTCATCGGAAAGACCAGCATCACTCGGGTCATGCCGCTGTCCCCCCCCCCCCCGTACTGGTGTTCCCAGTGCCAACACTGACAGGGAGCACCTGGTATGTCCCCGGCTCGATAGGTCAGGGTTAGAGTTAAGGTGAGGTTAGATTAGGGTTGGCTTAGGTTCAGGTTAAGGAAAGTGTAAAAGTTGTTAGGTTTTGTTAGGTAGTGTGTGTGTGTAAATGCGCTCGCGCGCGCGCGCGCGCGCGCGTGTGTGTGTGTGTGGTGTGTGTGTGTGTGTGTGTGTGTGTTGCGTGCGTACAAGTGTGTGTGGTGTGTGTGTGTGTGTGTGTGTGTGTGTGTGTGTGTGTGTGTGTGTGTGTTGTGCATACGGGGGAACGTGGGCACACTCCTGTGCCACTAACTAAAAGTCTGGTGGGAAAGGGAGTGGAAGAAAAACCCTGTGCAAGGTTCAAACCACTAACGCGTCGATTCTTACGCCAGAATGATATCCCCAAAGTCACCTTTTCTATCCACTCATGGTGATCCCCCCCCCCCCCCCCCCCCCCCCCCCCCTCCCGCTCTCTTTCTTATTACTTTTCATTTCGGGCTACTGACCAGCGTCAGGTTGCCTGCGTTTTGATCCAGGGGAAGGTCCAATAACTGGATTGGTTCAGCGAGGCGTCAACAGGGTCACATAGTCACTGCCTTCTTCCGCTGGTTTACCTCCCTTTCATCCCGGAGGAAGTTGGCACCGCGAGGCAAACTGTCCGCCCTGCACGCGCTTCTTCAACGTCCTGTCGTTGGTGTCAGTCATGCATGCACCTTTTTTTTTTCTTTTTTTTTTAAGCATCCATGGACACTAAACTTCAACCCTCTCCCCGACGCCCCCCCCCCCCCACCCCCCCAACCCCATCACCAAATGCGGGTAGAGATGTGAATTGACTGCGCTTGTAACATTGTTCTCTTCTTCTGTCCGGGCTGCTTCGCAGAAGACATAGTCGATGATATGCGTCGTTCTTGAAGATCGTTTGAGTTCTGATTTTGTTCTTCCCCTAGTAGTTTGATATCCCTTATTTCATACATATAAATGTGTCGGACAATAAACTGACATATCAGTTAAGGTCTATTTTCCCCTGATACTGAAAAGTAGCGTCTTTGCTACCGATGTGACTTTTTTCCAAATACGCGCGCGCATACACACACACACACACACACACACACACACACACACACACACACACACACACACACACCGCACGCACGCACGCACGCACGCACGCACGCACGCACACACACACACACACACACACGCACACTTCCCGTGTCGTTCCGAGCCCTTCCCATCACTGCAGTTTTAATGAAAAAAGGGAAGTAATTTTTGCCTGCCAGGCACAAAGACAGACTGCGGTCATGTCACCTCATTTCACACCCCCTCTAAGACTTAGCCAGACCTTAAACGGCCCCTGTAATATTCGCTGAACCTCCCTCTTTTAGCCCCTCACGCACGAGTGCGCGTGCGCAGGGCATGCGCGAAGAGAGCGTGCCAGGGACCTTCCGCGATTTTCTCGCGCCAGAGAGCGGCGAAATCCCAGGACGGTTTTTGTACGTGGAGCCGTTGGGAAGATAGGGTCTTGGCAACGGATCGGGTGTTTCGGTTTGTCTCTCAACGGGAATGAAGAGCCGGCCGCGTGAAGCTGATCCAGAGAAAGTGAAGGGCGATACGTCCACCACGCTGATACAGTGTTGGCGGTGATGTTCGGCTCTTTGGCAAATTGCTTTTGTCGTTCAGTTGTTGTTCACCTGGGCTTTTCTGGGCGTTCTGCCGAGCGTTCGGTGGGTGATGTTAGATACAGTCAAAACTGCCCGTGTTGAGGTCATCCTTCACAGACACACGTTTCTCATTTGATGGATGTGCTCAAGAGAATGGGTGCGAATGAATGTTTGTTTCTTTTCACCTGAAGCAGAAAGGTAGACTGAAGCCGGAACGTTGTCGTCATTAGTTGGGTTGTTTTATTTTCACAGCGTCCATCATTTCACATGCGTGCATGCTTGGTTTGTCTTTCATTCCCCTCTCCCTCAACCCCCCCCCCCCCACTCCTTCCCTTCCCCTGTCCCCCACCCCACTCGATTCCTTGCCCTCTCCTCTCTTTCCCCACCCTGTGTCTTCTTCCCTCTCGCTTTCTTGTTTCCTAACCATGGTATCTGGGGCTGGCCGGGTTAAGAAACAACATCTTAATCGATTTTCGGAAGAACCCGGAACCTATGCCAGACCTTATAATTAATGGTGAAGCTGTTGAACGAGTGAATGAGTATAAATATCTGGGAATGATTGTCGATGATAAATTAGTTTTTTTTATAACAATGTTACTAAAATCCATAAAAATTGCCAGTCAAGAATATTCTGTTTGCAAAACTTATTACAGATGTTGTGTTGAGTCATTGCTCACTGCTTCTTTTATGTGCTGGTATGGAAGTTTGGGTGTGAAGAGCAAGCGAGTATTGAATGATGTGGTGAATGTGTGTTGCAAAGTGATTGGAAGGAAGCAAGTTGGAATGCAAGAATTGTATGACAGACGAGTGGAGAGGAAAGCAAGAAAGATTGCCAGTGATGATAGCCATGTTTTAACAAAATATTACGAAATTTTACCATCTGGACGTCGTTTTAGGCCTCTTAGAGTCAAATCTAGGGCACAAAAAACTTTTATACCCAGGTCGATCCATCTGTTAAATTCATGTTTTAAGTACCACTTTTCATGCTTAGTGATGTGAAGGAGTGAGAGAGAGAGAGAGAGAGAGAGAGAGAGAGAGAGAGAGAGAGAGAGAGAGGAGGGGGAGGGGGAGAGAGGGTGTGGGGTGGTAGAGGGTGTGTGTGTGCTTGTGTGAATATATGTGTATTTGCATATGTGCTTGTGTGTGTATAATTTATATGTATATCTGCTTGTGAGTGTAAGCCTGAGTGTGCTTGTGTATGTGCATGTGTATGGGGTTTTTCAAATGATTATGGTGTGTGTGTGTGTGCGTGTGTGTGAGTCAGTGAGTGAGTGTGTGTGTGTGTGTGTGTGAGTGTGTGTGTGTGTGTGTGTGTGTGTGTGTGTGTGTGTGTTTGTTGGAGGGTGGGGGTGTTGGACTGTACATGTAAATTCTATAAGAGGCCACTTGATTGTGATGATTCTTGTATTATGCATGTTGTCTTGTGATAGTGTTTGTTATTCACCTATCTTAATTTCACATCTTTTGAGATAAGGAAGTATTCATATCATATCATATCATATCATATCATATGTCATATCATATCATATAACAACATCAACAACTCAAGAATGCGCATTGAAGAAATAGAACACTTTAATTCACCTTCATGTTCCTGTTATATAGCGCATGTTATGGTGACTGTTTTCTACGCGGCATGAAGCAAAGGCAACGTTCCACGGTGGCCGTCGTCTTCTGCGTGTCCGGCTTTTCGGGTGGCTAACCCAGTGTGTTGGACGAATGACCCTGCCAGCCGATCCGAGAGCGTGCCACTGTTTCCCCGTGTCGTGGCACTGTTCCTACACGCACGCTCGCGCACGCAAAACAGACAGACACACACACACACACACACACACACACACACACACACACACACACACACACACACACACTCTCTCTCTCTCTCTCTCTCTCTCTCTCTCTCTCTCTCTCTCTCTCTCTCTCTCTCTCTCTCTAACCAACCAAACGCAACAACTTTAAAAATGTTTCCCTAACCCGAACCCCAACCTAAACTCAATCTTATCCCTAACCATAACCCTAACCTAACAACCCAGACACTTACCAGGTTCCCCATGTCAGTGCTAGCAGTGGGGAACTAACAACCCGGACACTTACCAGGTTCCCCATGTCAGTGCTAGCAGTGGGGAACTAACAACCCGGACACTTACCAGGTTCCCCATGTCAGTGCTAGCAGTGGGGAACTAACAACCCGGACACTTACCAGGTTCCCCATGTCAGTGCTAGCAGTGGGGAACTAACAACCCGGACACTTACCAGGTTCCCCATGTCAGTGCTAGCAGTGGGGAACTAACAACCCGGACACTTACCAGGTTCCCCATGTCAGTGCTAGCAGTGGGGAACTAACAACCCGGACACTTACCAGGTTCCCCATGTCAGTGCTAGCAGTGGGGAACTAACAACCCGGACACTTACCAGGTTCCCCATGTCAGTGCTAGCAGTGGGGAACTAACAACCCGGACATTTACCAGGTTCCCCATGTCAGTGTTAGCAGTGGGGAACTAACAACCCGGACATTTACCAGGTTCCCCATGTCATTGCTAGCACTGGGGAACAGCGGTGCGGGGGAGAACAGCGACACGACGCGCCGATTCTCAGAGCTGTTCTTGGAGCTCCGCCAGACTGGACTGTTATCAGGGCATCGAAGGTCGCACAGAACTGTGAAGTGTGACCTGAAGAGTGTGGGCCGGCACCACTCAGCCGTTGACTCGTGTAAAAGATCTCGGCTCAAGACAGGTTGGGCTGGAAACACCACGTCCTGTTCTGAATGTCTGGGCTGGGTCCAGAGGGTGGATACTAGACCCTGCAACCAGGTAAAGTTGTCCCCATCCACCCACCCTACCCCATTGGCTCTGGGGTGGCTCCGCAGGTGACATCCCGTCTTCATACGTTAGGGGGCATGCTGTATGTTGCCGCTGTCCACATATTCTGCAGAGCTGGTCTGCCTTTTTCATGGCCCACGGCGCCACACTGGACGACATTCACCGCAGTGCCACAACTTGCATGGAACTGAGGATCTCCAGTCGTCCTGCCTGCTGTAGGATCTGCTCTTAATCGTGTGTGGGAGGGTTCAGGATAAAGAGAGTTACAGTTGGAGAGGAGGGCAGAATTGCCTTTCTGTCTCGATCAGGGCTGGGTGGCGGTGAGCTGGCTACATGCTTTGGCATGGCGTTTTGTGTGTTGGCCAGTAGCAGCAGACTTCCTGATGGTGTTACACTGTGGAAGTATATTAACACCACCACCTCCTCATTCCTCACAGGGTTGTCAGCCGAGTCATCTATGTGGACGTGGCTCCAGGCAGGGCCGGGATTGTGGCTGGGAAAGTCTTTGTCCAGTGTTCGAGGGCGACGGACTGCAGTTATGCCTCAGTGTTGTCTATACCTGCGGACATCAAAGTTAACTGTAACGAACTTCATTCAATTAGAGTAAAGATCTTTGAAAAATGATGCCTGATAGGCTTGTTTCATCTCTCTCTCTCTCTCTCTCTCTCTCTCTCTCTCCTCTCTCTCTCTCTCTCTCTCTCTCTCTCTCTCTCTCGCTCGCTCGCTCGCTCGCTCGCTCGCTCGTGGGTCACAAGTTAGAAGCAACAGGATTCACACTCAAAGAAGTTTGGTATATCAACGAATTTCGTTCGTCAGCATGCCAGTTTCAGGATTCCAGCGACTATGCCAAAGACCCCGAGCGCTCTGCTGTTGGACAATGAGGTGACCCGTAGGAAAGTGGCGGGAGAAGCAGATAGCGCTTACGGTTCTCTTACGCCTCAAGTCTGCCAGCTTGGCAGAGTCCACAAAAGTGGCGGATCCCGCGGATGCCGTTCTGAGCCTCAGTCCACATGTGCAGTATATTACAGAAGAAAGTCAACCGATCAAACCTGACGTGGCCAGGAGAGGGTCAGACAGCAGCAGCAGCAGCAGAAACAGGCAAGTGAAAGGTGTAACTGTGACTTTGACACTGTACTGATGCTCTCATCTCGTCAGACACACGGTCAAAACGTCATGTGCATAGGAGTATGTTTCGATAACACACCTGAACAAGAATGGCGACGTTTTTTGCTTCCAACAATTCTCGATCAAGAGGAGTTGCAATACTATTCAATAATAACTTTGAATTCAAAATAAAGAAAACTATCAAAGATGCACATGGTAATTATATAATAGTAACTATCAATACAATGGGAAAAGACTTAGTATTAGCGAATGTCTATGGACCAAATAAGGATGAACCGTCCTTCTTTGAAAATATAAAATTAAAAATAGAAGATTTAAATATCCCCAATATAATAATGGCAGGGGACTGGAACTTGGTCCTTGATCCCAGCATAGATTATTACAATTATAAACACATTAACAACGCTTGCGCACAGGAAGAAGTTACGGAAATTATGTCAAGATTAGAGCTAGTCGATATATGGAGAGAGTTGAACCAAGACACGAGGCGATATACCTGGAGAAGACCAAAACCGTTTCAACAAAGTAGGCTAGATTTCTTTTTACTGTCAGACACGTTAATCACTTATATAGAAGATGCTGATATTTCGTTCGGATACAGAACAGATCACTCTTTGATACACATAAATATTGTTTTTAAAAAAGAAGAGAGGTGTAAAGGGTTCTGGAAATTTAATTCTTCCCTTCTAAGAGATAAGCAGTATGTAAATCTAGTGAGTGAAACGATTGAAAGAATCAAGGAACAATATGCATTACTGCCTTATAATAAAAACTCTGTCAGTAAAATCCCGCATGATCAAATTCAGTTCTCAATTTCAGACCAATTATTTTTAGAAACACTAATCATGGAAATAAGAGCAGAAACAATTACATTCAGTATTCGCAAAAACAGAAAAAGTAATGAAAAAGAAAAAGAAATTGAAAAAGAAATACAAGACTTAGAAAGTAAAAATTGCTTAACGGAAACAGACCTGGAGATCTTAAAAAACAAAAAGGAGCAGCTCAGTGAGTTAAGGAAATCGAAAATTGACGGAATAATAATACGATCCAGAGCGAAATGGGCATCTTACGGGGAAAAAATAAGCAAATATTTCTGTTCACTTGAGAAAAGGAACTTCGTAAGCAAAAGAATGCTTAAACTAGTCACTGATCAAGGAACAACTTTGACAGAAACGGATGATATGTTAAAAGAGACAAAGAACTATTATGAAAATTTATATGCAGAAAAGGAAATATTCGATATTGAAATTGGAAAATATGTAGATAACCTGCCAAAACTAAGTCAGTTAGAATCCGAACACCTGGAGGGATTAATCACATTAGAAGAAGCTACCAAAGTCCTAAAAAGATGGAAAATGATAAGAGTCCTGGAACAGACGGCATGACGGTAAACTTCTTTAAATTTTTCTGGAGACAATTAGGAGATTTTGTTGTCCGTTCTCTAAATGAGGGATACAGTAATGGAGGAATGTCTGTAACACAAAAAGAAGGAATAATAATTGGTCTTCCGAAAGGAGAGAAACCGAGAGAATACTTGAAGAACTGGAGACCTATCTCACTTTTAAATGTAACGTACAAAATTGCTTCAGCCTGTATTGCAAACAGAATAAAAAATGTTCTGCCAAAGCTCATAAACGAGGACCAGACGGGTTTCGTTCCAGGAAGATACATAGGAGATAGTTTACGAACAATATACGATTTAACACATTATTTAGAGGTGAATCGCTTACGAGGGTTATTAATTTCTGTCGACTTCGAAAAAGCTTTCGATTCAGTTAACTGGTCATACATGAGTAAAATTCTGGCTGCATTCGGATTTGGAAAAGGTATTCAACGATGGATAGCATCTTTTTACGATAATATAAAGTCTTACGTGATAGTGAATGGGAAAGTGTCTTCAAGTTTTATACTTGGAAGAGGTTGCCGTCAAGGGGACCCTATATCTCCATATCTATTTGTTTTGTGCGTAGAAATACTAGCGACCAAGATAAGGCAAGACCCCGATATCAAAGGCATAAAGATAGAAAATACAGAATTCAAAATAAATCAGTTTGCAGACGACACCACCTTTACGTTAGAAGGAGATAAGAAATCATATGAAAAGCTATTTAGAAATCTTTACGAATTTGAGCAAACATCTGGACTCAAATTGAACTATGAAAAAACCTTTAATGTTTGGTTAGGTACAGAGAAAAATTCCACGAAAACATATTTACCCTACTATAAAATGGAATGGAACCCCTCGCAGTTCAAAATTCTAGGACTGTGGTTTACGAATAGTCTATCAGATATGACGGAAATTAATATGAAATACAAATTCGCAGAAGTCCAAAACCTGTTTAAAATATGGTCAAAAAGAATAATAACACCATTAGGTAGAGTAGCTGTGCTCAAATCATTAGTACTATCAAAACTGGTGTACTTATGGATCCTCTTACCGAATCCTCCTGATCCCCAGATCGCTTCATTACAGAAAATGTGTTTCAAATTTGTTGGAATAATAAAAATGATAAAATCAAAAGAAAATACTCAATACATAATATACAAAAAGGAGGGATAGGTATACCCGACCTGAAAATATACATCAGCTCCTTAAAAATCGCCTGGATACGGAAGGTGTATATGCACGACCACAAGTGGAAAAAAATATTACATTCATTATGTCCCGAAATAGGTATCATTGACGCATATGGCCCTGACAGATTTGTTGAAAGCAATGTTATAAACAGATTTTGGAAAGGAGTCTTTCAGTCATATCAAAGATTCTGCAAACAGGTAGAATTAACTGAAAGTACAGATTTAGCCACTGAACCTATCTTTTGTAATGAAAAGTTCAAAGTAGGAGAAAAACCGTTCTTTTACAAGAAATGGATGCAGAACAACATATTTCTAGTCAAACATTTACTCGACGAGGATGGTAACTTTCTAAGCTGCCATGAACTGTCGAAGAAAATGGGCTTTCATGTCAATTTTCTAACTCATGTAAGTTGCGTGCGTTCGATCAAAGCTTATACAAAGAAGAGACGATTGAAATTCAATAGTAACATTGGTAATGATAAAACTTTAGCACTTCAAAAAATTTGTAGTGTTAATAAAGGATCACGTGCTTATTATGATATTATGGTGGAAGCCAATGAAGTTCTTAACATTAGTGCATTTATCAAGTGGGAACAACGTCTTAATATACCAATTGATTGGGTAGAGGTACTGAAAAGGATTAAGAAAATTAAAGAAACAAAACTGAAATGGTTCCAAGTTAAGATATGCCACAGAATTCTGGTAACAAATAGTGTGTTGAAAAGTATGCAAATTATTGATAGCGACAAATGTAATTTCTGCATCAGCGAGAAAGACTCAATTAACCACTATCTGTGGGAATGTGAGTTTACCCGTATTTTCTGGAAAGACCTGGAAAGAGTTCTGCAAGTTAACTGTTCACACTGTGTAAGATTATCACTTAACGTGGAGATTGTATTGTTTGGTACGGATGAGAAAACAAAAACCGACGATATGCTAGACCTGATAATTTAATGGGAAAATATTTCATATATAAATGTAGAATTAAGAAGACAAAACCTAATCTAAACATGTTTTTGAAGGAGCTGGACTATAGACATAAGATGGAGAAATATATGTCATTAATGGAGATGAATTATGCAACATACTTAACAAAATGGTCACTTTATATCAAAATACTAGGGAACTAATGGGTATATTATGTATCATTTGAAGGTATGCGCAAGGGTGTGCGTGTGTGAGTGTGTGTCTATGTGAGCGTATTATGTTAATAAGTACTGTATACTCTTTTTCTTCTCTGTCTAATCTCGTCCGCAGCCTGGGTACACACGATTAATGCCAGTTATTAGAATTTATTCGGCATGTGTGCCCGTGTTAAAAAAAAAAAAAGAAGAAAAAAATGCATGTACATTTGTATGCGTTGGATATGTGCCACTATGGATTAATGTATTGATTTATGTATGCTATTTGTCATTGTATGTTTGGACAATTAAAAAAAAAAAAAAAAAAAAAAAAAAAAAAAAAAAAGAATGGCGACGTTCAAGTCGAGGACGAAGCGCCGTCTGGGTATTACACGTGCAGGACACCAGTGAAACGTTCGGCACGATTTGACCGTATCAGTTCTGCACCGTCTCTTCAGCGACCTAACCTGGAATTAGAGCTGATGATAAGCAGAACTGTCAGTGGTTTGAGTCCTAACGTAGTGCAAAGAAAAACTTCCTCCACTTACTGATAGGTCTGTTCAAAGAAGCTAGAGGGACAAGTACAGAAATAAATCCGTCAGAAAAGTGACTGTCAATTGATCTGCTGGTTCTGGTCTTGATGCGTGAAACAGACGGTCTGGTGGTGGTGGTGGTGGTGGTGGTGTGTCTGTGCGCGCGCGTGCGTGTGTGCGTGTGTGTGCGCGCGCGCGCGCGCGCGCGCGCGCGTGTGTGTGGTGTGTGTGTGTGTGTGTGTGTGTGTGTGTGTGTGTTGTGTGTGCGCGCGCGCGCGCGCGCGTGCGTGCGTGTGTGTGTATGTGTGTGTGTGTGTGTGTGTGTGTGTGTGTGTGTGTGTGTAAACACCTCTCTGTGGTGACAGCGAACGTATGTATTGGTACATAAAACAGGAGGACAGAAACATGCAGACAGAAGAACGTACAAAACTTGCCTACCTCCAGGAGTCCGTAGAGAGAAACGTGCTGACAGTAGTAAACAACACGCCAACATTCAAGCATGTGTAGCTCAGGCGTTGTTGACACTGCACAGCCTGATTCAGTTCTACCTGGGACGACAGCCTGATTCAGTTCTACCTGGGACGACAGCCTGATCCACTTCTACCTGGGACGACAGCCTGATCCACTTCTACCTGGGACGACAGCCTGATTCAGTTCTACCTGGGACGACAGCCTGATCCACTTCTACCTGGGACGACAGCCTGATCCACTTTTACCTGGGACGACAGCCTGATTCAGTTCTACCTGGGAAGACAGTCTGATTCAGTTCTACCTGGGACGACAGCCTGATTCACTTCTACCTGGGACGACAGCCTGATCCACTTCTACCTGGGACGACAGCCTGATCCACTTCTACCTGGGACGACAGCCTGATCCACTTCTACCTGGGACGACAGCCTGATTCAGTTCTACCTGGGACGACAGCCTGATTCACTTCTACCTGGGACGACAGCCTGATTCAGTTCTACCTGGGACGACAGCCTGATTCAGTTCTACCTGGGACGACAG
>CM031600.1:85154935-85157435 GCA_018398815.1 Conus ventricosus
CTTTCGCGAACTGATCTTAGTCAGAAGGAGTGAAGGTGGGGGAAAGGAGGGGGGGGGGGGGGGGGGGGGGGGGGGGGGGGTTGAGGGGAAGCGGCGTTGTTTATCCGCCTTCTTCCCATCCAACCCAGGCCGTTCGTTTACAAAACATAAACCAGACGACACCGTCTGGTGCTGATTTTAAATGTCTTCTCGTTCACACCGCAGACACTCTGATTCCAGCCGCACTCTTCAAGCCATCGTTTTCAGAAAGATCAGTCTTCCGTTGATTCTTGAATTCTGCGTTTGAAATACAACGGTTGTCGTTCTGGGATAGATTTCTGCCCAAGATGGTATATCATTAGGTGTTATTCAAAAGAACATTAATGATAATCGTGAAAATATGATGATGAGGATAACAACAACGACATCAACGAAATGATCATAATGGTAATGATGATGATGATGATGATGATGATGATGATGATGATGATAATTCAAGATATGAACAAAAAGAAAAAACGGTTACGTGCTTTAACTTCAGATGAATGTTCAAATCTCACACGGAAGTTCTAAGCGATATTACTTAGATATCCGTCGGTGGCCCAGTGGACAGGAGGAAAAGTCTGAAGAAAGAAAGTAGAACCAAGGTTCGGGTTCGTGTCTGACACAGGACGGGTCGTTTCTGTCCTAGATCAACAATGGCAATCTGGATGCTAATCTTTCAGGACAAGCAGTATTAAATGGAGCATCCGTGTGCGACTGCTTTCACCACAGAAGAACCCATGTTAAGAGAGATTTCAAGGTCAGAATTCTGTTCAAACTCCACATGGGTAAGGAAACAGAAGCAGCAAGTTTGCCCTGCAACCGTCCCTTCCTTCCTACCCCCGCAACCTCTGTCCATCTCGTCCCTTCCACTCCCATCCGCTCCTGTTACCACCGCTGACTTCTTCAAAAAGGAGTAGGAACGATAACTCTGATTGGAATTGAGGACAAGTAGAACAGCGTTACAGAAACGATCACTTTCAACAATTTGAATTTCATTTCCAGGTGTAAGATCTTCACGTGTTGCTGTGTGTGTGTGTGTGTGTGTGTGTGTGGGGGAGGGGGTATGTGTGTCCGTGCGTGCGTGCGTCTGTGTGCGTGCGTGCGTGTGTGTGGTGTGTGTGTATGTGTGTGCGTGTGTGTGAATAGGGGTTTGGACTGACGGGTGGGAGCGGAGGAAAAGGTGGAGGGGGAGGTGGAGAGAGAGAAATATAAAGCCGGATATTTTCCGCCCCAAATCAAAACACAATCGATTGAAAAATTTCACCGAAAAAGAGCCCTGGTTTTTACATTGACGCATCTGTTATAAAAAAAAATATATTAAAAAATCGTTATAGGATGCAGTAGAGTGTAATACAATGTGTCGGTCTGTATGGCTATGGACTGCTTGTCTGGTGTCGAAGAATGTCTGTTCCAACGGATTCATTGCTTTACATTAGTTTCTCCGTAACCAGAAACATGACTGTTGTTCTAGTGTTAAAGAATCTGTATTCAAATAGGATTCATTTCTTTACGACAGTTTGTGCGTAGCCCCCAAAAGTAAACAAATTCCTCAACGTTAATACAGCCGACACCATCTCGTGTCAGAAGAGACAACCAATGAGGGCCTGTACCAAACTAGATTTTCACCGCGGATTCAAAGAATACAAATGTTATGAAGCTTCACTTTGGACATTCTGTTTAAACAGGTGAAGCAGGTCTGCGCTGCATGTGCACACAAAATCGCTTGCGCGCCCACAAACACGCAGTCACTCACCGGTACACACGCGCATTCGCGCTTACATGCACACGCACGCGTACACGCACGCGCGCACACAGGCACACACGAGCATACACTCACAAGACCATGTGCACACACCTATTCACTGACATACTCACGTACATCCACACATATACACACACACATACACACACATACACATACACATACACACACACACACTCACACACACTCACACACACTCACACACACTCACACACAAACACACACACACACACGTGCTAGCGCACTCGCACGAGCACACTGATACAAACAAGCAGACACGCACACATACACTCGTACAAACACAGACACGCCAACACACACATACGTACACACACACACACACACACACACACACACACACACACACACACACACACACACATCCATCCAACAACCAATCACATCCACAAAAAGGTAAAACCACCATCACACGCCATGTCACTTCGAACTTTCCAATGCCATCACACCAACCACCGCCGTGCGAGACAGGGCCGTCCCCGAAATCCCCGCGATATACACACCCCTCTGATGTGAGCGGGCGATAATCGGGGCACCGCAGAAGCCGTCCGTTTGACGTATCGACTTGGGAAGCCTTGGCCACACTTTGTCATTGTATGCCAGGCCCCTCGGGCAGCCAGTGCAGTTTAATGAGATGGACCCCAATGTATATCTGTCCCGTCATCTCCTCTCCCTTTCTCTCTCTTCCTCGCCGTC
>CM031600.1:85159935-85162435 GCA_018398815.1 Conus ventricosus
ATGTGTGACCGATTCGAATCTGATCATTTTTCGGATGGATATTGTGTTGCTTCTTGTCATGGTGATTTATGTAAAACTGGAGATGATGATGCTGCACACGTGATAGAAAATGGGTGTGTGGAGTAAGCAATACAGTGAAACATTTGACAGGAATTTATGTAAGGCAGATATTCACGTTAGATTAAAAGCTGTTATAAGACTGATGAGTGTTGATGTTGATGATTCATTGGATATGTTTAATGACTGTTTTCGAGAGTGTGCTGCATCTATGAAGAAGCCGGTTAAGGTAGGTGAAGAAGCCAGTGAAGGTAGGTAAAGAAGCCAGTTAAGGTAGGTGAAGAAGCCAGTTAAGGTAGGTGAAGAAGCCAGTCAAGGTAGGTGAAGAAGCCAGTGAAGGTAGGTGAAGAAGCCAGTGAAGGTAGGTAAAGAAGCCAGTTAAGGTAGGTGAAGAAGCCAGTGAAGGTAGGTGAAGAAGTCAGTGAAGGTAGGTGAAGAAGCCAGTCAAGGTAGGTAAAGAAGCCAGTTAAGGTAGGTGAAGAAGCCAGTCAAGGTAGGTGAAGAAGCCAGTCAAGGTAGGTGAAGAAGCCAGTGAAGGTAGGTGAAGAAGCCAGTTAAGGTAGGTGAAGAAGCCAGTCAAGGTAGGTGAAGAAGCCAGTGAAGGTAGGTGAAGAAGCCAGTCAAGGTAGGTAAAGAAGCCAGTGAAGGTAGGTGAAGAAGCCAGTCAAGGTAGGTGAAGAAGCCAGTGAAGGTAGGTGAAGAAGCCAGTGAAGGTAGGTGAAGAAGCCAGTTAAGGTAGGTGAAGAAGCCAGTCAAGGTAGGTGAAGAAGCCAGTGAAGGTAGGTGAAGAAGCCAGTCAAGGTAGGTAAAGAAGCCAGTTAAGGTAGGTGAAGAAGCCAGTCAAGGTAGGTGAAGAAGCCAGTGAAGGTAGGTGAAGAAGCCAGTCAAGGTAGGTGAAGAAGCCAGTGAAGGTAGGTGAAGAAGCCAGTGAAGGTAGGTGAAGAAGCCAGTGAAGGTAGGTGAAGAAGCCAGTTAAGGTAGGTCGTGGCAAGGACGGGCAGGGTTGGTTCGACGAAGGAGGCAAAGGACAAGAGAACCTCGCTATGCAGGTTCCAGAGAGCATTTCATAGGTTACCAAAAGAGTGTGATAAAGATAATGCTGATGATGATAATGATGTTGGTAGAGGCAACAAAGTTAAGGACGAAAGAGGGTTATAAAGGGTAGAAGAGAATACAAACTTTTTTTCTTTTTCTTTTTTTAAGAAATGAAGGAAAAAGAATCCCGTAATGACACACTAGAGACGATACTGACTTCCATTCATGATTAAAAAGAGTTTTGGGCGTACATGTCTGATATTTTGTTGAAAGAGAAACAACCAAAGAATAACATACTGTTAATTGAGTGGTTTCAACGCTTTAAAGCTTTGTTGGATAAAGACTCGTCGTGTGGTAGGTGTGATGACTTGCCAAACATTGATAATGAATTTATGAATCGTCAGGTTTTTCGTAAAGAAGTTCAAATGGTACTTGGAAAAATTATGAACTGACAAGCTTCAGGCCCTGATGGAATTATTGGAGAGCAAAAGAACTGAAAATCTCCAGGCCCTGATGGAATGATGGAGAGCTTTTGAAAACTGGATGTGCTGCACTGTAATCAATCGAGAACTGCAAATATATGTAGAATATAATGACATAGCTAGTGATCACCATGCAGGATTCAAGTGTGGGTATTCAACCATTAATCATATGTTTACTCTCATGGCTCTAATCAAAAAACAGCCCTGACGTGGCCCTTTGCGGTCGGCTGGGCTATAAGCAACATTATCTTATCTTATCTAATCAAAAAACAAAATAAAAAATGTGTGTGTGTGTGTGTGTGGGTGTGGGTGTGTGTGTGTGTGTGTGTGCGTTGAAAGCATCTTGCGCTGAAGTGAATGAAGATAAGTGATTGCTCGTTCATTTTCGTTGTCCTGAGTGTTTTCTGTTTTGTATCTTGCCTGAAGACCTTAAAGGTCGAGACGCGTCGTGTTTTGTCTTGTGATTCGTTTGTCTACGTTTTCTTGGTGGTTCGCTATTAATTACATTTAAATTTTATTACAATCATGATAACATCTGTAGCATTTTATACACGTCTTAGATTGTATCTTTTCCATGATCTATATCCTCCTCCTCCTCTTTGTTCTTCCTGGCCCCACCTTCCCCTCTCCCCCTTCTCCTTCCTCTTCGTCCTTTCTATTATTGTTATTGTTATTACTGTCACTGTTATTATCATTATTGTTATTATCATCATCGTTATTATTACTATTATCATTATCATTGTTGTTGTTCTTGTTGTTATTATTTAAACCATCATCATCATCATCATCATCATCATCATCATCATCATCATCATCATCGCCATTATTACTGCTGCTACTAGAATAATGTTAATTTTATTTTGGATTTAAAGTATAGGTTTTGTTGTTGTTGTTGTTGTTTTTGGGGGAGGGGGGGGGAGGGAGGT
>CM031600.1:85167435-85171139 GCA_018398815.1 Conus ventricosus
TGGCATGGGCGCTAGCTGTCTACACTGCGGTGCTGTTGATTGATATGGCTTCTCATATATTGATGTTGTTTGCACACAAAAAAAGTTTAAGATTATTTTCAAGCTGTCAAGGCACTTATGTTTTCACCTCTGTGTGTGTGTGTGTGTGTTGTTGTTGTTGTTGTTGTTGTTGTTGTTGTTGTTGTTGTGGATGTTGTTTGGCTGGTTTTTGGTTGGTTCTTTTGTTGTTGTTGTTTTTGCTTGTCTGTCTCTCAGCAACGTTACGCTGATGAACTATCATTTTAACAAAATTTGGTGAATAAAGGAGGTGCGGCCCCACGATGGATCCATCAAACTTTAGTGCGAATCTGGATCAAAGGACGTATCATGGATCTGTTCGACAACGGTGGAAGTCTGCGCTCTCCCGAGTGCTCCAGGCAGCATACCGGCGTGGAAAGGCGTATTTTGACCATTTCTTTTCTTCAAGAAAAACAAGAGAAAGGAGAGAGAGAGAGAGAGAGAGAGAGAGAGAGAGAGAAGAGAGAGAGAGAGAGAGAGAAGAGAAAGAGAGACAGAGAGAGAGAGAGAGAGAGAGAGAGAGAGAAAGAGAGAGAGAGAGAAACGGATAGACAGACAGACAGAGGAGGAGGGGGAGAGAGACTGACGGAGGGAACACACGGCGAAAAAACAAAAAAACAAAAAAACTGTCCGAAGAGGTTAATCTCAAGTGGCCGGAGGGGGTAAAGCTAGAGCAAGGGAAGCGTGTCTTTCGCCCACTGGAATCTGCAATGGGTAACAGAGCCAATCACACCTCCGTCACCCCGAGGACCGGGCACCACCGTGCCGGAATGCCGTGCCAGGGTCCGGGGGACTCTGCTCACCACACCACCACCCTCTCTCTTGTATTCTTTTCTCCGTGTCTGAGACAGAGAGAGCGAGCAGAGAGATAGAAGAGCAGAGAGAGCGAGAGAAGAGCAGAGAGAGAAAAGAGAGAGAGAAGAGCAGAGAGAGAGAGAGAAGAGCAGAGAGAGAAGAGCAGAGAGAGAGAGAGAGAGAGAGAGAGAGAGAGAGAGAGAGAGAGAAGAGCAGAGCAGAGAGAGAGAGAGAGAGAGAGCAGAGGACAGAGAGTGATGGGGTGGAGGAGGAGGAATGAAATAGAGAAGAAAATAAACAGATGACTTTTGGCTCTGATTGCTCCCCCTTCCACCACTCCATGGCTCTTTCACATTTTGCTCTCCTCTTCTCGAATGAAAAAAAAGCAGAGAGAGAGAGAGAGAGAGAGAGAGGCAAACAGCGAAAGTTATTTGATAACCTAGAATAGCGAGGACTGTCATTTTCAGTGGGGGAGAGAGGAATGACAGTGGAAAGGCAGGACATGAATTTTGTATATTGAACTCTTTCTATGTTTCTCCTCTCAAAGAAAAACACCAAGGAGACAAAGTTGAAAATAAAATGAGGCAGGGAACAGTAAACAATAAACAAGTAGGGTAAGTCTTGCTCCCATAAGAAAACCTAACACACAATAACTTTTATTCAAGAATGGCACAGCCTTTTAAACTTGAATAAAGTCAGACAAATACAAAGATGAACAATCTAATAGTGGGGGGAAAAACAAGCGCAGGCCAACAACCCCTCCGTCATCACAGTAATGACTTGGTAAAGATTTGAACTTAAAAGGGGAGGGGGGGGGGGTTAACAATTTAAAAAAAAAAAGGGAACATAAAATTAAGAAAATATATTATGAATATGAAAACTCTTCGCTGGCTGCATGAGGGAACCATCGTAATCCCTCTCGAAGGCAGATCTATTTGTATTGCCTGCTCCTAGGCCTTTCGTCCGCTGGATCGGACTCATCAGGGAGACACGGCTGATTGTGTCTGTGCTCCTGGCGTCAAATAGAGACACACCACAGTCCATAATACTGTGGTGTTCTCACCACCAAGGGTTCAAAGAAGAATCCAACAGCACCCCAAAGCAGCCAGCGAAGGGTAGTAAATGAAACAAAACGAAGGTGTGGGGAGGAAAAAATGTTGCTGAAAAACTAAAAACATGCAAACAGTATAAAATGTAGACCAAGGAAACAGAGAGAGAGAGAGAGAGAGAGAGAGAGAGGAGAGAGAGAGAGAGAGAGAGAGAAAGAAAGAGATGATTTAGTCATTATAGGCTATGGACGTAATGAAAAGGTATGTGAATAGCGTACAATTAATACAGGAAGAAAATACGGCAAGCGAAGTAACGTGAATCAAAAGCAGACAAACTCACAATGCCGCCATTTCTCTGAATCTAATTAAACGCCTTAAGCAGACACAAAGAAAACTTTCGAACCACAGTAGGTTCAGTGGAAGATAACACAAGCTTGGTTTCAACAAATAATGTTGTCAGAACTACTTGGGATGGATGAAAGTTTCTCTACAAATTGACAATGCCTTACAGCTAAGAACAGACAGACAAACACACACAGATACAGACAGACAGACAGACAGACAGTCAGACAAAGGTGACTATTTGCTGTTCTCTACATTGGAAAAAAGTACAGGTGGGGCCGCGGAGGGGGGGGGGGGGGTGCACCGCAATTCGTATTTAAGAACTTTTTTATGACGCGAAAGAGAGAGAGAGAGAGAGAGAGAGAGAGAGAGAGAGAGAGAGAGAGAGAGTTGGGTAGGATTGACATAGACACAGAGGAAAAATGACGGAGGAAGAAAATAAAGATGGAGATTATTCACTATTGTGTACATAGAAATTGGTGAGCTGGAAAAAGGAGATGAGGACGGGGTGGGCCGAAGGTTGGTGGAGGTTGGGTGTGGTGAGGTGGAAAAAGGAGATGAGGACGGGGTGGGCCGAAGGTTGGTGGAGGTTGGGTGTGGTGAGGTGGAAAAAGGAGATGAGGACGGGGTGGGCCGAAGGTTGGTGGAGGTTGGGTGTGGTGAGGTGGAAAAAGGAGATGAGGACGGGGTGGGCCGAAGGTTGGTGGAGGTTGGGTGTGGTGAGGTGGAAAAAGGAGATGAGGACGGGGTGGGCCGAAGGTTGGTGGTGGTTGGGTGTGGTGAGGTGGAAAAAGGAGATGAGGACGGGGTGGGCCGAAGGTTGGTGGTGGTTGGGTGTGGTGAGGTGGAAAAAGGAGATGAGGACGGGGTGGGCCGAAGGTTGGTGGAGGTTGGGTGTGGTGAGGTGGAAAAAGGAGATGAGGACGGGGTGGGCCGAAGGTTGGTGGAGGTTGGGTGTGGTGAGGTGGAAAAAGGAGATGAGGACGGGGTGGGCCGAAGGTTGGTGGAGGTTGGGTGTGGTGAGGTGGAAAAAGGAGATGAGGACGGGGTGGGCCGAAGGTTGGTGGAGGTTGGGTGTGGTGAGGTGGAAAAAGGAGATGAGGACGGGTGGGCCGAAGGTTGGTGGAGGTTGGGTGTGGTGAGGTGGAAAAAGGAGATGAGGACGGGGTGGGCCGAAGGTTGGTGGAGGTTGGGTGTGGTGAGGTGGAAAAAGGAGATGAGGACGGGGTGGGCCGAAGGTTGGTGGAGGTTGGGTGTGGTGAGGTGGAAAAAGGAGATGAGGACGGGTGGGGCCCAAGGTTGGTGGAGGTTGGGTGTGGTGAGGTGGAAAAAGGAGATGAGGACGGGGTGGGCCGAAGGTTGGTGGAGGTTGGGTGTGGTGAGGGTGGGGGAGCAGAATGGGAATTCTTTGTTGAACAGCTCAGAAATGTTATTTCTCCTCCCCTTCTCCTCCTCCTCCTC
>CM031600.1:85178469-85205969 GCA_018398815.1 Conus ventricosus
GATCCGCATGTGGTACAGCTCATGATAGTTTACTGTAATATTATAAAACAACCCAGTACAACGCAAATCAGAGCAAATTCTATGCACTACAAACAGCACGAAAGCATACAAACTGCAAAACAGCACGAAATAACACAGGAGCATGCAACACAAACGTTTACATAGTGCAGTGCAGCATAAAACACGATTAATTTTTTTTAATGGGAGCGACAACAACGCCCTTGTGATCACATTGTTAAAAAAAAATGTGGGAGATAAAGACAGAAGATTTTATTCGTGAACAGACCGTTGCTCTTCATGAAGGGAAGCAACTGAACAATCATTTCAAATCATATTGATCCGGTTAAAGGAATATTAATGGATGGAAAGAAGGAAGAGAAAGACGAAGACGCAAAAAGTGTAAGATTTTAAAACGTACGGACTCAGAGGGGGTGGGGGTACAGTGCTGGGAGGGGGAGGGGGGAGGGGGGGGGGGACACGAAGAGAAAGAACCTATATATATAATGAGTCGGTTCACCTCTTTAACCTTCAGATGGTGACGTCACCATCACCGGAAGACAGATTATGGGGAAATGGCAATGTGGGAAGATTTCTCTGTTCACGTTCTCCAAATAACTTGGAGGGGAACGAAGGAGGGAGAAAGAGAAGCGAAGGGAAAGGCCCGGTGGGAGAGGGGGGGGGGGGAGTGGGTTGATAAGATGTCGCCTAAGGCTGTAGAGTGTGTGTTGTTTGTATAACGTCTTTTTTCTTATTATATATTTCTTTATTTGCGTATTTGCTTACTTTTTTGTCCTTGTTGTATTTGTTGACTTATGTTTTGGTTTTGTAAGGGGTTTTTTTCTTCCTTCTTTCTCTCCTTTCTTTGTTTGCTAATGCTTTATCTTCTTTTTTTCAATGCCATGGGGTTTTTTGTGTCTTTTTTCCCTTTGATGCTCTTTCCATCACTCCTCATTTTCTCCGTCCATTCTGCAGCTCTTGTTGTGTTCGTGTCTTTCTTCCTTCCTTTCACTGTCGCTATTATCATTGCCATTTTCTTGCAGCGAGACATTTTTTTTCTTTTTATGTCTTTCACCCCGTCTTTTTGTTGTCTTCACCGTTTCTTTAAAGTTGATACGTTAGAGACAGTGGGTTGATAGTAAACCATCACAGTGACGCAGCAGGTAATACAGAATGAAAATTATTTATTTTCGTTTCAGCCTGTTTACCTTTTTTTTTTCCCTCCATCGTCTTCTTTTTGTTTTCCATCCCTCTGTGATATTTCACCCATCATTGTCGTTGTCATCGATGTGATCATCATCATCTACTCTTCCTGCTGTTCCTGTTGCTTCTGCAGCTGCTAATGCTACTACTGTTACTACTACTGCTGCTGTTACTACTATTGCTGCTGTTACTACTACTGCTGCTGTTACTACTATTGCTGCTAATTCTCTTTGTCCTCCTCGTGCTACTTACTACTAATGCTGCTACTGCTGCTTTTGTCTTTGTTATTACCGCTGCTGGTGACGCTTGTACTCTGCTAATGCAACTACTGCTATTACTTTCTTCTTCTTCTTCTTCTGCTGCTGCTGTTACTACTTCTACTACTATCACCACCTTTACTACTACTTTCACTAGTGCTGCTGCTGCCGCTGCTGTTGTTGCTGCCGCTACTGCTGCTTTGTCTTCTCGTTCTTTTTTCCTCCAAAATATATGTTTAGTGGTCTTATTTTAATGTGTATAAGTGTGATCCCTTACAGCAAGGGTACTAGGGTCCACCTAGGTTCTAGCTAGCTCCAGCTTGGCCAAGCTGGATCTAGCCAGAACCTAGGTGAGCCCTAGGTGGGTCCTAGGACCCTTGCTGTCTGGGATGAGCGCTAAAGTAGTTATCATATCCCGAAGAGCCTCCGACCATTAGCGATAGATTTCCAACCCAAGTGTCCGTGAGATCTGTGGTTCCAATCCATCTGTCAGGTCAACATACTTGTGGACAAAACTTCCCGTTACTTTATCGGCTTCCTGTGGACACGCTCAGGGGAAATCCAAACTTTTGTGTGAGATCCCGGAAGGTCTCAGTCCAGGCACTTGCCCACAACCGTCACACGTGAAGACAACTGCCACCGCCTCAGTGCCCCCTGCCCCCACCCTCCCCCCGCCCTGGTGGGATCCTGGACCCACCGGCAAATCCATCGGGTTTCTGACAGGTTATGAACAGAAGAGCTTACCTGTGTCTCCAACTTCATTCGCTTCAGAAAGAAAAGAAAGAAAAAAAGAAAAAAGAGAAAAGAAAGGATTATTAATAGTAATGATAATAATAATGATGATGATAACTTTTCAATAAAAATAAATCAAATCAAGTTTTAAACTACTACTACTACTACTACTACTACTACTACTACTACTACTACTACTACTACTAGTTTTTTCAAAACGTAAGATGATTTTGTTTTTCGAATAACTGGATTATGGGTGCCGAAGTGGCAAGGTAATGGGCACAGTGTTGATCACGTCAGCAGAGCAAATCACCCAACGGTGCAGTCATCGTAGACATGTCCCGGGCATTGAAAGGATTGGCCCAGATCCCCAGATAACGCACCTCGTTACATTAAAACCTTCCTCCCGATAATTAAAAAAAAAAAAAAAAAGAGCGTGGCTTCATTTAGAGTTGTCCAGCCTTTATCAGGGAATGAATGCGCGCAGTTATGTGGACTGGATGTATGAGTGTACAGAAAGAAACACGGGCAGAGAGGCATACATAGTATCCGACGGGTAGGCTCATAACATGATTTGCAGCTAACAGATGTTGAAGTAGTTAAAAGTATGCACAGTAGTAGAAGTGTAGGTGTATGTTTATATTATAGTAAAGCAAAACATTGTAAGGTGTACGCATGCAGCCTATAGTAGAATACACACACACACACACACACACACACACACACACACACACACACACACACACACACACACACATCTAGTACTATACATATGTGCGTACACACACACACACACACACACACACACACACACACATATATATATATATATATATATATATATATATATATATATATATATATATATATATACTTATTTATAAACAAAGCTTACTCTTATGTGTTATAATTGAATATTTTTTTGCAGTCATTGCAACATCAAGCTGCTCTGTAAGTTGCTGGAATGGTACTCGGTTACTTATCCTTGGAATTTATTAGTTTATTATAAATACATACATACATATATATAATGTAAACCTCCCCTTGTTCCTACTGTAAAGAAACGCACAAGGGGAGATCGGGTTCGGGAGAAAGTTGGACTAGGTTCATCCAAAAAAGACATCCCTTACAGCAAGGGTACTAGGGTCCACCTAGGTTCTAGCTAGCTCCAGCTTGGACAAGCTGAATCTAGCCAGAACCTAGGTGGGCCCTAGGTGGGTCCTAGGACCCTTGCTGTCTGGGAAATGAGTCAGGCCCAGTGAAGATTTTCTTTCTTTTAATTTGGTCTACGGCTTTTTTCACATAAAAGGGGCTGGTGACAATGCCCAACAAAAAGGGAATAGGGAAAAAAATTAAAGTAAAGGGAAAATAAAAGGAAAAATAAAGGGGAGAAGAAAAAAGGAAAAGGACTCTAGCAACCGTGGCCTGTCAATGAAAATGCAAACGAACGTAAACCACAAATGCATCTTACACCATTGCATAGTTCACATACATCCGAATCATTTCATAAGTCCTTCCACGTGACAGAAAAAACATCATTTAGCAAAATTACGAAGCTAGGTCAGTCTCAGGGATAAGGTATTCCCCATTCTGACTGCGAGCCAGAGCATATCATTCAGGAGACACATAATCAGGAATGCGCTATACTATGGTATTCGGAATCATAGGTCCAACCACTATAGCTCTTTTAGTCTCTTGCATTGGATTTGCACAGAGGTTACCAACAATGATAACCTATCCAAACAAGAACTAACCGAGTGACACAACGACCACTCTGAAACCAGGGTGAACCTACCCTCAAGACACGGTTCGACCCTGTGCTGCCCTAAGTCAGAACAGCAACTGCCAATTATGTGGGAATCACATCCCCTAACACAATTATTCCACCTCATTCCATGTGTTCCATCATAACTGCTCATCCTTCGCTTCTATAATTAAGCAACATGGGACAACAGACTTCATCCCCAAATTACAAACAGTCCAAGGAATCGACTGTGAACATAATCAAGCGCAACACTTCGACTCATGAAATGAAAAACATGAAACAGCAACAACAAAATATGCCAGTTTCAGTCGGCATTAAAGGCAAACAGCCTATATAGGCAACAAGCCTGTAACCTTCATCACGCATATAAGGGAGACAGATACATAGAACCGGTATGGCAACATGTTCTTCAAAAAAGAAATATACTTAGTAGAGAGAGAGAGAGAGATGGCTTATCGCTCGGTCAAAAAGCAATGCAAATCATCTTTTACCATAGCCCATAAGTCAATAACACATCACAATATGGTTTCACCGGCCATCATTTAACGACTCCTGTCTCAACTGCTCAATTATAAAATTCTACAAACACCACTAATAGTCTGTCTACTACATCACTACATTTTTGCTTATTCACTTATTACTTAACAATTTACAATAAACATAATACTGATAAGGACTCCATAACTTCTGTATTTTATCTCATTTATTTATATTTTTATTGTCACAGAACTGAATCCTTAACCGAATTTCTATCCTGCAATTAAGTAGGTCTTTCCTTCAATTGTGAACTCGACTTCTAAAACAATTTCAAAATCTTAGTGCTCAATAAGACCTATAGAAAACCCAAAGGGTCAAGAACACAAAGCATGGAACAATCAAATCTCATTTCATGATAACAATGCGCACATAGCAAAACAAAATACATAGTACTTAGATGCACGGTCAGAATACAGAAATGGAAAAAATGCATCAACTTACATCCCTGGTGCCATCAGAACACCATCACCACACTTCACAGACTAAGGTGTCGTCCTCTCCGTTTGAGATTTGGGGCCTGACTGAATGACTCCGTAACTTCAAGAGCACCCACGCTTCCCTAGCGTCACCTAGGGACGCCATCTGTCAGATCCCTACGCCTCATGAATATTTATAGGGTCTTACATGTTTAACTGCAACTATTAACTACAAACTTCATATCACCTACATGTCCCTCTAACCTAAGCATACAACATCTTCTCAAACATTGCGTGATCCTAAGTTTCACCAGTTTGAAATAAGAAAATAATTATCAGAACTATTTCCTTAAAATCTCCAGGATGACCAACAACCTACATAGTAAGCCCATCCACAACTACTGGTCTTCCTCTTACATAATGGGGCTGGCACCCCCACAAACTTTCCCCGGTCTCTTCCCCGGTCTACTCGAGAGTATTCCCTCTTTGGCATTTCCGGCCCGTCGCCGGTCAGTGCCTACAAAGGGATTCCTCCTTAGATCGCCACACCACTGGGCGAACTCATCGGGGGTCATCAGACTACCTCCCTTGGTTAATCTAAACATCAACCATGGCACTCCTCAGTGGAAGCACACAAGAATCTCTGGTCTCCTTAGATCGCCACACAACTGGGCGAACTCATCGGGGGTCATCAGACTACCTCCGTCGGTTAATCTAAACATCAGCCATGACACTCCTCAGTGGAAGCACACATGAATCTCTGGTACACCATAGGTGGTGTACACATACCCCTCCAAGGCTAGATGTTTCCTTAAAAAACTCACAAAATATAGGAAACATCGACAACTCAATATCAGTTGTGCCAATGGGAATAATAATTCAAATGGGAATAAAAATTCACACAATACAAATGCAGCACCTCAAAAACGAAATCAAATCATCCTGCACAAAGTCACTAAAGTGATAAGAAGAAAACAAATCTTTTTTCATATACCATGACTGTCTGGGTATACATAACGCCGTACTTCCCCAACTAGGAGTTCCTATCGCGGGCCAACATTGAACGTAAGACCCCTATGATCTGTTTAAGGGCCTTAACCGAATCAGCTCTCTGAGAGCCAAGACTCTGATCTATCAAAGTCTCCAGGGCGTCAGCGTGTTCCAGAGCCAAACTCATGGAGTCTACTCCTAGTTTAAAGGGACCTCTGGAAGTCCCTTCCGCCGACGCCATTCGTTGTTCCGGCGCCGTCTTCCTGGTCCTTCTGGACTACCAGTTGAGGGTTGGCTGGGTTCTGGCAGTCCCTGTAAAAGTGACCCTCAAGACCACACTTAAAGCATGGCCCTTTGGTCCGCCGAGGGTTTGAAGGTGGATGGCCGTCTCCTCCAGTCGCCTCAGCTTGTCCTGTAAGGCCGCCACGTCTTCCTCCCCTCTCACTGTGGCTGGTGCCGAGTCTTCGGCCTCAGCAAGGTGCCTGGCTTCTTCCTCGGACGACATCGCTCACCCTTCTGGTTGACGTTGCTAGAGCCCTTTAATTAAACTATCCTAATCCAACTAGCCCCACATTGGGCGCCAAAAGTGTAAACCTCCCTTGTTCCTACTGTAAAGAAACGCACAAGGGGAGATCGGGTTCGGGAGAAAGTTGGACTAGGTTCATCCAAAAAAGACAAATGAGTCAGACCCAGTGAAGATTTTCTTTCTTTTAATTTGGTCTACGGCTTTTTTCACATAAAAGGGGCTGGTGACAATGCCCAACAAAAAGGGAATAGGGAAAAAAATTAAAGTAAAGGGAAAATAAAAGGAAAAATAAAGGGGAGAAGAAAAAAGGAAAAGGACTCTAGCAACCGTGGCCTGTCAATGAAAATGCAAACGAACGTAAACCACAAATGCATCTTACACCATTGCATAGTTCACATACATCCGAATCATTTCATAAGTCCTTCCACGTGACAGAAAAACATCATTTAGCAAAATTACGAAGCTAGGTCAGTCTCAGGGATAAGGTATTCCCATTCTGACTGCGAGCCAGAGCATATCATTCAGGAGACACATAATCAGGAATGCGCTATACTATGGTATTCGGAATCATAGGTCCAACCATATAGCTCTTTTAGTCTCTTGCATTGGATTTGCACAGAGGTTACCAACAATGATAACCTATCCAAACAAGAACTAACCGAGTGACACAACGACCACTCTGAAACCAGGGTGAACCTACCCTCAAGACACGGTTCGACCCTGTGCTGCCCTAAGTCAGAACAGCAACTGCCAATTATGTGGGATTCACATCCCTAACACAATTATTCCACCTCATTCCATGTGTTCCATCATAACTGCTCATCCTTCGCTTCTATAATTAAGCAACATGGGACAACAGACTTCATCCCCAAATTACAAACAGTCCAAGGAATCGACTGTGAACATAATCAAGCGCAACACTTCGACTCATGAAATGAAAAAAATGAAACAGCAACAACAAAATATGCCAGTTTCAGTCGGCATTAAAGGCAAACAGCATATATAGGCAACAAGCCTGTAACCTTCATCACGCATATAAGGGAGACAGATACATAGAACCGGTTATGGCAACATGTTCTTCAAAAAAGAAATATATACTTAGTAGAGAGAGAGAGAGAGAGATGGCTTATCGCTCCGGTCAAAAAGCAATGCAAATCATCTTTTACCATAGCCCATAAGTCAATAACACATCACAATATGGTTTCACCGGCCATCATTTAACGACTCCTGTCTCAACTGCTCAATTATAAAATTCTACAAACACCACTAATAGTCTGTCTACTACATCACTACATTATTTGCTTATTCACTTATTACTTAACAATTTACAATAAACATAATACTGATAAGGACTCCATAACTTCTGTATTTTATCTCATTTATTTATATTTTTATTGTCACAGAACTGAATCCTTAACTGAATTTCTATCCTGCAATTAAGTAGGTCTTTCCTTCAATTGTGAACTCGACTTCTAAAACAATTTCAAAATCTTAGTGCTCAATAAGACCTATAGAAAACCCAAAGGGTCAAGAACACAAAGCATGGAACAATCAAATCTCATTTCATGATAACAATGCGCACATAGCAAAACACAAAATACATAGTACTTAGATGCACGGTCAGAATACAGAAATGGAAAAAATGCATCAACTTACATCCCTGGTGCCATCAGAACACCCATCACCACACTTCACAGACTAAGGTGTCATCCTCTCCGTTTGAGATTTGGGGCCTGACTGAATGACTCCGTAACTTCAAGAGCACCCACGCTTCCCCTAGCGTCACTAGGGACCGCCATCTGTCAGATCCCTACGCCTCATGAATATTTATAAGGGTCTTACATGTTTAACTGCAACTATTAACTACAAACTTCATATCACCTACATGTCCCTCTAACCTAAGCATACAACATCTTCTCAAACATTGCGTGATCCTAAGTTTCACCAGTTTGAAAAAGAAAATAATTATCAGAACTATTTCCTTAAAATCTCCAGGATGACCAACAACCTACATAGTAAGCCCATCCCACAACTACTGGTCTTCCTCTTACATAATGGGGCTGGCACCCCCAAACTTTCCCCGGTCTCTTCCCCGGTCTACTCGAGAGTATTCCCTCTTTGGCATTTCCGGCCGTCGCCGGTCAGTGCCTACAAAGGGATTCCTCCTTAGATCGCCACACCACTGGGCGAACTCATCGGGGGTCATCAGACTACCTCCCTTGGTTAATCTAAACATCAACCATGGCACTCCTCAGTGGAAGCACACAAGAATCTCTGGTCTCCTTAGATCGCCACACAACTGGGCGAACTCATCGGGGGTCATCAGACTACCTCCGTCGGTTAATCTAACATCAGCCATGACACTCCTCAGTGGAAGCACACATGAATCTCTGGTACACCATAGGTGGTGTACAATAACATGCATACATATATATATATATATATAGAATGCTGAACAATTAAGTAGTGGGGGAAAACAAGTGCAGGTTAACAATTCTTCAGTCGTTGTAGTAATGACTTGGCAAAGATTTGAACTTTAAAAACTAAAAAAAAAAAAAAAAAAAAAATTTAAAGATGAAGAAAATGGGTGGAATATATTATAAATATAAGAAGCCCTTCACTAGCTGCCTGAGGGATCATCGTAATCCCTCCTGAAAGCACATTTATTTGTATTGCCTGCTCCTAGGCCTTTCGTCCGCTGGATCGGACTCATCAGGGAGACACGGCTGATTGTGTCAGTGCTCTTGGTGTCAAATAGAGACACACCACAGTCCATAATTCTGTGGTGTTCTCACCACCAAGGGTTCAAAAAAAGAATCCAACAGCACCCTCAACGCAGCCAGTGAAGGGTAGTAAATGGAACAAAACACAAGTGTGAAGATGAAAAAAGTTGCTGAAAAACTAAAAGCATTATCCAAACAATATAAAATATAGGGGTCAATCTTTGAGCCTATGCTTGGGGATCCATTCAAGGATGCAAGGAAGATCAAAAGATATGGAACAGTCTGAGTGGTCAGCTCTGCTGTTCAATAACCCAAGCATTGTGAGTGGCTAGAATTGTACAGAACAACCTTTACTTGGATCTCCTAAGAGATGCAATCTTCCACTGATTGACCAAACAATAGAATGCTAAACAATTAAGTAGTGGGGGAAAAACAAGTGCAGGTTAACAATTCTTCAGTCGTTGTAGTAATGAACTTGGCAAAGATTTGAACTTTAAAAAACTAAAAAAAAAAAAAAAAAAAAAAATTTAAGATGAAGAAAATGGGTGGAATATATTATAAATATAAGAAGCCCTTCACTAGCTGCCTGAGGGAATCATCGTAATCCCTCCTGAAAGCACATTTATTTGTATTGCCTGTCCTAGGCCTTTCGTCCGTGAATCGGACTCATCAGGGAGACACGGCTGATTGTGTCAGTGCTCTTGGTGTCAAATAGAGACAAAACCACAGTCCATAATTCTGTGGTGTTCTCACCACCAAGGGTTAAAAAAAGAATCCAACAGCACCCTCAACGCAGCCAGCGAAGGGTAGTAAATGGAACAAAACACAAGTGTGAAGATGAAAAAAGTTGCTGAAAAACTAAAAGCATTATCCAAACAATATTAAAATATAGGGGTCAATCTTTGAGCCTATGCTTGAGGATCCATTAAAGGGATGCAAGGGAGATCAAAAGATATGGAACAGTCTGAGTGGTCATATATATGGCAGCTTGAACTGGCAAGCATGTTGCCAAAAGACCACTATAGTATATTTCTAAAATGTACAGCAGTTGTAGTCGGGTTTTTTTTTCCAAACACCGAAATGACACCATCTGGTGCAACCTGAGCCAAAATATTACGTAATGCGTCCCACCAAAATGCATTCAGGAGCACACACACAATTTCATGAGTTAAAGAATATCTATTTCCCTTCTTTTCTGTCCTTTTTGTTCTTGATTATTCGGTGTGTCATTTGCTTGAAATAATATTATTGGCGGGTCCAGCAGTTATCATGTCCCCCCCCCCCCCACCCCCAACTGTATTTCCCGTGGGATTGGGGTGGGGAGGTGGACCGCACCACCTAGTACCCACTAGTTCCGACGTCGCAGCTCTTTAAATTGATTGCTGGTGGAATTACCTCTGCTAAAGAGACTGTTACTGATCGCGCCTTGGTTTTTTGTTGTTGTTGTTTTTTGCTCTCTCTCCTCTCTCTCTCTCTCTCTCTCTCTCTCTCTCTCTCTCTCTCTCTCTCTCTCTCTCTCTCTCTCTTCTGTCTACAAGATAACGTAAAACGATATGGTTTTTACGAAACTTGGTGGGAAGGCTGAATTTTGCCCGCGGACGAAGTAGTCCAATGTCGGTGGCCATCAATTGTGTGGGTGGATCAAAGACGGATCCAGGATCCGTCAGCAAGATCGCACAAAAACAACAACAAAAAAACAACGAGACGAAACCGGATGGAAAGATAGAATGGGTGGCCCGCGGACGAATCCATCAAGCTTTGGTGCGGATCCGGACTGCAGATCCAGATAAAAGGGCAGACTCGGGATCCGCTGGAACTTGGCGGAAGTTCGTGTTCTCCTGAGTGCCCGTGTGGTCATTGCATTTAAATGCGCTTTTATTTCCGTCCAGGTTCAAGGTCTGCACCCACCATTGCAGACGAGAAACCTGAACTGCAGACGAGGATAATCATCTCAGGAGAATGGATGACAAAGGTTTTATCAAACACTACACCTGTACCACCAGAACGACAACACATTAAGATGGGTGGAAAAAGCAACATGTTTTTTTAAGGTGGACGCGAACGGGGTCGAACTGGCAACGTGTGAGTTCGAACACAGTACTGTGTCGCTGAGGCAACCAGAGACCCAAATAACGACGAAAGTTCGGAGTTCTTGTTAAGCGTGCCGATGGAAAGAAGGGAGAGGGGAGGTGGGGAAATACTGGGAGAGGAGACGGGGAAGAAGGGATGGAGAACAAGAAAAAAGAAAGAAGTCAGAAGAAGAAAAATGTCTAAAGTTTCAGGGAGGACAGGCACACATCCACGAAAGACCCCCCCCCCCCCTCCTCCCCCCCCCCCCCCCCCGAACTCTTCCAACCCATCCCTGGCCACCCCCTTCCCCACATCCCACCCTGACCCCCGACCACCACCACCACCACCACCACCACTATCACCGGCACATGATGATCTTAATTAGAATATCACACGTAGCCACTCCTCCGCCGATAATGACGCGTATTAGGACTGGAACTCTCGGCCCCCGCTTCTGTTCTGAAGCCTCCCTCCCCAAAGCAGTCCGGGCAGCCCCTGGAAGCCCCGGGCTAATGTCTGGTACCGAAAGGAGACAGCGTCGTGCGTCCTTCTGCCCTTCACAATGGCGTCCGTCCAGTTACCCCCCTTGACAACATGGCCGCCGTAGGACACGGAGCATGCTCTCCCTTTGTCCTGACATGGATACCCCCCTTTGAAGGGTGCTCGTGTGCGCGCAAGAGAGAGAAAGTGAGGTAAAAAGAGCTGATAACTTTCTTCAAACTATCTCCCCCCTCCCCTCCACGCTAAAGCTTTATTAATAACGCCACTGCGGGCCATACGAGAGGGTCGAAGGAGGGAGGGGTGGGGGAGGAGGTAGAGAGAGGGAAGGGAGTGGTTAGAAAAAGTGAGTGGGGGAGGGGGGCTTAAAATTAGGTGGAAGAGGTTCTGCGATGAGAAAACGCCGTAGAAACGAAGCAAACACAGCGTTCAAAACGTTGATTTAAAAAACAACAACTAATCTACCAGAGCAAGACACACAACATCAGAGAGCTCAGAGGTCTGGGTCAAGAGGCACAAGATCTGGATGCCATCCAAAAGACGGTCAGAGTTCCAGTCTTTCGGAAGAGGCGATGAACCCAGGTCTACCATGCGCGTGACAGAACCCACGTGACGGCGACGATGTTAGTGATTTGACGATGGCCAGTTCAGTTCACGACAAAAACGCAGAAGAGCACACAAAACAAAGTGTGAAGTAACGACGATTTAATGCACGACACAAAACAGGACAAGAAATTTTCGGCAAAATGCCTTCCTCGGCGACAAAAAAATACAGACATAAACATGCACAATACTCCCCTTGTGAAGCCAAAGTGGTGAATGAAGTAGACAGAGGGACAGTGGAAGAGAGGGTGAGTAGAGTTCGAAGAATAGGGCACGAGGAAAGAGGGTAGAGTAAAGTGAGGAGGAGGAAAAGGAGAGAGGGAGAGAGAGAGAGAGAAGAGAGAGAGAGAGAGAGAGAGGGGGGGGGGAGGGGAGAAAGAGAGGGGAGAGACAGAGAGAGAATGGAAGTAGAGGAAGAGTGGAGAATAAGAGAGAGAAGAGGAGGGGAAGGAGAGTGAGTGGAGGGGGAGGGGGTGTGATGGTATGTAGTTCGTGTTGTTTATAGGCCAGCCGACCGCAAAGGGCCATATCAGGGCTGTCACTCCTTTGAAGTCAGCTCTCATGATGATGGTCGTGATGATGTGGATGAGGTTGTTGTTGCTGTTCTTGTTGTTGACGATGACGATGATGATGACGACGATGATGATAGCGATGATGATGTTGATGATGATGATTTCCCGCAATATGTGTTATTCATCATGGCGTTGCCTGGTTTGGGAAGCATGTCGAGTTCTTATCTGGGAATTGCGCAGTTTGAAATTCGTCAGTTTGCTTCTTTCCAGACAACGCAGCATGATACTACCCACTCCACACCCAGCTTTCCATATATCTTTTCAGTCTTCTTGACACGTGCCCCGTGTATTACACTGAAAAGCTGTGCGTTGAGTTAGCGATGAAAGTAACATAGCGTTACGCTGGAGGAGTGTGTGTGTGTGAGGAGGGCGAAGGAGGTATAGCTGGTAGGAAGGGCGGGGACAGAGATGTTTGCATTATTTGTCATGCGCGTGAATGTGCAGGTCTGTTTCTGCTCAGTTTTCATTGTAAAGCAAACCTTAAGCGTCTTTTAAACACACAATAGTTTTAGTTTATCAGTGTTCCTTGTTGGTGTAATTTCTCTAGGACCGTACGGTGACCTTTATCTTTTCTCTAGGTGTGTATGTGTACGTATGTGTGTGCGTGCGTGCATGCGTGTGTATGCGCGCGCGCGTGTGCGTGCGTGTGTGTGTGTGTGTGTGTGTGTGTGTGTGTGTGTGTGTGTGTGTGTGTGTGTGTGTGAAGAAGAGAAGGAGAGAGAGAGCATGTGCGTTTGTGCCAGTGTGAGCGCGCGAGTGTGCGTGAGAGAGAGAGAGAGAGAGAGGAGAGAGAGAGAGAGAGAGAGAGAGAGAGAAGAGAGAGAGAGAGTTCTTTCCAGTGCTAACCTGCTGACATAAATCACAAAATATCCTGAAACCATATATAACTGAACCCAACTTACCAGGTGTTTGTTTTTTTCTCTCTCCATCCGTATGAGTACCACAGGAAAAGCCTTTGTTAAAAGTTTCCAAACAAATGTAGCCGATCTTATTGTCCAAGATTCAGACTCATTATTCGGAAGACGTCTGCAACACAATGAAGTCCGGCCCTGCGAGGAACAAACGGGCGCTTCGCCAACATTGCTGCTGGCCCTCAGAGAGAGAAGAGCATGGAGGGCCCTCAGCACGATGCCCGTCCCTCACATCCACAGCCTCTGCCCCGGGCTGCTTAGACGCCCAGCAGAAGGTCCCCAATGTTGGAGTACAGAATCGGCAGATGACAGATCTTGAAGACATGAAACCGAGAAGGATGGAGCATTCTTCAGAGGCGAAAAGAACGTCGTCGCCTCCCCCTTCTCTTCTAACACCCCCCCCCCCCCTCCTCCCTACAGCCACCTGACAGTTCTTTCCCTTGGGCTCGTGGGAGAGAAAAGAAAAAAAAAAAAAGAGGGCAGCACGAGCTTGTCGGAGCGGTTCCTTCCCTTGGGCAGATCAGTTCTAGAAGTCTTGATGAGTCGAAGAGCGGAGCTTCCAGCACTGTGACAGATAGAGAGGATAAAGTGGGGGAGGAGAGGAAGAGGGGTGGGGGGGTGGGGGTGGATCTTGGTGTGTGTGTGTGTGTGTGTGTGTGTGTGTGTGTGTGTGTGTGTGTGTGTGTGTGCAGACCACGTTCACGCTGGCCTGCGGTCGCCTTATCAGCATTCCCATCCAGCAGATGACGGAGATTGTCTCCCGTTCTGCTCTGTCACTCGCAGTCCCCGTGTCATTTCAGACACTTTTTTCCCCTTTTCTCAACAACCTCCTGCTACCTCTTTTCCTATGCCTCTCGCATCCCGTCCATTCTCTCTCTCTCTCTCTCTCTCTCTCTCTCTCTCTCTCTCTTCTCTCTCTCTCTCTGCCAGAATTACTCACCTGGGGCATTTCCTTCTCCGGCCAGGGCAAACTTCAGTTCCAGAACGAGTTTGGAGAGAGTTTAGCTCGGAGGTCTGATTCCAGGCAGGATAGCTAACATCTCGGGACGAGTTCCCATAATATTTTGTTTCCTCTTTGGCGGGCGGAGGGCAGGAGAAAGGAGGGGGGTTGTAGTGGAAGGGGGGGGGGGGGTGATGTCCGCGACAGCGCGGTGGTTGAATTTCATCAGTAACGAACGTCTCTGGCGAGGAAAGGTCATTTCTGGAAGCAAACAATTTCCTGGCAAGATTAGGTTTGTGTGTGAGGTTTGAGGGGGCAAAAATGCCTTCTGTTTTCTGATGGAGTCGTCTTTATGATATTGTTCAACAAAAAGCCGGCGATGAAGGCTGGTTAAGCTGCCTGCATAAAGCAGATGAGGAGGATGCGAGGTCTGAATTGTCGTGGAATTCCTCCGGAACTTTGGACGGCTTCTTCTTTTTTCTTCTCTCTTTCTTTGTTTCCCTCTTTTCCTCTTCTGTCTGTTTTCTTTTTCAATTACTTTCTTTTCTTTCCTTCCTTCCTTCCTTCCTTCCTTCCTCCTCCACCTCCTCCTCTTCCTCCTTCTTTCATAATCTTCCTCGTCATTGTCATCATCTTTACCTTCTTCCTTACTGTCGGCATCACTATCTTCTTCTTCTGATTGTTATAGGTAGTAGTAGTAGTAATAGTAGTAGTAGTATCTTCTAATTGTTATAGGTAGTAGAAGAAGTAGTAGTAGTAGTATCTTCTAATTGTTATAGGTAGTAGAAGAAGTAGTAGCAGTAGTATCTTCTAATTGTTATAGGTAGAAGAAGAAGTAGTAGTAGTAGTATCTTCTAATTGTTATAGGTAGTAGAAGAAGTAGTAGCAGTAGTATCTTCTAATTGTTATAGGTAGTAGTAGTAGTAGTGGTAGTAGTAGTAGTATCTTCTAATTGTTATAGGTAGTAGTAGTAATAGTAGTAGTAGTATCTTCTAATTGTTATAGGTAGTAGTAGTAGTAGTAATAGTAGTAGTAGTATCTTCTAATTGTTATAGGTAGTAGAAGAAGTAGTAGCAGTAGTATCTTCTAATTGTTATAGGTAGTAGTAGTAGTGGTAGTAGTAGTAGTATCTTCTAATTGTTATAGGTAGTAGTAGTAGTGGTAGTAGTAGTAGTATCTTCTAATTGTTATAGGTAGTAGAAGAAGTAGTAGCAGTAGTATCTTCTAATTGTTATAGGTAGTAGAAGAAGTAGTAGCAGTAGTATCTTCTAATTGTTATAGGTAGTAGTAGTAGTAGTGGTAGTAGTAGTGGTAGTAGTAGTATCTTCTAATTGTTATAGGTAGTAGTAGTAGTAGTGGTAGTAGTAGTACCTTCTAATTGTTATAGGTAGTAGTATTAGTAGTGGTAGTAGTAGTAGTATCTTCTAATTGTTATAGGTAGTAGTAGTAGTATCTTCCAATTGTTATAGGTAGTAGTAGTAGTGGTGGTGGTGGTAGTAGTAGTAGTAGTACTAGTAGTAGTAGTTGTTGTTGTTGTGTAGTAATAGTAACAGAAGTAGTAGAAGTTGTAGTAGTATTGTGAATGTCAGGTTCTTGTTACTTTCACTTTTCTCCTCGTCGGAATTTGTGGGATGAATGTGGAAAACAAGATACTGGAACCTTCCAGAGCAACAACAACAACAACAACAACAACAACCTGCAAGCCTAGGAACAACATGTCAAAGGACAATAAGTATAATGTATAAGGTCTTGCACATTCAAAGAAAAAGAATGGGATTACTCTTCAGAAGAAAGTCTTGTGTGAAACCTGTCCAGGTCTGAAGCGGCTTCCGTTGTCGGCTCTCTTACATCACTGTGTCGTGACTTTTGACTCTTTTCTCCGGCTCTCTTACATCACTGTGTCGTGACTTTTGACTCTTTTCTCCGGCTCTCTTACATCACTGTGTCGTGACTTTTGACTCTTTTCTCCGGCTCTCTTACATCACTGTGTCGTGACTTTTGACTCTTTTCTCCGGCTCTCTTACATCACTGTGTCGTGACTTTTGACTCTTTTCTCCGGCTCTCTTACATCACTGTGTCGTGACTTTTGACTCTTTTCTCCGGCTCTCTTACATCACTGTGTCGTGACTTTTGACTCTTTTCTCCGGCTCTCTTACATCACTGTGTCGTGACTTTTGACTCTTTTCTCCGGCTCTCTTACATCACTGTGTCGTGACTTTTGACTCTTTTCTCCGGCTCTCTTACATCACTGTGTCGTGACTTTTGACTCTTTTCTCCATTGTTCTCTTAACGGAGATTTTTTCTCCCCAAAAGTGCTAATTAACAATAGACAATTTAAGTACTTGTTTTAAAAGGAACTTTCAAAATAATGTTCACAATTTGTATCTGGAATTTAGACGGTATGCTGATTAAAATGAAGGCAAAAAAGATTATGGTTAACGTTTCCATAGCCTGTCGGCCGTCGGATCAATGAACTGTCGGAGGTTTGGCGTGTCTAGGGCACGGCATGATGGAAGGCGGAGCCCATCCCTCTACTTCCGTCGCCTTTAGACTTCCCTGAACTGAATCAGGTACCCATGTACTACGGAGTGGACACAGAGGGTTTTCAAGCCGAAAAAAATCCGAGCCCGCGTGTGATTCGAACTAACGACCATCAGCTCTGCAGGCAAACAATCTGACTATTTGACTGTGGGCCTCTCTGCAGGCAAACAATCTGACTATTTGACTGTGGGCCTCTGCAGGCAAACAATCTAACCATTTGACTGTGGGCCTCTGCAGGCAAACAATCTAACCATTTGACTGTGGGCCTCTGCAGGCAAACAATCTAACCATTTGACTGTGGGCCTCTGCAGGCAAACAATCTAACCATTTGACTGTGGGCCTCTGCAGGCAAACAATCTAACCATTTGACTGTGGGCCCCTCTTAAATTAGGGAAAATTGACCATAACGACAATGACGATTATACTGATAGTAATTGATGAGGATGAGAATGATGATGATGATTGAGAACGACGATGATTATATGATGGCGATGATGATATCCGAAAATCACACGCACACACACACACACACACACACACACACACACACACACACACACACACACACACACACACACACAAACTGCTTACTATTTTAGTTAGTGAAAGTGAAGACAGTGTGCGAAAGACAAACACAGGATAAGACTGGACCAGCCTTGGTTTGTGGTAAATCATACACTTTAGTTGAGTGTGCAGTGTAAATGCTCTCTCTCTCTCTCTCTCTCTCTCTCTCTCTCTCTCTCTCTCTCTCTCTCTCTCTTGCTCGCACGCGCGCGCGCGCGCACGCACGCACGACGCACGCACGCACGCACACACACACGCACACACACACACACACACACACACACACACACACACACACACACACTCACTCACACATGCACACACACACGCACACACAACACGCACGCACACACACACACACACACACACACACACACACACACACACACACACACACACATACACACACACACACACACACACACACACACACACACACACACACACACACACACACACACACACACACACATTCTGTGCCCCATCCCACACGCATCGCGTTCGCACCTTCCGGCTCATCTTATCCTCCGCCTTCCTCATCCTCTTCAGATCCCCCTACCCCACCTACACCTTACCTCTCGTGCAACGCACATGCCTTCAGTCTGGCTCCTCGGCCTAATTACTGCGTTGCGACAAGCAAATGACAGAATCCACCGACTTTGTGACCAGCAAGAGGTGTTTGTCTTCAATACCGAGGTTCGTCGTGTTCCCCTGGTCTTATCCCTGGCTCCCATACGCGGCTTTGTTTTCATGAGTCGTTGTCAGATCGGTTCCAAACAAGACCGTTTGAATGCAGGGCGTGACAGAAAAGCAAACAGCCCCGGACCTTTCTGCTGAAGAGTCCGTGTCAAAGCCCGTCCTGTAGTCGGGTATTGTTTCCCGTGTTGACTGTTTCTAGCCAGAGTGTTCCTCTGATTCTTCAGACTTGAAAGAGGCAACCAGTCCTTCGCGTGCTGTCGACACCTCGCGAAGTTTCAATGTTGAAGTCGCCACACAGAGACACGGTAATTGAATTCACAACATTCCCAGACTATCGAATGCAAACAACATCCAACATAGCTCGCAGTGCGTAAACAAACAACATGTTGAACTCTGAGTAACAGGAAGGCCGGATCCGTATCCAAATTCCTATCAGCAAGATCGTTTGAAATTAGCAACACGTTCGGTGACGTTCTTCTCCAGGACTGATGAAGGAAACTGTTCGGGATTTCCAGTCCGAAAGGCGCGAATGGATGGACATCGCTCGTTTGAACCTTGGCGCGAAAACGACACAAACCTCAGGCGGCTGAGCACACGAGAGTGTCATGGTACCATGACCAAAGGCGTTCCACCGTCAATATTTTTTGTGCATTGACGGCCGGTGCGTGATGGACCGAAGTTGCAAGACGGTTTCTTCAAATACAGAGTGTGTGAAACTAGACGCTTGCCGGAGTGTTCCATTGTAACTAGCCACAAATGCCCACCGGGCATTTAAGAGCGTGAACACGGTGGGGCACGCTAGTTTGAAATGTGACACGTTGATCACAATCCGGTGGCATCGAAGATACGGGTCTTTGAAGAACAAGACTGGGCTACAAGAAGGTGATCCTTCACCAGTGCAGTGCCCGTCATGGATGAATGGTTAGCTCTACCGGTGGAAAATGCAGACGTGGTTCAATGATTCGCGTCGTGTGTTTCGGGCTGGGGGGTCTGCGGTTCGAATCTCATCTGATGCATAAGATTTTCATTTTCCCTCGTCCGGCTTCTCCAGTGTGATGTAGGTTCTGACGGGGTAATTGGAACCACCTTGCTGATCTTTATCCGCGTCCTCCTCCTCTTTTTCATCATCATCATCATCATCATCATCATCTCTTCTTCTTCTTCTTCTTCTCCTTCTTCTCCTCCTCCTCTCTCTCTCCTCTCCTCTCTCTCTCTCTCTCTCTCTCTCTCTCTCTCTCTCTCTCTCCGTGTCTCTCGTTTTAAACTGGTATAGAATTGTGACATTACAGCACCATGGTTTTCAAGGGCATGCAAAGCGACGGACCAAGTGTGATCATTGTGTGTCAGGGTTTTTGTTGCTAAGTTAATATGTAGCCATTGCTTACAGGCGTATGGGTTCTGCTTGTTTTGCTGTTTGGTATGAATTGTTCATGTTGTTGTTTCAAATCTTAATGTCTGTGGGTTTAATTACAATGCGCGTGGATATTTGTGGGGATTTTTTCTGTTATTTTATCTTAATTATATATTCATTTATTTAGTAGCTTAGGTATGTATAAGCTACTTGCGGTTGTTTTCCTGCGTTTGTCTTTTGATTATTAGTATGCTGACGTGGATTATTCTGAGTCTTACTTTATTCCCTTGGTAACTCATTCCATTTCACAACACGGGACTTTAACAACTTAATAACAATATTGTATCCTACATGGTCTGCCATAATCCTTGCATGTGTGTGTGTGTGTGTGTGTGTGTGTGTGTGTGTGTGTGTGTGTGTGTGTGTGTGTGTGTGTGTGTGTGTGTATGTGTGTGTGTGCTTCCTACATGACATGTCATTCAGTATGTGCGTGTGTGCGCGCGTGCGGGCGCGTGTCTATGTGCGTGTGCGTGCATGCATGTGCGTGTACCTCCTTCATAACATGTTATTCTCTCTCTCTCCCTCTCTCTCTCTCTCTCTCTCTCTCTCTCTCTCTCTCTCTCTCTGTAGATGAGTGCGTGCGCGCGCGTGCGCGCGCGCGCGCGCGCGTGCGCGTGTGTGTGTGTGTGTGTGTGTGTGTGTGTGTGTGGTGTGTGTGAGAGAGAGAGAGAGAGAGAGAGAGAGAGAGAGAGAGAGAGAGAGAGAGAGAATAACAGACATGAAAACATCTAACCACTTACTCACCTGACATTGTTTTTGACGTGAATTAACTTACATATAAATTATATGGGCGGCATCTTCCTGTTTGAATCTGGGCAAATATAATTCTGGGTCTGAATGCGTCAAGGTCTAAATGTTCTTCAGCAGAAACAGTTCTGACAGCGCACATCTCAGTCGCCACTTCGCCACCGTGTTTGCATGTTGGATGATTCGTGTGTGTGTTGTCTGTTTATTGTTATCAGTTCTTCACGCATTTTGTTTTGTTTTGATGCATTCTTTCTTCGTGTCTCTGCCTCATCCGCTTTCGCTTCCAACATCCTGAACTTTTCCACTTTTTTGAACTTTTTACCTTGTTGAAAGCGGATGGTCACAACATTGTTCTGGCTTGGGTTCCCGGTCACGTTGGCATCGGAGGAATGAAATGGCTGATCGTTTGGCCAAGAATGCCACAACAGGGAAACGGTCTAACATATCTATCCCCTACACAGATCAAAAATCAAAAGTTAATGATTATGTCGGAGATCTCTGGCAGGAGGATTGGAATACACAGACGGATAACAAACTCTGTCAGATCCGTCCAAACCTAATAGAGTTCCTCTCATCTACGTCTGGTGGTCGCAAAGAAGAAACGGTTCTATGCCGGCTGCACACCGGCCATTCGTATTTACTCAATCATAACCTTTTAAAGAGTGAAGAAGCTCCATGGTGCATTCCATGTCATGTTCCACTGACAATGGAACATATTCTTTTAGAGTGTTGGGACTTGCATGATGTGAGACACAAACATTTTACAGCAGATTCCATGAAAACCTTGTTCAGAGACGTTCCTCCTTATGCGATCTATGAATTCTTGAAAGAGATTAACATTTTTCGTCGGATCTGAGATTTTACAGTGAAAAGATTTTTAACAAAATTTCGGGTGGGCTTTTAGAAGAGTTGTGTGAATGAATGATTTGTGAGTTGATTTTAACGTGGTGACAGCCCTGATATGGCCTTCTGCGGTCGGCTGGGCTATAAGCAACATTACCTTACCGTACCTTCCAACAGTCCTCCCCTTTCTTCGCTTTTTTTCTTCTACTTCTTATGCTTTTTTTTTTTTTTTTTTTTTTTTTGAGGGGGCAAGGGGAATGGAGGAGGGGGGGGTGGGGAGGAAGTGAGGAGGTGCTGGGAATGTTGTTGTTCTCCTTTTTTTTGTCTTCTCCTACCCTATCTTTTTCTTGTTCGTCTTCCTTTTCTTCTTCTCTGTCACTTTTCGGTGTTTTTCTTCTCACTCGTCTCCACCTCCTTCTTCTCCCATTTGTCCTGTTTTTTGTGTTTTTGTTTTTGTGTCTCTTTTTTTTTTTTAAAGTTTGTGTCACGTCTACATCTTCCCGTTCTTTTCCGTTTTCTTCTTGTTCCTGGCCTCTTTTTTTTCTTCACTTCTTCTGCTCTCAACCTCCGCTCCCCTTTTACGCATAACACTTTGTTTTAATGCTGATGATGACGACGATAACATTCACGGGATCTCTGTGTCGTCATGCATCATAATGAAGCTTTTGACGCTGCTGCTGTTTTCGAGTCCGGGTCTTAGCTTCCAAATGTAAGTCTCGAGTGTGTGGGTGAGAATGAGGAGAGGTGGAATAAAGAGAGGGATAGAGGGTAAGGAGGGGAGAGCGAGAGAGAGAGAGAGAGAGAGAGAGAGAGAGAGAGAGAGAGAGAGAGAGAGAGAGAGAGAGAGAGAGAGAGAGAGAGAGAGAGAGAGTCTGGAGTGTGTGGGCGAGGACGAGGAGGGGTGGTATAAAAGAGAGAGAGAGGGAGGGGGGGGCAAGAGAGAGAGAGAGAATGTTGCTCATAGCCCAGCCGATCGCAAAGGGCCATACCAGGGCTATTACCTCGTTGAAGTCAACTCTCAACGAGAGAGAGAGAGGGAGTAGGGGATATGGAGGTGGTATGGGGGCAAGATGAGGGTATGATGTGTGAAAGACATTAGTGCCAATACTAAGGTCAGCCGTTTAGAGGTTGAGAATAATCATTCCCTGAAGGATGATTGTTTTTTTTAATGTCTGTTGTTTTATGACGTTCGAAGAAAAGATGCATAGTGGAAAACTCCTCTGATCTGCTTTGTGTTGTATATCACGTTACTTTTCATCCTGATTTGAGTTCCACCTGCGTGTTGACGTCTTTTCAGCACTGTTGCAGCCTGTTTCAGCTTCAGTCTGTTGGTACGACACAGAGTTCACATTCACAGGGTTGGAGTTCCATCCCCTTGGACCTCCAGCATAAAAATGGGTTTTTGCGCGGCGCATGTTAGTATGTCGCCGTTCTGGTGGTTCAAGTGTAGTGTGTCAGATAGGTCCCGTTCTTCTACTCCTCGCGGGAACAATAACCTTGAACGGAACCTGCCCTAACCCGACCGAAGACTCCGCACCTGATGCAGAAACATGCCCGGCATCAGGTCCAGCGTGCCTGTCTAGGAACGAGGCTTGGCTCATTAGATCTATTCTTAGAGTTTTCCATGGGGTCCATTGGGGGTACAAGGAAGGTTATTTATTTTTATTTTTTAATAGATTTTTTTTTACCCCTGTCAGGCTCTGTGTATGTTTAGGGCTAGTCAGCCTACCTGCTCTTTCTTTTAGTTGGTCAGACCCTCTCAACTTCTATCTCTATTTATTTCTTTCTCCTCTCTCTCTCTCTCTCTCCTCTTCTCTCTCTCTCTCTCTCTCTCTCTCTCTCTCTCTCCTCTTGCTTGAGTTGGATGAATACTTCTGTGAATGATGCATAATTGTTGGACACTGTTGTCGCAAAGCATCTTGGTATTAACTGACAATCAATGTTATTGTGACGGGATACTGTATCTACATAGTAATTACAAAACCTGTCTGTCTGTCTGTCTCTCTCTCTCTCTCTCTCTCTCTCTCTCTCTCTCTCCTTCGTCTTCTTCTTCTTCTCCTCTTCGTCCTTCTTGTTCTTGTTTTTCGTGTTCTTGTTCTTCTAGTTCTTCTTCTACGTCTTCTTAATTCCTATACTGTCCTTTCTTTCACCATTATCACATCGTCGTCGTTGTCGTCTTCGTCATCATCATCACTTTTGTTTTTTTAATCTTTCACAGCTGTCAGCTGCACTTTCCATCTGGCTGTCATCACTTGAAGGATCGTTGCATAATCCCCACCGGATCTTGACCAGTTGTCTCCCCCATATGCTACCCCTCTCCATCCGAGCCCTCATCACACCCGTAGTTCATAATAACCACTCACCCCTTTCTGCTGACCCGGATGTGACCTGGTGCCAGCTCTGCTGAAGAGATGGCGGACATCTGGGACAGGGTTTGGTGCCGGACTGTTTGCCTGTCCTTCAGGACGGTCAATCTTCGGGCCAACAGTGTGAACGAAACGGAGTTTTGTTTCTTCTATCAACTGCCGGACAGTCATTTCACTGCGCAAGCGCTGAAGAGGGGGATCAATCCCAAACAGCCCATGCAAGTGTCGGAAAACACGGAGAAGAAATCAGCAGTGGACACAAGCTGGGTTAGGCTGGGAGTCCGGAGGGTGCTGCCATCGTCCGTTTGGGCTTTGTTTGGGGAGCGTTTTTCAGCGTGATCGCCCTTGAGTTGGGGATCCCCGCTAGCTCAGGCTTTGATATCTGTGTGGAGATACTATGGTACCCTTCTGTCCTCAAAAGCTTATTTATTTCATTTGTTTGTTTGTTTATTTATTTATTTATTTACTTATTTTCGTTAGAGAAATGTTAAAGACCATTCAGTCTTATTCATGTGCACAATCAACACAGCTGGAGGAATTTGAAGAGTTCTTCAGAACAGTACCCACGAATGACTACGGATTAAAGGAGAGAAAGGAAAGAGACATGTTATATATTCATGCACAGCAGTTGAGTATGCATTTAGATTTTGTACCTGAGTTTTGATTTTATTTGATTTCGTCGGTTTTATATGGAAAGGGTGTCGGTAGTTCAGAACGATAAAATCATGTTGGTTTTGCTCCCGGTGTGCTGTTATCCATGCGTATGTTTCGACCAAAGTGCTTTCTTTCATCGTCGTCTTGCCTGGCGGAATGATCAGTATGTAGTTTCCCTAGCTCTACCACTTTCCAGTTGTAAAATCGGATTACAAACGCATTTATTTTCCACATCTTATCCAATCGTTTTGTGTGTGTGTGTTGTGTGTGTGTGTGTGTGTGTGTGTGTGTGTGTGTGTGTGTGTGTGTGTGTGTGTGTTTTCGTATATTCAAATACATTGTAATGAGGCAAAAGTAACAGTGGATAAGTGGTTGATTTATTTCGTTTTGTTTTAATATATGCTTGAGGTAGTTTTATTTATTTCGTTTTGTTTTGATATACGCTTGGAGGTCAATGAGGATAGTCTAGAGAAAACATGCATATTCAAAGCAAAAGCAACAGGTGTTTTGTTTGTTTTTTGTTTGTTTGTTTTTCTTTATTTACTTCTTTTTTTTTAAACAGGGTTGGATCAATGTCACGACTACGACAACCGTGCTGTTCACAACACATAAGCAATTATTTTGATCACGAAAACATACGCTTTTGGCAGCTGCGAATCACCACAGTAAAGCTGTGGCGGTGTTCTGGTCCTGGCGCTTGTCCCTTCAGTTGGAGGATGATCACGTGGCCTCAGCGTCTTTGAATCCACAGCCCGCGGTGCCCGAGCTTTGGCGAGGTCTGAAAGAGGTCAGGGAGGAAAACGATGAGCAAACACAGGGCGGTTCATTTCGGCAGGGAGGTTTGTGGGCAGAAAGGCTTAGCTGTTGAGGTTATTGCCGTCGTCGTCTGCCAGAGGGAGGTGCAAACGATGTGATGATGGTCGTGGGGACACGGGGAGGAGGGGGTGTCGGTTTGTACATGCACTGTGGTTGCCTTACTTTAAATGTCCCCTATCCCGGATTTCCTCATTTCCTTTATCACGTCCTTGTTTCACTTTTTTCCCCCCAAAGAGAACGTGTCTATACTTCTTCTCCCCCCCCCCCCCTCCCCAAGAGAACGTGTCTTTTACTTTCTCTCCCCCCCCCCCCCCCCCCAAAGAGAACGTGTCTCATACTTTCTTTTCCCCCAAAAGAGAACGTGTCTTATACTTTCTTTTCCCCCCAAAGAGAACGTGTCTTATACTTTCTCTCCCCCCCCCCCCCCCCCCAAAGAGAACGTGTCTTATACTTTCTTTTCCCCCAAAAGAGAACGTGTCTTATACTTTTTCTCCCCCCCCCCCCCCCACCCCCCTCTGATCTCTCTCAAAGAGAACGTGTCTTATACTTTCTTCTTTTCCCCCCAAAGAGAACGTGTCTTATACTTTCTTTTCCCCCCAAAGAGAACGTGTCTTATACTTTCTTCCCCCCCCCCCCCCCCCCCCCCAACAGAACGTGTCTTATACTTTCTTTTCCCCCCAAAGAGAACGTGTCTTATACTTTCTTTCCCCCCCAAAGAGAACGTGTCTAATACTTTCTCCCCCCCCCCCCCCCCCCCCGCCCAAAAGAGCACGTGCCTAATACTTTCTTTGGTTTAGTGCTCACAGCTCTGTTACGCTCCCTCCCTTCATTCTGCCGCCTCTCTCTCTCTCTCTCTCTCTCTCTCTCTCTCTCTCTCTCTCTCTCTCTCTCCCTCTCTCTCTCTCTCTCTCCTACCAACACGAGTATATCATTAAATGCATTTGGCTTGCAAAACAATGAAGAACGCAAAAACTAAACAAGACTGAAAAATATTGATTCCTCGACCTAAAAGACCAGTTGAAAACAATGGAGAAAAACACACGAAGAAAACAAGACTGAAAACAAAAACACCAACTGGTTCCTCAACCCAAAAGACCCGTTTAAACAAACTGGAACGGAAACACCTCAGAGAGGCTGCATTCTTTATTTGAGTGGACCTTGTACAGAAAGGAGTGCCATCCGATTAGAAAGAGGATATCTCATGAAGCCTCCCAAGAATTCGGGATCTGAGCGACTGTTCCAGCTACAGAGGAATCACTCTCCATTCTGTGTCTGGCAAAGTCCTCAGCAGAACCATCTGTAAAGAATCCCGCCTTGGCTTAAGGCTGTGTGAGGCCAATTGACATAGGCTAGAGCACCAAGGCAACATCAAAATGTTGTTATGCTCTGCATACTTATGCGGGGATTGTCTTCAGTAGTGACAAGCTCCTAGCACAACATTATCAGTCTCCAAAATTCCCCGAAGTCGGAGTGTGGCTGCCCACGTACGGGGTAATCAAAAACTGTCATATATGTAATGTTCCCATCCCCAGCTGATGCATTTGTACCATAGTGTTCAAGTACTTTGGCTGTTCGGATGATCCCTGAAGTCTTTTAGCCAGGGTACGACAACAACAACAACAGCAACAACATCTGGAAAGAATGAAAGACAGCATAGACCCACAGCCACCACGTGAACATACGGGCTTCCGTCAGAGGTGGTATTGTACAGACCAGACTGCACCATCCGCCATATAACTGAGCAGCCCTTGGAGGTGAATTCTTCATTCGACATCATTCACTGACTGTGGAATAAGCTTTTGATGATGTGGACAGAGAAACTTTTTTTAAGTTATCACATTACGGCGTCCCAGAGAACTGTTCTAAACTGATCAGATATTCATATGAAGACATCGTAAGTGATTCACAAAGGGCACTTCACTCCTCCGCACCCCACTTCCTCCAAGACAGAATCGGAATCGGAGAGACCAGTTCGTAGTGTCTTTTCTCTGACCGAATTGTGTTGGCTGGCGGAGGACAGCGTCCAAGGCTCGTCAGCGGAAAAGTCTGGTCAGTTCATGTACCACACAGCCATCTGTCAGTTCATGTACCACACAGCCATCTGTCAGTTCATGTACCA
>CM031600.1:85210969-85215969 GCA_018398815.1 Conus ventricosus
AGTGTGCCGATGAAAAGGAGTCTTTGATACACAATGAGACACATAATTTAACATCACACGAGTCCCAAGGCACAGACAGTCGTGAAAAATATCAAGAAATCTTCTATCAAGTGTATACCTATCGACACGAACTAGATTATTCGTGATGAAAAGATGAAGAGGAAGTAGAAGAGAGAGAGAGAGAGAGACAGACAGAGACAGAGAAGAGAAGGGAAAGAGGAAGTAAAAAAAGAAACTGGTAATGTTCTATATGATATAGGGGGGGAGGGAGGGGGGGACACTTCTGATTTTCTTTCCGTGATAGGTTGTGTATAATGTTGAATATCAAGCAAGCGGGCGCTCACGTAGCTGTGCAAGCGCACGCGCGTACCACACACACACACACACACACACACACACACACACACACCACACACACACACACACACACACTCACGCGCACGCACGCACGCTCGTACACACACACACACACACACACACACACACACACACACACACACACACACACACACACACAGAGAGAGAGAGAGAGAGAGAGAGAGAGAGAGAGAGAGAGAGAGAGAGAGAGAGAGAGAGAGAGAAGCAGATTGACAGCGAGAGAGCGGAACAGAAAGATGGAGAAAGCGGAGCGGATGTCTAACAAAGACACAGACAATACAGAAGCCAGTAAAAACAGAGATGAAGACAGACGAACAGTCAGACCGCTTGACAGACAGATAAAAGGGGAACAAAATAGCAGTTAACCAGACAGACAGACAGACAGACAGACGTAACTGAAGAAAGAAAGCCAGCATGGCAGTGCGGCAGCTGAGTCCATAGCAGGTCCGGCCCTCCGACCCCCCAGGCACCGTGTGAGCATGCATGTACGACTCGAACACCCGGGCCAAAAATCACCCCCCACCCCCGCACCTCCACCACCCCCCTCCCTCCCCTCCCCTCCCCTCGCCCATCAGCTCCCCCATACTGAGCAAACTCTTTAATTTAATAGAGTTCGATCACCTTGCGTGGCAGAAGGTTGAGGCCAGAACCACAGCTCACAAACAAAGGGGCATGGGTTGGAGTCAGGCCCGTAGCATGCTGGTCTAAGAGTGAGTGAGTTATGTTCAGGTTTAACGCCCATGAGGTAAAGTGATCAAGAAGGGGAATAACTCACCCAAGGGGAGTCTTGTGGGGAAGGGTCCATTGTACCACGCTTATACCACCGATCGACAACACGTGAAAACGGGCCGCGGAAATGGCGAATGTTTCTGTTTGGGGCCAGTGGGGCTGGAACTCGCAAGCTCTGTCTGCAAACAGGGTGCTGTACCGCCCAGCCAAGCTGCGTGGAAGATCCTCTACTATGATTATGAAGGCACGATTGTTTTGGCGAGGGAGAAAGGGGTGGAGGGGTAGAACATTCACACATTCGTTGGCTCCATCGCATCACTCGTCATGCACTCGACGAACACAGACGTCTTGTTGATCAATCAGCTTGGTTGTTTTTTTTTTTCAGGCCTGTAGCCATTTACTGTTGAATTGGGACCCCCCCCCCCCCCCCAAAAAAAAAAAAAAAAAAAAAAAAAGAAAAAGAAAAAAAAGTCAAAGCTGATCCGTGGCTTACAGATCCTATCATTGTGGGCTCCAATAGATCAAACCAAAGAGAAGAACGGAAGTACAGGCATTTTCCTATGCGCGGACATCAGGACATTTCTGTGACTTCTGTACCGATAGTCGGTGACACCGACACTTGTTAAAGAATCACACAGCGTGGCCGATGTCTCAGACTCCGTCATGCCTTTTGTCTCATTTCTGTTTCTGTTTCATCACCGTCGTCAGCTGTTTCCTTGCAGTCGCGACCCATTCCAATAAATGTGTACAGAAAAGTCATGACACTTTTCTGTTGTTACAAAATGTGGTTTGCTTTGTTGTTGTTGCTGTTGTTGTTTTAATCTGGCAACTGGAAAGTTTGAGTTAAACCACCGGCGTTGGTACCACTTGTCCGTTGTGCATCATCGTCTGTTTGATCTGATGTATTTTGGTTGCATCAAAATGTGTGGTTTTACAATAACCTTTTTTTGTTGTTGTTGTTGTTGGAAAGCTCATATTTGTAAACCGTAGGCAAAGATACAGAAGAACGACCTATACACCTTTAGCCCTGCGTGCTTTCTTTCGCTTTTACGATGTTTATAGATAACTGTATTGAAAGGAAATTGTCAATAAGGCATGGAACAATAAGCAGTGAATAACGAACAAGCTGATTACACGAATGCTGCTTAAGACACGAAATCGCTTAAAATGCGAACACAGAGCACACGGAACAAGCAAGGAGTCATGTGTTGTTGTTTTGTGAGGAGTACTGCGTGTTAACACACATGTCTCCTTGTTTGTTCGCTGAACCCTAAGCGATCTGAAGCGATCAAAGCTAAGTGAATTTTCGTTGTTTTATTCGTTTATATATCACCTGACGAAGACCTAAGAGGTCGAAACGCGTTGTGTTTTGTCTTGTGACTCGTTTGTCCACGTTCTCTGGGCGGTTCGCTAACATTTATTTAAGATTCATGTAAATGAAGCAAAAGACATGTTTCTGTATGACGATGTTACTAAAAATATACCGGAGAACCCACGTTGCTTTATTCATACTGACCCTTGCCGCCACTCCCTCACATCCTTTCTCTTCACTCTTCTCGCGCCCCTCTCTCTCTCTCTCTCTCTCCTCTCTCTCTCTCTCTCTCTCTCTCTCTCTCTCTCTCTCTCTCTCTCTCTCTCTCTTGTCTTTGTCTCTGTCTCTCTCTGTCTTTGTCTCTGTCTGTCTGTCTCTGTCTCTGTGTCTCTCTCTGTCTCTCCATCTCTGTCTGTCTGTCTCTCTCTCTCTCTCTCTCTCTCTCTCTCTCTCTTTCAGTCTGTCGCTATCTCTGTCTTTCTCTGTCTCTCTATCTCTGTCAGCCTCACTCTCTGTCTGTCTGTCTGTCTGTCTCTCCCCCTCTCTCTTTCTCTCTCTCACTCTGTGTGTGTCATCCTTCTCTCTCTCTCTCTCTCTCTCTCTCTCTCTCTCTCTCTCTCTCTCTCTCTCTCTCTCTCTCTCTCTCCTTTTCTCTCTCTCTTTCTGCATGTCTGTCTGTCTGTTTGTCTCAGATTGTTTCACCCTAATTACTTATTTTTATTCTTCAACTATTCACTCTCTCTCCTCTCTCTCTCTCTCTCTCTCTCTCTCTCTCTCTCTCTCTCTCTTCTCTCTCTCTCTCTGTCTCTCTCTCTCATATTCACTCTCTCTCTTCCACCCTCTCTCTCTCTCTCTCTCTCTCTCTCTCTCTCTCTCTCTCTCTCTCTCTCTCTCTCTCTCTGTGCCACGGGCAGTCCACAACGCACACATACTAAAGACAATTTATTCATAAAGTTCTGAAACATTAAACATACTTCTGTATGGCATGTCACTGAACGCACCGAAGTTTATTCATTTGGTCGCTAATTCATTCTCACCATATGTATGCCTTTCTCACGCAACTCTTGCCTCGCCGCGTTCCCCCTCCTGTCTTAGTCTTCCTCCCCCCCCCCCCCCCCCCCACCCCCCCCCCCCCCGCTTCTTCACTCTACCTCACCCCCAACCCCACCTCCAGCACCCAAATTCTCTCCCGCCACCCCTCTGTTTTTTTTGTGTGTGTTGTGACCAAAGGCATTAAACGGCAAGCACACACACACACACACTTTACACAATTTATTAATAAAGCCGGGAAACCCACGAAACGTGTTTCTGTACGGTGATTTGGCAACACGTACCGGTGTGCCCGCGGGAAACGGGTGCTGATTGATTATGGGGGCATTCTTTTTGTACTGACGGCAGCCTCAGGAATTTCCTTTGACCAGACAAAAAAAGCGAGAGAAAAGGGCGAAAGAGCAATGGGAATATTAAGGCGTAAGATACGTTTTCTCTGTGTCTCTAACTCTCCATCCACCCCACCCCTCCCACCCCACCCCCCACCCCTCTCTCTCTCTCTCTCTCTCTCTCTCTCTCTCTCTCTCTCTCTCTCTCTCTCTCTCTCTCTCTCTCTCTCTCTCCCCAAGTTAGTGATTAGATATATTAAATTCATATTAACAGGCATTGACATTTTGGAAGTAAATCATGACAAAATTTCTTCTAGGTGTTTGTGATAAACCTGTTCATCTTCGTTATAGGCAGTCAAGTAAATGATTTGTCCATAATGTGGAGGAGAGAGAGAGAGAGAGAGAGAGAGAGAGAGAGAGAGAGAGAGAGAGAGAGAGAGAGAGAGGGGGGGGGGGAGAGAGAGAGAGAGAGAGAGAGAGAGAGACAGACAGACAGACAGACAGACAGACAGACAGACAGACAGAGAAAATCCAGAGAAGATGAAGTTCACTTTGTGTTTGTTTCTCCAGGGCTTAGTGATATCAGAGAACAACTTGGTCCAAGAAATCGTTTCAAAAATCCTTCTTTATTTCGGCTTGATTTGGGAGGTTCTGTCAATCGATTTTTCGTTGTATTTGAGCGAAGTCTTCAGAAGGCGAAGTCTTCATGTTTCTTGATAAGGAGATGTGTATGTTACCCTTTTTTTTCTTCTTCTTCTTCTTTCTTTCTGTTTGTCTGTTTTGTTTCCTTTCACGTGCACACACTATTTCAGGGGCTATGGCCTTTTATTTTAAAGAAAACTCTCTCTCTCTCTCTCTCTCTCTCTCTCTCTCTCTCTCTCTCTCTCTCTCTCTCTCTCTCTCTCTCTCTGTACCCAAGTTTGAACGATTATGTACCCCTGCCTTGAAAATGAGGTGAGGATCCTTCAGGCTTTTCTTAGTTAATCATGACGATTAGCCTAGAATTATGACGGTTTCATTATCAAAATTAGTGCTCTTTACTGTTATCATTACCATCGTAGTTTTTGTTGTCATCGTCATCATGATATCATCATCATTACTATTTGTTAGTATCAGATTACTATTATCATCATCATCATCATTATTAACATCATCATCATCATTATTACATTACTGTTGCTGTTGTAGTTATACAGGGAAAC
>CM031600.1:85220969-85228469 GCA_018398815.1 Conus ventricosus
GTTTTGTCATTTTAGTTTGTAATGGAAAATCTGTTTTTGTGATCCTTGTCATCAGGTCATAACGTTGTTGGCCAAATAATCTGCAGTCATCGAGAAAACGCGGTTCCTCCTCAACAACGTGGCATGTCGTGCATAATCTGTCTTCTCTGTCAGTGTTGGTGTAACGGCCCCTCTCAATTTGGAGTTCATGGACGCTTATTCGTAATCTAGTTAGTGCTCGTCTGCAATCTGTGTCAATGCGTTGCTCCAAATAAACCGCCTGTTTGTATTTGGTAGCAACTGTGGCATAAAATTTGAGCTTGGGTGTGCTTTCGTTCTTTTGTTTCTTCCAGAAGTCAACATAAAACGTTTCCAGCTTCGCATTGATTAGAACATTCAGGCGAGTCACACTAAACGTACCCTGATTTTCCCAGACGTGCTGTTATCCTATCGTGGACAAGGTTTGTCGTATAAACTTCGTCCATTTGCTTTCTTCGGTGTCCTGAGAGATCATTGACTGATAAATCTGTTGTTGGTAAGAGTCTTGGTCTGACTCTAATATGTCTGTGTATCTGTATGTGCGTGCGTGTGTCATGATGTGTCCGTGTAAGTAATGAGATATGTGTACGTGCGCAATGTAATATAGAGAAAACTAAAGTAAATATTTCAATTAACACATCATCGAATGTCGTAATGTGTGTCAACCTCGGGTGATGTCGATGGAGGAAGGACTAGCGCACAGCCCAAACACACTCACAGCTTGCTTACGATCTCATTCATATATCATGCATTCGTCACATCAAACCACTAGTAAAGTCTATAACTTTACTACACATGTTCATAGAACGAACCATCAATGCATATGGAATCAAACAAAATAAAACATTCTCTCTTTCCTGAACTTCACAAAATCATTTATCTAAAACATCATTAGCTAACCCCGGTTAAATAGATTTTTACTTTACTGGCCAGGTGATCTTAACTATTCACGAATCACTGTCTTTTTCTTTTCCTTTTTTTTTTTCTCACTGTCACTTTCACAACAGGGACACAACTGCTGGCACTGGTGTTGGTTCTGCTTGCACCGGTCAAGCTGGACTGCTGGCACCGGTCAGGCTGGACTGCTGGCGTTGGTCAGGTTGGACTGCCGATGAAGTGGCGCTGGCCAAGTATGAGGTCGAACCCCCGGTTCAGATAGAACAGTGACTATCAAATCGATCTGTTCTCCTTTCTTTCTTCCTGCATTAACGCTTTGCACTCTCTCTCTCTCTCTTTAGTCTTTTATTCAAATGGACATGGTTGCTTTTCTTTTTTTTTTTTTTTTCTTCTTTCTTTTCCCTCTTCATTAGTTAGCAACTCTCTCCACATCTCTCCTAAGTCTTCCCTCTGCAGACTATCTCGTCCCTAATGCCCCACTTGGTTCTCTCCTCTCCCCCTCATCTCTCTGCTCTTCTCTCCTCAGAGATTACACTCAGACCCTCTCTCTCTCTGCCTCTCTGTTCGTTCTCCTCCTTCCCCCGTTCTCTCACTCTCACACCCTTTCTTATTCGTTCCGATCTGTCCAACAAGGGCGAGTACCATGGTCAGTATTTTTTAACCCCTGACCCCCCGAAGGTTATCTCCCTCTAATTCCATTGGATATTCAATCATGACAGTCACGCCTCACACCTTACTCTCTGGGTGGTCATTGGTCATTTAATTGATTAGCTAGATTTCACCCCCAACCACACACTACCTTCCCCCCTTTTCCTACTTAACTGGCGCCCGTGTGGCTTAAGTCGTGGGCACTGGTCAGTGTAAATTGGCTAGATGAGTCCGGCCCAGGCACTGAGATGCGTCCGGCAGACATCGAGGCGTCGGTCAAACGGCTTTAGTCTGTTGGGTGGATCGTACCCTCTCCGTGAAGCCCCCTCCACTAAGCTTAATTGGCTGGGCCCGACCCCTGGGCCCCTCTATGTGGCGCCTAGCTGTTTGAGTTAAGCTTATGTCCGAACAAATTGGCTGGCGACTCCACGGTTGGGTTGTTTCATTTTTTGTCCGTGACAATTTCCCCCTTGCAAAAGACCATGCTCCGCATTGTCTCAAAACAACGGTACAAAAAAAAACCGAATTTGCTGACACACAAACTACAAAGTGCAAAGTTTTTAAAAATACTTTACAACCAACGGTTTATAAATTATAAAATATATCCTTAGTGAATACCCCTCCAATGATTATCATTGACGTGCGCTCTTGCGTTATTTCAAATTATTTTATAACGACCTCTGTACGCACTTATGCGATTCCCTACCTGCGGATTTGCCACATTTCTCTTCACAATTTCTATGAAAAGCACAATATAATATGCTCACGATCCATGACACTTCACTGAGGGAAACTCCATCCTCACTTATTGCAAATAATGCATCACTACACAAGCGACTGTATGCTCCAAGCATAAAATACATTCACATGAACAAGTCTCACAAAGAAAATATGAACAAGTCTCACACAGAAAATATGAACCATGCCAACGGGAATGAACCCATATCCAAATCAACATAACTGTAAAACCCAAAACCCTATTATCAACAAAGCACCCTGGATATGACTGACTTCCTCTGAGTTGCAGCTTGTAGACTACACGGCTTAAATAGTCAGCCCGACATTCTGTCGACCTGGAATGTACTGCACTCGATACCTGTAGGGCTGCAATGCCATTGCCCAACGCAGCACTCTGCTGTTTTTCAACTGCGCCTCCTGCAGGAATTTGAGTGGTTGGTGATCAGTCTCTATCACGAACTCCTTCCCATACAAGTATTTGTGGAACTTCTGCACGGCCCACACGACAGCTAAACACTCCTTCTCCACCGTTGCGTACCCTTCTTCACACTTTGTCAACTTCCTGCTAGCATATCTCACAGGAACTCGACCCCTTCATGCTCCTGTAACAATACTGCACCTATCCCACCACCTGATGCATCTGTCCGCAACAAAATGGTTTGGACATATCTGGTAGCTTCAAGATGGGACGGGAACCTAGTCTTTCCAGCACCGTCTGCAGTGCTTGCTCTGCAGCGTCTGACCATTCGACCACTGCCGGTTTCCCTGCCTTGACCAAATCACTGAGAGGACTCGTGATTGCAGCAAATTTGGGACAAACTCCCTATAGAACCCAATAAAACCTAGCAGACTCCTGACTTTTTTTTGGGTCTTTGGTCTCTCTGATTCTCTCTTCTCCCCTTTCCTCTTTCCGGCTGCTTTGTGCGCCCCCGACAAAAAATGGGAACTCCAGGTTTGGGGAAAAACCAACCGGCACTTTGTTGGTCTGGCTGTGAGTTTGGGCTTCCCTCAACCTCTCTAAACTGCCCCGCTGCCTCATATGCCCCTCCCTGTCTCGGATGTTTTCGAATTCACCCCTGAAATTCACTACCCCCTTCCAAAACCCGTCAATAACTTCCTCCGTCCCCTACGCCTACCCTTCATCAGTGACCATCCCTGTATATTTTCGGAAACTCAGGCAACAAATCCCCCCTTCTTCGCTGGGCTCCTTCCCTCTCAATGCTGCTGCGCCCTATGTCTGAGTCCACCCCGAATTATTTGCGGAAAAAAATTCGCATGGAAAATTTTATTTCCCATTCACATCAATTCGGAACCCCCGCCCGCCTTTTTCAGTGTGGTAAAGGGTCCTTTCCAATGCATCACAGTTGTTTTGACCCGTGGGAAGCAGTAACGGGATTTACTCCCCCTTGGGGAATGCTTCCTAACCTTCCCTGCTATTGCTTCTTCGCCGACCCTACCCTTTCTGAAACCCTTTTCCTTTGAAACCCTTAATTTTTCCTACGTGCCCCCCCCCTTTGGGAAAAGGGCGAATTTGGGCCGACAGATCAATAGCCACCTTGAACGGTTGTCAATTAAAGGGGGATTTTTAAGAGGGCCCTTCCTCTTCCCCCCCCTTTGTGGCTGCCCTTTTGAACACCGTCACTGCATGCAGAAACGCTTGATGTCTGCCATTGCTCCTGGCCAATGAAAGTATCAAGATTCGGTCACTTTTTTGCTGGTGGAGATGCCCCGCCATGGCGACCGTCCCCACGATGACGTTGTCACGATAACCCCTGGGGACCTCTAACTGAGTGGTCACCTTACCGTCCCCCCTTGGTGAACACCGGTACAACAGCCCACCTTCAAAAGGGAAAACTCGTTCACCCCTCAAACCCTCCTGTTTTTTCCCACCCTTTGCCAATCCCAAGTTTCACAGCGAGGGGTCTTTTTCCTGCGCGCCCCTAAACTCTCGGCGACACATCTATGCCTGATTTCCCCTTGCGGCGAAACGGTTTATAAACCCTTTTTCCTCCTTTGCTCCGTTTTTGAACTGCTGCCCCGTGGCAGTCAAAACTCAGGTCCCCGGGTCCCTTGCCTGGAATTTTTCCCAAATGATAAATCATGAAGGGGTTTCTCCATCACCAACGCAGACAACTCCCCCGAAAAGTAAGGGTCGTATTCTATCTTAGCAACTGGAAACCCCCTACAGTCCCATCGAAGAGTACGGGTCTGGTTTTGCCCTGTCAAATCCCCTTTCTCGACCACGTTGTTCGTTACCCCGATGAACAACCAGTGTCTCAAAAACCTTTCACCCCTGCGGGCCCAAAATCCCCCCTTCTCCACGGGGTAACAAACCACTCGCCTAGGCCCTCCACCCCTGACATGACTGGTCCATGCTACCTGGGCCGCACCCCACCCTTTTAGATGAACCCTTTTGGTTCCACTGGGGGTCTTTTCCCCTTGACGACCCTTATCGACTTTTGCAAGGTGCTGCCTTCGGGAACCCGCGCAATCCCTCGCCACATGCCCCTTCTGTGAAAATGAAACACCAAATGCCCCTTTTCCCCTTCCTTCTGCCCCCCCACGGGGTTTGCAGACTTTGCGGAAAACCCCCTGGTCTCCTTGCATCTTCTCCCCTGTCCCCCTAGCACCTTTTCTCCTCACCTTAGTGCCCAAGTGCCTCTCTATACCCCTCTGCGAATTCAAAAACTCTCCGCTGTCTCGGGCTGTCTCCTTTCAAATGTATGGTTAACTCAGGCCCCAAAACCCCGACAAAACTGTTTTCATTAAATAGCCCCTTTTAACTCAGCGAATCTTCTTGTACCACCAACTCTAACCATTTCTCAAAATAGTTTTATTTTGCGTCACCCCAAAATGGTGTACGTCTCCCTGTTGATTTAGCTGAACGAAAATTTTCCTGAACCCCCCCTGTGAGGTCAAATCCTTTATCAACGATTTTAACGGAAATCGGGTTGTTTGGGGGTAACGCAGTGAAAATCGTAATCCTTACCCTCAGTAACGCCGACAAAAAGAGCCCACTCTTTGGGGCCAACCTGACTGGTTGCAAACGTTTAAACGACCCGATGTATGCACAATCGAATCGGTCCCTTCGAGAAATTTTTGGCAACTTTGGGGGGGGGGGGGCATAGCTGCGCACAGAGTCATGGGAAAATGAATACCATACGGGGTTCCTTGGGATTTCCCCTTTTTCTACTCTAATTGGACCTTTAATCTTTCCCTTTCCTGCTTTATTCTTTTTGTTTCCTGCGCTTCCCTTCTTTCGTTTCCGCGCTTCCCCTTTTTTTTGCTCCTGTTCATCTTTCGTTTCCCGCGTTTCCTTATTCTTTCTGTTTTCCCGCGTTTTCCCTAACCCTTTTCCCGTTCTGCTATTTCGACTGCGATACGGGGTCTTTCCGCGGTTCATCCCTTTCCATCTTTTTTTGGTTTTTAACGAATGCACGCAACTCATCTCCTAGTAACCCAGATCACGAGCGACGCTCCAATTTTTTCAATAGGGGGTTCTTTTTTCCGCCCTTTTAAACTCCTTTTTTTTTTTTTTTTAACAAGATTTTATACTCACACCAAACTGGTGGTTCCGACACGAGTGACAAAAACACAATTAAGAAAAGATAATATCCCTTTGGGGCAACGAATTAGTTTTTATGGACGCCCAGCGCCTGACCCAAATAGAAGCGAATTTAGGCAATCTGGCGAAATGATTCTGGGGAAATGCCAAGCCCAGTATTAAACTATCTTTGGGAAACAATGCCAAGCCTAGTATTTAACTTTTTGGGAAAATACGTAAGACAACCCCTTGTCTTAGGTTACAATATTGAAACCCCCACTTCTCTCTGAGAAGTTTAACAATTATAATAAATGGGGCCCGAAAAATCCTGGCGGTCGCCAATAAATTGTCAAACCCCGGGGGATGTGATGGAGGAAACTAGCGCACAGCCAAACACACCACAGCTTTCTTAGATCTATTCATATATCATGATTGTCACATAAACCACTAGTAAAGTCTATAACTTTCTACACAGTTCATAGAAAAGAACCATCAATCTATGGAACAAACAAAATAAAACATTTTTCTCTTTCCCCCGAATTAAAAAAATCATTTATCAAAAAAATTCATTTGCTCCCCGGGGAAAATAGATTTCTACTTTACCCGGCCCGGTGATCTTTAACTATTACGAATCACTGTCTTTTTTTTTTCCTTTTTTTTTCTCACTGTCACTTTCACAACACGACACAACTGCTGGCACTGGTGTTGGTCTGCTTGCACCGGTCAAGCTGGACTGCTGGCACCGGTCAGGCTGGACTGCTGGCGTTGGTCAGGTTGGACTGCCGATGAAAGTGGCGCTGGCCAAGTATGAGGTCGAAACCCCGGTTCAGATAGAACAGTGACTATCGCATCGATCTGTTCTCCTTTCTTTCTTCCTGCATTAACGCATTGCACTCTCTCTCTCTCTCTTCTAGTCTGCTCTTATCAAATGGACATGGTTTGCTTTTCTTTTCTTTTTTTTTTCTTCTTTCTTTTCCTCTTCATTAGTTAGCAACTCTCTCCACATCTCTCCTAAGTCCTTCCTCTGCAGACTATCTCGTGCTAATGCTCCACTTGGTTCTCTCCTTCCTCCCTCATCTCTCTGCTCTTCTCTCCTCAGAGATTACACTCAGACCTTCTCTCTCTGCCTCTCTGTTCGTTCTCCTCCTTCCCCCGTTCTCTCACTCTCACATCCTTCTTATTCGTTCCGATCTGTCCAACAAGGGCGAGTACCCTTGGTCAGTATTTTTACCCCTGACACCCCGAAGTTATCTCCCTCTAATTCCATTGGATATTCAAATCATGACAGTCACGCCTACACACCTTACTCTCTGTGGTGGTCAATTGGTCATTTAATTGATTAGCTAGATTTCACCCCCACCACACACTACCTTCCCCCCTTTCCTACTTAACTGGCGCCGTGTGGCTTAAGTCGTGGGCACTGGTCAGTGTAAATTGGCTAGATGAGTCCGGCCCAGGCACTGAGATGCGTCCGGGCAGACATCGAGGCGTCGGTCAAAACGGCTTAGTCTGTCTGGGTGGATCGTACCGTCTCCGTGAAGCCTCTCCACTAAGCTTAATTGGCTGGGCCCGACCATGGGCCCGTCTATGTGGCGCCTAGACTGTTTGAGTTGAAGCTTATGTCCGAACAAATTGGCTGGCGACTCCACGAGTTG
>CM031600.1:85238469-85243469 GCA_018398815.1 Conus ventricosus
CCCCCCCCCCCCCCCCCCCCTGGGGTACTTTCCATCCGTTTATTCCTGACACGTATTTAGGCTGCTTTATAGCTAGTGCAACAATTAAAGAAAAACAGAGGGAGAATCTAATTGTTGTTTCTGCTGCTTCTGTCTGACACTGAATGTTCTTTTCGTTGTCGCTGCCTGTGCTATACTACAAATATGATGTTGCTGTAGTTCCCTTTCTGCGTTTTCTTTTGTGTATTGCCCCCCACCCCTCACCCCTCGTCCACTTCCTTTCATTTCCTTTTTATTTATTTATTTTTGTCCACTTCCCTTCGCCATATGTCTTTGCTATTTCAAACATAAAAATGTATTCCGTTCGACAGGAACCTTTCACAACAGACACTGAATATTTCAGCCACTGATGTGCTAAAATTCCAATAAACGTAGCATAGCATTTCTTGGCCATTCATGTTCTGCTAAGATTCCAATAAACGTAGCATCATATCTTGGCCATTGATGTTCTGCTAAAATTCCAGCAAACATAGCATAGCAAAGCTTGGCCACTGATGTCTGATGAAATTCCAGCAAACATGGTACAGTATGTCTTGGCCATTTATGCCTGATTCCACATGGTACAGTACATCTTAACCGTTTACGTTCTGAGGAAATGCCAGCAGACAGTTGGAAGAAACTCCAGAGAGAGCTGGACGGCAGAATGTCTTCAGAGTAGAAGCCACCCACCCCCCACCCCTGCTCGCCCCTTTCCGTCTCTTCATGCAAAATTTTCGACTCTGAACACCTGCGCAGCCGCATCCATGACTCTTGAATGTCCTTCTGCTGACCGCTCCTGGAACAGAACCTGTCTCTCTTTCTTACCTTCTGCGGTACACAATGTTGCTGCTGGCGCATCTTACAACATGATTTTTTTCCTCCGGCAGTACTGATGGCATAGTATAGCATATCCCAACTGATGATGTTCTGCTGATATCTTAGCAGACACAGGTGGCTGTAGTCTATTCTGTGGCAATCACTCTGGCAGTATTTTCTTTTTAAATCCATGACGTTGGGAAGCGAAATGTCAAATGGGCAAATACTAAATCGTGAGGAAGATGCCCATCTTTTTTCCGTCCCTTGCTGTATTATCTTCCCTTCTCCGTCTGTTGGAGAGGAACAGGTACCTATTTGCACAGTGGGGTAGATTAGAGTGGTGTGTGCGAGCGAGAGCAAACTACGCACGGTAGTGCTAAATTTCGCCTTCCAGAGGCCTCTAACCCCTGCTGTAAAGCGCTCGCCTCCCTGCGCATCCCCTTATTCCCTTCCACTGTCCCACCCCTCACTCCCTCACACGTTAAGGTGAGGAGAGGGCAGGAGAGCGGTGAAGCTGCCTTCTCTCTACCAATCTCGCAAACCCAACGGCTATTTGGCCTCCGACTCTATAGCGCGATGACCGGCTGTGTGTGTGTGTGTGTGTGTGTGTGTGTGTGTGTGTGTGAGGGATTGAGAGAGAGAGAGAGTCACTTCTTGAGGGGAGGGAGAGGAGAGAGAGAGAGAGAGAACCTAAACGTAATGTTCATTTTTTACCTGCTTCTTATTAATATGTTTTCAACTCAGACCCTGCTCCAAGATGTTCTGGTTTCATTTTTTAGATAAATACAAATATGACATTAACGATGATAGCGCTAGTAATAATAATGCAGATTTCTATGAAGCTCATTTCTGATGAGTTCAAGGCGCTCACAAAAACGACCGTACAAAATAATCAGTGTCCAAACACTGTCTACATTCACTTCCCCCAACTGCACATGAATGTGTGCACTAATAGCACATCAACATTTCCCATTCCCGCTCACCTCATCGCCTCACCCCAAGGCCGAAGAAGGAGGAGGGGGAGGGGGGGACGTCCTGAGGGGAAGGGGAGGGGGTCTGCTCCGCCACTCCATGTGGAGATATTCGTGTGACATTGGGCGAAATGAATGGGGGTAAGGAAACCTGTTTGTTCCCCATTCTGTCTTCAACCCGGTTGAAAAAAAGATTGGGTGAGGAGCTCCCTCCCCACCTCCACCACCACCACCACCCGCACCCGTCTAAACCCCCACCCCCCCCCCCCCCCCCCCCCCCCCCCTTGGAGAGGAGAGTTTCCTCCCCCGCTCCCCAACCCCCAGGCTTCAGAAAGTAGTGACCCACTCTTCTCACGTATTATGCACTCTTCAGCCCCCCCCCCCCCCCCCCCCCCCCCCCCCCCCCCCCCCAACCTCTCTCTTCGGAAAGGACTTAGATGTCATGCAAAACGGCATCGGAGACAGATTTTGTTTCAAACCGGTCTTTTGAATGGTGACTCGATTTGTGAGTTGAATCTTGAATTCTGTTTTGTGTATAATTGGCTGCAGCCCTGGTGTGTGTGTGCTCCACGATCGGCTGGGCTATGTGACAACTGACTTTCACTCGCTTCATCTTGAGTGTCATCCTGGGGTACCTGTTCCTCGTGTTGGCTGGTTTCGGGCTTTTTGCAGTGTGTGACGCATTCAGCCGCATTTTCTCTCCTTTATCTGTATGTCTGTAGGATTTTGTCTGTTTTCTTCACTCCTACAGGTTTTTTTTTTTGTTAGAAACATATGGTCCGTCCATTTGCTGTTTATTTACTTCTTTGTAGCAATGTCAAATGCGGCAACATTCACATGTCAGTAAGCTAGGATGGTACGTTGATTTGTGGTGTACATGGCCGTGGCGGGAGGGGGGGGGGGGGGGGAACGCAGTACTTTATAAGACAAAAATTTCTGTCTGATCTCTAATCACGAAAAACAGCTTGCTCGTGGCGAAGATTAAGGAGACAGATTAATGAAAGAGAGCTGAAACACACATCTCTCTCTCTCTCTCTCTCTCTCTCTCTCTCTCTCTCTCTGGACCTGAAGTGATCAGAGTGTCAGTCTCTCGGATAAGGCAATGAACCCCGGGCATGTGTTGCTGTGTGTTGTCGTTGCATGGAGAAGATCCATTGTATCAACAAGGAAGTTGTCCTTCGGAAAATAATGTAAACGTAAAATCCAAATTGACAGGTGAACAAGAACAATACAGGCATGAAACAGGGAGGATGAATAATGATATGGAGACGCAACATCCCCGAATTTTACACAGAGAAACTTGTGACAATGGAGTTGCACAGTACAATACCACACAACATAACACAACGCAACATAACACAATACAACACAATTACAACTTGTAAAACATACAATGAGAAGTGAAGGGTTTGAATATGTCGTGAGCCTCTAGAAAGAGCTGCTGCGATTGTCAAGTGGTTTTCATCAGGCGTTGAAGAAGAAACGAAGCAGCTAATATCTTAGGCTTTCTATTACCTGTTAAGCAGTTTGAGTGAAGAGTACCTTCCCTTTAATCCTTTCCTCCCCCGAAAAGTCACGGCTAACAGCCCAGACGATCAGAGAGAGAGCGAGAGAACATCAGGGATCAAAGACTAGGCACGACTTTAAACTCTAAAGTGAAAATCAAAGACAAATGCCATGTTATGAAACAAAAAGATCTGTTCAAATGGGATTTTCCAGATCACGAAGGTCAGCAAGGAACGAATGTTGATCTTGATGCTGTTGATTTGCTGCTGTGGCGATTGCTGCAGTAGTTGTAATAGTAGTACCAGTAACAGCAGCAGGGGCAGACGAATTTTCTCTGTGTGTGTGTGTGTGTGTGTGTGTGTGTGTGTGTGTGTGTGTGTGTGTGTGTTGGGGGGGGGGTGATGGTGGGATAAGAGTGGAGAATAGTAGGTAAGGGATATTACGGTAGGCATATGGGTCATTGTCAGCGCTATCGCCACCATCAACGCCGTCACCCCCAAAAAAGTCATCATCATCATAATCATCATCACGGCCATCATTCATCGCCTTCAAGAAGTGAACGACTTTATAAACGAAGAAGTTTCACTCAAACGCCTCTTTTAAACAGAAAAACCATCAGTTGAAGAAAAGAGAAAAGAGAAAGAAAGAAAGATCCACGTCGAACTGAAGGAAGCCAAGCTGCGTCGGCAAGAGAGCACGGGCTGCAGCAGACGACTTGCTAGCAATTAATGACAAACCCGCACAAGAGAGCTGTCAATTATCTCCCCTGCGCCCCGCCCCACTCACTTCCTCCCATAATGCTCCCCTCTGACGGCCATTTTCTCATTTTCTCAGCGGGAGCCTCGCGCTCCTAGACGAGTTCTATCGGATCGTCTCACTCGCACCCTCTCATCATCCACTGAGATCGCTGGTCGTTCCACTAAGGCTGCTTGTTTCGCTTGGCAGCCTTTAACTGTATGTGGTTTGGGGAAACCAGGGGGGTGAGTGAGAGAGAGAAGGCTTGAACATTATCAAGTGGGGGCTGGAGTTTCCTTTTCATGCCGGTCGTGTACTTCCAAGTTGTCCATGTTTAGGTTAGTCTGAAAGATTGACGGTTATGTTCTGGTTGATGTAGATCATCTGTTACAATTCGGGCTTCGGCGAGTTTTCGATTAGTACAAGGCGTACGGGGTGATTAGTATACGGCACTGATTATGTTAATGGAGGGGGGGGGGGGGGAGTAGAGTATACTGGCCTGTTTTATTTACGATAAGGAGTACCTGAGGAACTAGTTTTGTTTATTTCTTGCGTAATTTCCGGGACGGGATGGGAAACTAATGTCTTCGCGAGCTGCGAGGCGATATCACGATTATGTCGATGATTTTATTTATGCTTGCTGTTTCTACTTCACATTGTGACTTTAAAAAATCAGCTCATTTTCTGGTTCAAACAAAACCGCCATGCTGAAATGGACGGTGAAAACAAACACAAATAGTTGTGGTATTATCAAAGTTGGGGAGGGGTGCTGAATATACTTCACTTTCATTACACAAAAAATAGTGCAGATATGGTGTATGAAGATTTAGGCTGAGAGCTTATTAATAATTTGACAGAAATGCGCAAAAAGAATACTTCCCTGATAGTAGTCAGCATACCAATACACAAAACAATACTCCCCTGATGGTAGTAAGCATATTAATTCAGAAAAGA
>CM031600.1:85263469-85273469 GCA_018398815.1 Conus ventricosus
TTTTTAGTCTGTGTCATTCTGCTTCTCTTTCTCTGTCTGTGTCTTTCTCTCTCCCACTCACGCCCTCTTTTCTCTCTCTCTCTCTCTCTCTCTCTCTCTCTCTCTCTCTCTCTCTCTCTCTCCCCCCCCCACTCCTTCCCCATCTCCCTCCCTTCCCCCAACCTCTCCCTCACCCTTCTGTTACAAACACTCATACTATGCACCCTCTCATCCCCGAAAATCACCCCCATCCCACCCCCCACCCCCACCCCCTACTTCCCATCCCACCTCTACCTCCCTCCTCCTTCTCCTCTTCCTCCTCCTCCTCTTCTGCACGTTCTGTTCAAACAAGCCTGGGTTGCTTAACCGCTCATTAAGGCCCAATGATGGAACAGCCTACAGCCAAACAGCTCCCAATGATGGAACAGCCTGGGGCCGGCCATAGCCTGGCTTCTGGTGCCCACTCGGCTGGTTTTCTCCCCTGGACGAGTGTGGCACGGGGCTCTGGGGCAGGCCTCTGGAGAGAGAGGGGGGGGGGGAGGGATGCTTGAGGCGAGGGAGAGTGGAGGAAGGTGGGGGTCGGGGTGCTTGGGTCGGTCGGGGGTGGGGGTTGAGGGGAGGGAGAGGGGAAGGGGGGGGGGGAGTCTGATGTTTGGGACCCCCACTTGTGATGGGGTGTGGGCAATGGGAGTTCTGGCGCCCACATCAAATAGGACGTAATGAAATACAGTGCGGTCATCATTCTCCCGGATGACAAGTGTGTGTGTGTGTGTGTGTGTGTGTGTGTGTGTGTGTGTGTGTGTGTGTGTGTGTGTGTGTGTGTGTGTGCTAGGCAAGTGGGATGGTAGGCGGCAAGCTTTGGAGGTGGGGCGGGGGCAGGATTGATCCAGAGAAAGAGAAGAGTGAGGGGGGGGGGGGGGGGGGAGAGAGATAGAAAGGTGGGGTGATTGGGTGACTAACAGAGATGGGTAAGAGTACAGTTGCGTCAGGAGTTGTAGGCGTTAATGTCTGCCGATTTTTTTCACTCCCCTTTTCCACCTTCATACTCCAAAATCTCCTCCCCCATCTCCCTGCTAAATCTGTGCTGGCACCGTGTTGTTCACTTTGTTCTCTGTCCATCTGTCTGCCCCCCCCCCCCCCTCTCTCTCTCCTCTCTCTCTCTCTCTCTCTCTCTCTCTTTCTCTCGCTCGCTCGCTCGCTCGCTCTCTGAGACGGATATTTTTGCAGAGTTAATACATTCATCATATTCATTCTGATAAAGGCAAATGGGATACCACAGGTAGAATTCAAGGCCCAAATTGTGGTGATTCTGAAAGAACCCAACTTTTGTTGTCTTCAACCGCCGTCATCGCTTAATTGTATTAGGAATGGGGAAATGATGATGTCCTGACCATATGCCTTGCCATGTTGCCTGTGGTTTTACAGTGAAGCCTGTCCAAATCCCCAGATTCTGTGGATTTCTCCCTCCATACCCATTCCTCCTCCCCCCCCCCCCCCCCCCCCCCCCCCTTTTTCGGTTGTTTTTGTTCTCCACGCTGGGGTTTCTAACAACAGCGAGCGGACCCCTAATTGCCGGCTATATTACACAGCCTCGTTTGGAGTCGATGTTCCGGACATGCGCAGAAACTAATTTACGGGTTGTCGTCTGCTCCGCACCTCGAGGGAAGAGCGACCTGGGTGACCTCCCCTCGCTGTCGACACGGTGTGCGTGCTGCTCGCCGGAGGGTGCTTCAATATCATCTGTGTTTAAACATCAAAGGCAGGTCGTGGACTGTCAGTGGTGGCGGGGAGCTCTATGAATCACGGCCGGAGCATGACGAGGTCCGGGCCTTTCTGTTGCTGGCCCCGTCTCCCGTCGTTGGAATCGGAGGCAGGGACAGTGGAGAGAGTTCCCTTTGACCTCGTCTGTCCGCTCTCCACTCACTCCGTCTCTCTCTTTCTCTCTTCCTCTCTTCTCCTCTCTGTCGCCGTGAATGAGATCTCCCATCATTTGTGTCTCTGTTCCGTATTGTCATTTTTATGGTGAGAGAGAGAGGAGAGGAGGGGGGGGGGGGCGGGGGGGGGGGGGGCTGGAGAGGGGAGTGGTGTTGTTATGTTTGTTTCAGCGTTTCTCTTTACTCTGCTGTTCGTCCTAATGCTCATTAGATGTCATAACGTTATTAGCTCATGAAGCATAAATGATTCACACAAACATGGAAACAACTACACATTTCTATATTATCAAAATGTTCATTTTATGTTATTCATAACATACCTGACTGCGAGAGGGGAGGGGCGTGGGGATGTTAGGGCTGTTACCATGTCAGTGTCCGCTTTTGTACGTAAATCTAAACAAAACAAATAGACAAACACAAAACAAAAAAGGTCGTTCCAGGCGTGATGAAACTGCATGAAACCATTCTCCTCGAAATTTTAAATCGGAGAAAATACATCTGAATTGAAACATGATCCTTGATTTTGAAATAACATGTTCCATAGTGCATGGTTCATCACATTGTAGACACCATGGTGAGTCCTCAAGACTAAGATATATGAGAGTGTGTAAACGGATGTGTATAAAAAGAATGGGGGGGGGGGGGGGGCGGTGAAATCGGGCCACAGCTTTTCTTCGTTGTGGCCACCATCGTAAGATGGTAGAAAGTCTTGAATCTTTGGACAGATCTGAAAGAACCAGTTATCCCTTTGCGTGTTCTTCCTCATGCCAGAGGTCCTTGGTGTAAGTAAAGTTTGGTGTTGATATGTATGAAGAGGATGGATGATGCGGACAATTCTTCATTTGTGGCATTCTTGACTTGTTGATCGGCAGCCTCATCGCCTCGAATTCCAACACGACTGGGAACTCGAACGAGGATAACGAATGTTGTCAACGCCAGATTTCAGAAAGGTGCTCTAAAAAGCAAGAAAACAAAGAAGACAGTTTCGGAGTTCAAAGTGTTTGTGGTTACGAACAGCAATTAATGGCCTCCAGAGCAGAAAGGGAGTTAGAAAGGATGAACACATTCTTGTATCCAGACTGACAGACCGTCCTGAGTACCAGCAGCAAGGCTGTGAGCTAGGCAGTGCCGTTGGAGCTGTGAGGAGGAATATGCTTTGACATATTCTGATCAGGCGCACTTGAGCAGTAAGCAGCAGAGTCAGCTTCGGCAAACCTGGAACTCTGAAGTAAATATTCTTTGAAACGACGGATATTCCGACTAATCGCCGGGAAAAGTCATGTACGCCAGATAGATGGGACTCCCTACAGAAAGAAGAGAGTTCAACGAGGATTTCCGGTGTCAAACAGGTTCGTGGTGGTTTGGAAATGTTGAAAGTTCATAAACAATTCCAAGCGAAATGTCAGCCATGCACAAATGGGGAAGAATACGTATTCCTAAAGGCGGGACAGAACAAGGACTTCTTTTTTTTCTAATTCGATCAGGAATGTTTGGTGAAACACAATCATTTGTAGGCTATTTAGATTTTTTTTTAAACGGTTCAAACATAGTTTTGAATGAATTTCCGTCAACGGTTGAAGAGAGAAAAGTTCGCCGCCACTACGTACGGGCTGTTGGTAAGGATAGCATGGAACGCACCGAGACTGAAGACCTTCATGGTGAACGCGATCAACCAGATTTAGATGAAGTGTTGAAGAGGCGTAAAAGTACGCAGCTATAGTCCATGTTAGTCATGTGTAGCATATCTTGATACAGACCTGCATGTACACACAAGCGTACACATTCAAAATTTCTATGTAATATACATGTACAGTAAACACACGAAGATCTAGAAGAAAAAAACAAACATTTACCAATATTTCCAATTTAACTCTATAAAAGAAGGCGAAGGGTATAAATATTGCTTGTAAGATAACTGAAATAACTTGAGTTTGAAGGAAGTAACGGGTGCGAATACTTGAATGACAGACAGTTCCAAGCCTGTGGAACAGCGGAAACCACGAGATTTGTGTTTCAGCCGACATGTGACAGAGAAGTTGTTTCACAGCAGAAAAGAGCGAGCAGATCAAATTGGCGTAAAGCGAGTGTGGCGCTGAAACAAATGCTTGTAGTTTTGTACATAATTTTCTCTCTGAGACCAGATGCCGGAAAAGTTTCATCGTAAATGGAGCGCAAAATCACGATGCAATGCTTTGAAGAAAACATGGACATCGAATTGTCGAGCTTTTTGCAGTGGTGGAGGAGAGAATTAGAGCAATCAGAGGCCAGTTGCAGTAGTGTAGTCTACATAAGATACTGGAAGCAACCAGTCTATGTAGCAGTAAGGGATTTTCATGATTAAACAGATCCTTTTCAATTTCAAATAAACCTGACAGATTTTGAAGTACGTTCTGTCATTGACAGAGTGGAGTCCATACAATGCTTAGGTTTGATGCTCTCTTGGTGAAGGAAGTATCACTGGAACCTACGGTAAAGGAAGAAGGCAAGGATATGTTCAGAAGCAGCAGATCTCGAAAACAGGAATGCCTCTGTCTTGTCATCATGAAGTTTCTCAAGAATCGTGGTCATCCATGACTTTACATTAAATACAGTGTATTGGTGTTTTAGTGTCTGTGAGTGAGTTTCTGAGAGTGTACAGGACTGTTGGGTTGAGTGCTATCTGGAAATACGTGGTCAGGTAACTTCTGCTTTATGGGGGGAGAAAGTAGTGTATTATGCATGCAAATAAAACAGGCCGAAAACTGAGGGTTGTCACACACACACACACACACACGCACACGCACACACACACACACACACACACACACACAGAGGAATTAGAGTGGAGGGCAAACTGTGTTACGTGTTGCTGTCGGTCATGTAACTATGGGCGGTACCAATGAAGACCTTTTACATCGAACAGCAAATACAGCTGCCAGACAGGCAGGGAGAACAGTCTGATCGACAGTGTCCAGTGTTGCAGGTGTCGGCCAAAAGAAGAAAGGACAGTTTGTCCAATTCCATGGCAACAAGTGCTGTTTATAAGACGAAGAAGAGGGAGTCTCCGTGCTGGGTCTGGTTTTGTAGGACTTTGTTCCAGTATTCGGTGCTGCCGCGCCGGCACGTCAGTTCGTTTCTTCAGTTGCTGCAACTGCCAACTTCTGCTACTGCTGCTGCGCACCGTAACTATTCTGTTATCGGGGCTTAATGTGCAACTTGCCTCAAGTCGTGCTTGGAGAGAGAGAGAGAGAGAGAGAGAGAGAGAGAGAGAGAGAGAGAGAGAGAGATTTTTTTTTGGGGGGGGGGGGGCTAATCTATAAACTGCAAAATTACGAAACCTTCCAAAGCACGGGTTTTTTTTGTTGTTGTTGTTGGTTTTTTTGTTTTTTGTTTTTTTTTTTCTTTTTTTTTTTTGGGGGGGGGGGGGGGGGGGGTTATGACGTTTTCGTCCTCCAGTGATTCACCCGACAAAACTTTTAACCGGTCGACAGTTTTTTCTTTTGTTTTTTTTTGGTAAGTTATTTGCTGGCACTGAGACAAAAAAAAAACCCGCAATCTAGAGTAGATGTAAGTAGTGTATGGGTACCTGAATCAGTTCAAGGAAGGTTAAGGCGGCGGAAGGAGAGGGATGGATACGCCACCTTTCAAAATGCCGTGCCCTGGACACAATGAATCTCTCATAATTCAGTGCTCCAACGGCCATTTGGGTATAGAGCTTTAACCTTTCAACTCTTAACCTTTGTCAGCCAAGGACGAAGCTTTCTCCGACAAATTCCATAATCTTTGTATAAATCATCAATCACCACCTCTCCTGCCAATAAAAATTTCACGATTTTCTTTGTTTTTTCTTCTTCTTTTTTTCTTTTCGTGTGCACATTTTGGTAATCAACCGCTAACACTTTTCGCCCCGCGATTATGATGAACATTAACCGGTGGCGAAAGTTTTTACTGCACGTTTTTCGTTCCGTCATTTTTACACGAGCATGAAGTCATTCTTTAAGGGGTTGGCACTTTTGGCAGTTTGCCGCTAACACTATCAACAACCCCCAAAACACTTTATTACACACGATTTAGATGTACATTAACCAGGAGCTCCGAATATGGCCAAGGTTAACAGAACAGACCCACCTCTATGGATTCCCAATATGACAACTGACACGCAAAGTCGCCATGGCATCCGGAAGGGAAAATCGTAACCGGAAAATCGCCGAAACGCCGTTCCCTTTGACGAATCAGATCAGGGGCGTCCGGTCACGTGACTTAATGAGCGGCCAAAATGGACGCCAAATCTCAGTGGCGTGGACGGTAATACCGGGGTTATAGCCGTGAAAAAGGGCGAAATCTGATAACGGACGGGTCGAGGCTCTCTCTCTCTCTCTCTCTCTCTCTCTCTCTCTCTCTCTCTCTCTCTCTCTCTCTCTCTCTCTCTCTCTCTCTCCTCTCTGTGCTTTTTTCTTCTTCTTCTTCAGAGCCCTATTATCATTTTATGTGTCTGTGTCTGTAGTGATAACTTTGTTGTCTGTCTCTTTTTTGTCTGCCTCTTTCTGTCTGTCTGTCTGTCTGTTTTCTCTCCCCTCTCTCTCTCTCTCTCTCTCTCTCTCTCTCTCTCTCTCTCTCTCTCTCTCTCTCTCTCTGTTATTCTTTATAACTTTACCCCCCCCCCGTCTCTCTCTGGCTGTTAGTCTCTATGCTTAACCCCGGCTGTTAGTCTCTATGCTTAACCCCCTCTCTCTCTTTCTCTCTCTCTCTCTCTATTAACATCCCCTCAATCTCTCTCTCTCTCTCTCTCTCTCTCTCTCTCTCTCTCTCTCTCTCTCTCTACCTCCTCCTCTTTCCCCCTTTCTCCTCATCGACCTCTCTCGCTCTCTCTCTCTCTCTTTTTGTCTCTCTCTCTCTCTCTCTCTTTTTGTCTCTCTCTCTCTCTCTCTCTCTCTCTCTCTCTCTCTCTCTCTCTCTCCTCTCTTCTCTCTCTCTCTCTCTCTCTCTCCCCAATGCCACGATGTGAGAAAGAGAAGGAGCAGCAAGGGAGAGGAAAAAAGCATCAAGGCAATGTCATTGGCGGGGGTGAAAGGTTGGCGATTGGGTTACGGCTGGTCCCATCATCAGGGCCCAATTTAGGACTGTGGCTAGGACCAGGGACTAACGGTCTCTTTGATGTGGTGTCGGCTCCTGCATAGTGCCCTGGCCGTTCCAGACCCATACCGGCTTATGTCAGAGCCGTACTAGCTGGCGTCAGACCTGTACTGGCAGAGGCATTGCTGTTGTCAGATTAAAAAAACAAACAAAAAAAAACAAAACCTGGCGGGACTGTTGCCGGCTCATATTGGTTGGAATCTGTCTGGAGTCAGACCTTTCGTCGCTGGATTAATTCTGGCTATTTTCAGTGTAATACCAAATGGAAACTAAGTCAGATACACTCGGGTATTTTTTTTCACGTATATCAAGTATACCCAAAGGTATTTTTCACGTGTGCTAAATATACTGAGGGCATCGTTTGTTTACATGAAATGTAACTGAAGCATCTCATGCGTTTGCGACCTGTACGCGTTCTCCTTACGTCACGCAGTTTTGAACTCTAATGCTCTTCAATTTGTCCTCTGGAAGATAACTGGGTTACCAGATCATGTCGACTGCATGGCACGGTTGAACCGTCATCCACAAGAGTCTAGTCTGTCAGCCCATGGTGCCAACTTCTGTGTCACGCCATCTAGCCAGGTCAGCCTTTGATTCTACATACACCCAAAGAGTAAATCGGGGAATCGCCGCCGAGGCAAGCGTTCCGTAATCCAGTACATTTTCTTTGGTGAAAATAGTGGCGTTAAAAGTGCGTAACGCGAGGATTGCGATGCTATGGATCTCACTTTCGCTGTGGAGGTCATGTTTTCACGTATGTTTTTTAAGCATTTCTTTATTGAACAGATGTGTACATAAACAAAACCATTGAACTGAAGCAACAACAAGCAATAGCTTATGATGCGCTTAGAGACGGAAAATTTAACTACAATAAACACATCGGCGGATCCCACAATCAACATTGATACGGAAAAGAGAAAGAAAAATTCTAAATATTATAAGGGAAAAATTAAGAACATCTTGAATTGAAAAGAAAGGAAAGAAGATAGAACGGATCAGAAGAATATAACAGAGAACGGATCAGAAGAATATAACAGAGAACGGATCAGAAGAATATAACAGAGAACGGATCAGAAGAATATAACAGAGAACGGAACAGAAGAATATAACAGAGAACGGAACAGAAGAATATAACAGAGAACGGAACAGAAGAATATAACAGAGAACGGATCAGAAGAATATAACAGCTATGCAATTATTACTTGTGCACAGTTTTGAAAATGCTTTCATTTTCTGCCCTGCTTAAAACTTGGTAACCAAAAAGAAGTGTGTGAGTATCAAAGCAGTTAGGATTGAGAGTGAATATTGTATTCATTCTTATCTGTATGTAGTTTGCACAATCTAGCAGGTAGTGCTCTGCGTTTTCTGTGTGATGGCCACTCGCACACTTTGGATCGGTTAGTAAATGTCTATTGTGTAAGTTGTGTTTAATGTCACTCTTTCCTAAAGGCAATCTACAACGGTTTATATTTGATCCTGCCTCAATCCAGTATAATAGTAGAAGGGAACAGTGGTGTCTGAAGTAGAAAACGTTTGAATTGGCTAATAGAGTTTGTTGACTTGATATCGTCTGGAAGGTTGTTCCACAAGATGACTGTGCAGTTCAAGATCGTAGCACTGTTGTTGTTTTTTCGAGTGACCGACGCCTGTGGTAACGATTTTGGTCAGAGACCAGAGAAGGGAGGAGATCAGCTAAATAGTTTGGACAGGCGCCATTATCTATTTTATGAACTTGTATCAGCTTGTGCTTTTTCCGTCTTTTTTGTAATGAACAAAACCCAGACTCTTAGTATCATTTCTGATGACTTGTTCCCTTAACTCTGCCATTGATAATACAAATAGCTTCTGGGTGTAGTTTTTCTAACGTAATGGACTGGGTGTCTGTGCAGTTGTCCCACAAAATGTCTACGAAGTCAAAATGGGGTAAAATAAAGGATTTGTACATCGTTTCTAAAGTCTTTCTGGTTAGTCTGTATTTATATGTTTTTCAGACACGCAATTAACATTTGAACTTTGTTGGCTATGAATCGGATGTGTTCGTCCCATTTGCAGTTGTCTTGAAAAGTTACTCCTAGATGTTTATGGGATTTTGACGGTTCTAGGGTCTTCTTTCCAAATGGAAGTGGTAACATTTGGCACTGATGACGGGTAATATTGACAAGTTCGGTTTTATTCTCGTTAAAGTTAATTTTCCAAAGTTTGGCCCAACGGGCAACTTTCCGAAGGTCAGAATTTAGGACTTCTGCCCTCATGTGTGGATCATTTAAGGCGACCGACGAACTGGTATCGTCGGCAAACAAGTTAATTGTCTTGATTTCATTTACAATATCATTAATGCATAACAAAAATAGTAAAGGACTAAGGACGTACATTTGTCGGTTTGTCTGTCAGTAAGATCACAATCGCACGCACACGCACGCGCTTACACACACACACACACACACACACACACAACACACACACACACACACACATACACACACACACACACACACACACTGATAGAACCTGTGTTAAATCTTGATGCAAAAGATGGGATGCGGCCCAACGATTAACCCATTTAACTTGTCATAAACCGGCAAAGTCGGGGTTCTTTTTCCCTGTACTTTTATTATTGCCAGATGCGGCATTTTGGACATTTTCATAAATTTCTCAACAACAAACATAATGCATGGACGTGCTGGGGAAACAAATCAGCTTTCGTAAATGTCGTTCTGCCTACGATCTGATACTTGGCGTGCAACTGGGGTTACGACCCGGGTTATTCATTCAGTCACTGGGGCCGGAATAGCCCAGTGGTAGAGCGCCGGACTCGTAATCTTGGGGTAGCGGGTTCGAATCTCCGCCGGGCCGTTTCGGTACAGGTTTTTTTTCCCCCTCGGAGTTAACATTGGTTTTGACTCCATTTCCATACAGTCCTTCGAATGAGACTGTACACCGAGGTTCCGTGTGTGAACACACGCATAACATCTTGC
>CM031600.1:85278469-85353469 GCA_018398815.1 Conus ventricosus
AGTAGCACGTACAGTGCTCGGAGGATAGGCTTAACAAAGAAGAGATGCTGGACTTACTGCCAAGGTAAATACCCTCAAAAGTGCAAACTCTATCTGGCATGGTTGTGTGTGTGTGTGTGTGTGTGTGTGTGTGTGTGTGTGTGTGTGTGTTTGTGTGTGTGTGTGAGTGCGCGCGCGCGCGCGCACATGCGCACATGTGTGTGTTGGCATGATGTGATGGGGGTCCTCAAAAATCCTGGGGCTTAACTGTTCTTGAATATGACGTCAGTTCTGATGACATTTCAACAATGGCTGATGCCGAATCAGATCGACCCAGACGATCTAGTTAGCTCCCAGTATATGTGTCTGTCAACGCTGTGGTTGTGATAATTATGAAATGCGCCACAGTACACGAAACGACACTATGCCCAGTTAGTACACACCTGATGCTTTTAAGTCGAAGAGTAGATCGTGGAAAAGGTGAAGACGTTTGCAGACCATGTTGTCTGCTCAATCTAGCCTGTGGCAGTAGCCTGCGTGATGAATTTGTCATGCCGAACAGCATAGTACTAAAATCGACTGTTTCTGTTTTCTCTCTCTTTTTCTATGATGTTTATTGAGAGGAATGGTGCAAATGCTGAAAGTATTACACACATGAAGCACACACAAATTTACCGATCCAGACCAACTATTCAGATCCACTGACATACGACTAAAGTTCTGAAGGTCTGAGAACTGACCAATATTGTAGGTAACTTGCATATGATGTATATTTGTGAGGTTGTGTGTGTGTGTGTGTGTGTGTGTGTGTGTGTGTGTGTGTGTGTGTGTGTGTGTGTGTGTGTGTGTGTGCGTGTAGCACCGTGTGTGATTGTCAAAAGCAGTGTTTATAAAACAGGGACAGAAATGTCACTGTAATTCTCTGTGTGTAACGCATGTTTGTGTGCGTGCGTGTGCATGCGCGCGCACGTTCGTGCACAGTGCGTGTGTACGCATGTGCATAGTAAGCTACGTGCTTGGACTTAGTTCCGAAGTTGGATCCGAAGTCAGACCGGTGTAACATGCTTTAAGTACCACCACACCTAAAATACCACTTCGGTACTTACAGTGTAGTCTCTGAACACTGCGGCAATGTTTTTCGCGTACGTTGTGAACTGTCTTTAAGCGGTAAGAACTATAGCCAACACGCTTAATCAGCTACCTGAGGAAATTACGCTACCCTTTGCCTTCCCAAACCAACAGTTTAAACAGGCTTTGTTTTAACTCTCCCAATAAATCGAACAAATTAATTTTAGCCTTCGTAACGTCTATACACGGAAATCCTGCGAGCACTTTTTTCTTTTTCTTCTCCATCTTTTTCTTCTTCTTCTTCTTCTTCTTCTCTCTCTCTCTCTCTCTCTCTCTCTCTCTCTCTCTCTCTCTCTCTCTCTCTCTCTCTTCTTCTTCTTCTTCTTCTTCTTCTTTTTTTTTTTTCTTGTTTGTTTGTTTGTTTTCTTTTGTTTGTTTGTTAAAATTCTATGGGGGTTTTCCCGGGAAAAAATAATTCAAAGGACACTACTCCAAAATAATCTCTCCAACTTGAATAAGTTGGTTCAAATTACCCCCCTTTCCATGCTACATCACAGTTTAAATGTGGTAGATCGGCACACGGTGAACTCCTGTGTTACGAATGGCTGCTGCTGGTTGACACTTGAACAGAGCGCATCCGTCTGCCGATGTGATGTTGCACTGATCGCCTACAGCAAACTACGCGTCACAATTTTTGCCGTTTGCCTCAGCTTTGTTTCGCGTTGCTGTTTTGGCATGGCGCAGCCACAGAGCGAAATGTGTGCAACACCAAGAGTGACGTCCGATTTCGCGTCAATGGTGCGGGAGTTGAATAAGTAAGCATACGTGAATTCTTTTTTTCAACTAAAATTTTTCGGCAAACGTTTTTTTTCTTTCCCGCTGAATGAATCCTATATGCCGTAGTTACGTGACGTTCAGACATCTTTTCAACAAATCATCGCCGAACTTCTGTTTTCGATAAAATGTAGCTAATCTTTCAGTTTCACGTTTAAAATCCAGTTATTTGTATTTCCTGAACAGAAGATTACGCAAAATATGAATGAAGGTAACAACAAAGAAGGGAAAGTCAAAATTTAAAAGCACCGCATAATACTACGGCTGTTATTTAAAAAGCGTACAGGCCTATCTGTCCCATTTAGCTGCTGATCTGACTTCCTGCTCCTCGCGCATGCGCAAACAGCCTGGCAGGAGGGGTGCAGTTTTTTTTCCCAGCCGCTACCCGAAGACTGACCCAGGCTTACATGTGATCAAATTTATATGCTGGCCTTGGGCCTGTGGGCCCAGTCATCATGGACTCCCGGCGTGTTTGGAAGCGTGTTGTGTGGACAGGGTGCTAATTGCTCAAACATCGCCGACGCTGATGTTGACCGTTCCCCTGCAGCTACGGTGGCGGTGATGGAGGAACCTCTGAGAGATCCAATACTGTCATCCTCACAGACAGGGCCGACGAACCTGGGTCGCGTTAAACAATCAAAAAAAAAAAAAAAGTCCTACTGATAGAACCATCTGTGTGGCATGTGGAGAGAGGTCAGAAGTGCGTCTGGTTCCGAGACCGAAACTACGGGAGTTACAGTTGGGGGAAGGGAGTGCGGGAGGGAGGGGGTATTCAGTGGTGCGTTCAGCTGGGACGATGATTTCCTACTTTTCTATCTGTAACTACTTTCTCCATATTTTTCCCTATTCACCCCCCCCCCCCCCCACCTCCACTCTCACCGCTCCCACCCACCCTTTCTTCCCGCTGTTCATACTGTTCTACCTACCCTCTGTAAATCGAATAGTTGCATTAGCAGAGAAAAACCAATGTTGGTGATCAGTGGGCGTCTGCTACATATTCCTTTTTATTTTGTTCACCTTTTCTGCTTTTCGCGCTCTTTCAAAATTTTCTGCTTTTCCACTCTTTTCCAACCCTCCACTCTTCCCCGTCGTACTACACACACCCTCAGTCTTACTTGCGTCATTACTTTTGTCATTATTTTCCCCATTTTCTCAAGTTCCTTATCTTTCATTACTTGTTCTTACTTTTCCAAAGCTTTCTTCACTTTTCCCGCTACTTTTTCCACTGTCTCTATCTTTAGGTGCTTTCCCCACTCTCCCATTCTTTGTCAACCCTTTTCCGCTTCTTCTGCCATATATCTGACTCGGACTTCTTGTTTTCAATGTCCCATCATTTGCTACCTTTTCCGAACATTTTTCTTTTTCTTTTTCTTTTGTACATTCTGTTTCCTGCTTTCTCTTCCTTTCCGGTTTGTATTTCCTTTCTTAGGTTGCCTTCTCCTTTTACCATTTTTCTGCTGACTATTTTCTACCCGTCCATACTTTTCCAACCTTCAGCTCTTCTTTTTGTTACTTTCTGCCGTTTCTTACTTTCACTTTTACCTTTTTCTTTTTTTTTCTTTTTTTTTTTTAATACTTCTGATTTTTCCCACCCTATACGACTTTCCGCTACCTTTCCACGCTTGATGTTTTTTCCCACCTCAGTTTTCATTCTTCCTATTACTTCTGACGTTTTTTGTTTGTTTGTTTTTTACTTGATTTTTCTGTATTTTCTTGATTTTTTCCCCTTTGTTTCCTACACTCTTGTAAACTTTCCCTCAACCTTTTTCTGCGTATTTTCGTCATATTCTTTCTTTTTTTTTTCGAACCTAAGGAGTTGTAATGAAATTTGCTGCTTTTTCACCCTGTCTTTTCATTATTCTTTTTCATACCAAACTACTCACTACGAAATTTGCTGCTTTTCCTTACAATTCTTTGTTCGTTACTTCTCTTTCCTCCCTTTTTTTTTTGTGCACCTATGTAGTCACAACAGTATTTCCTGCTTTTTCCAGCTATTCTGTCTTCTTTCGTCATGAAGAGTTTATTACGAAATCAGTTTTTTTTTTTCCCGACGTTTCCATCGTTTCTTCGTATCAAAGTGATTACTGCAACATTTGCTGCTTTTTTTCTCTCTCTTTCCTTTCTTCTTTCACATCTAAGTAATCACTATCAACTTTGCTGCTTCTTCTAACTTTTATTTCCTTTTTTGCATTTAACAAGTTGATGCGAAATGTGCTGCCTTTTCTTTTCTTCTTTCTTTCATTCTCTCTTTTTCTCTGTGTGTGTGTGTGTGTGTGTGTGTGTGTGTGTGTGTGTGTGTGGGTGCGCGCGCGCGTGTGCATGCATGCGTACATGCATGTGTGTGTGTATGTGCGCATGTGTGCGTGTGCATGCATGCGTACATGCATGTGTGTGTGCGTGTATGTGTGTGTTGTGTTGTATGTGTGTGTGTGTGTGTGTGTGTGTGTGTGTGTGTGTGTGTGTGCGTGCGTGCGTGCGCTCGCGTGGCCGCCAAAGTAGCTATAATGAATTTTGATGCTTTTTTTTTTTTTTGAGAACTTCTGTCTTTTTTTTTTTTTGGTATCTAAATCGTTTTTACGACTTTTTAAAAAATTTTCTTTCTCTACAGTTTCCTTCGTTTCCCTTAACTAACTAGTTCTTTACTTTTGCTGTTGTTGTTTGTTTGTTTAGTTCGTGTTCATATCTAAGCACTTATTATGTGGATGTACATTTGAGCATGCACACATTGCGTGTACGCTTGATGTGCACACGCAGACGCAAGCATGCACACACACACACACACACACACACGCGCGCGCGCGCGAGCGCGCACGCACGCACGCACAGAGAGAGAGAGAGAGAATGATGAAGGATGGAGGAAGAGGAGGGAGGGAACAGTTAGGTCTTGCACACACTAACACACACACACACACCTCTCTCTCTCTCTCTCTCTCTCTCTCTCTCTCTCTCTCTCTCTCTCTCTCTCTCTCAAGCATGCACACACACACACACACACACACACACACACACACACACACACACACACACATGCACACGCACGCACGTACGTGCACACACGCACGCACACATTGACACGTGTTGTCTCACTTCCGGTCTTCCCTTACGTCTTTCTTGTAGGATTTTGCTTCCTTATATTTGCGACACAAATGTACATTATTTCTTTATATCGTTAGCATTTACTAGCTGCACGTTCTTTCTTTGTTTCTGTCTGCTTTCTTTCCTTCCACCCTCCCTTCCTACCTTCTTTCTTTCTTTCCTTTCTTTCTTTCTTTTTTTCTGCGTACGCAGGCTGATACTCCTGCGGACACTCCCTGTATAGCCAGGCAGTGGAGTTTTGTGTGTATGACCCTTTTTTATCCCGCCATTAAGGCAGCCATACTCCATCTTCGGGGAAGGTGCATGCTATGTGTCACGTGTCATCCATACCAACGGCCAAACTGGCCTTCTCTTCCGAAAGTTGGTGATGGGATTTTACGTGTGTGCAAGATGTTATGCGTGCGTTCACACACGGAACCTCGGTTTATAGTCTCATTCGAAGGACTATATGGGGAATGGAATCAGAACCAATGTTAACTCCGAGGGAAAAATCCCCCTATACCGAAATTCGAACCCGCAACCCCAGGATCACGAGTCCGGCGCTCTACCAACTGAGCTATCCGGCCCCCTCTTTCTTTCCTTATTTCCTTCTTTCTTTCTTCTATTCTTCCTTTCTCTCTGTCTTTCTGTCTATTCCTCTCTTTCTCTCGTTCTATTTTTCTTTGTTGTGAAAACAGTATGAATGTGTCAGAACACCGAACATTAGCACATCAATAAACTCAAACGCTCTGTATCAAATACTAAAACATTGAAAGTTCACGCGAGAATGTCCATTGGTGATACAAAACACAGATTTGCACGGTGAATGAGAATTGATAAACAAACAAAAAAGTGGGGAAACAGGAGGATGGAGGACCCACAAAAAAGGAAAAGAAAAGAAGAAGGAAAGAAAACATTCGGGGGGGGGGGGGGGGGGTTGGAAGATGGATGACGAAAAGAAAGCACTAATATGAAATGTATTGCTTCTGTAACTTTTCTTTCTCTTTTTATACTTAAGCACGTATGACGATTTCTACTGCCTAAACGGTAAAAGTAGCCATTCCAAATAGTGTGTGTGTGTGTGCAGTAGTTAGGTTGTAGATGAGATTCAGACGGGCAGCATTAGTTGGAGTGGCCAGTTTATGTGGACCACATCAAAGGCTGCTCACTACAGCACAATAAAAAAAAGGTCGTTGATTTTTTCCCCCATGATCAAAATATATCACCTTATTATACATAGCCCCAAAGGAAAATTGGAACCATACAACTGAGCTTCATCTACATCGTGGTTGCTGAAATGTTCTTACCCACATGGCCCGCGTCTGTATCTTCCGGGCCTGTTGAATGAAGGGGAATGGGGGAGATGGGGAGGGGGAGGATCTCTTCAGAGAGAAACTGAAAACTATCGCCATTTGATGTGTCTGGGACTAGAGTGGAACTCCATAGCTTCATTTTAATCTACGAGTGAGTAGTGCATTTTCGAAAATGTTAGTCGAAAGCTACGAGTGAGTAGTGCATTTTCGAAAATGTTAGTCGAAAGCTACGAGTGAGTAGTGCATTTTCGAAAATGTTAGTCGAAAGCTACGAGTGAGTAGTGTACTTCCTTTTGTTGGGAGACCAGGTCTAACTTCAAGTAGCAATATGTTCATTTTAATCATCGTTTCTCAACGATCATCCTTTGAAAAACGTGAATACTTTTTATTCTTTAGTCTTTGCTATGGTTGAGAAAATGACATGTTTCGTGAGAATAGTAAAATGCATAGCTAGCTGGGCGATACAAGTGATAACACATTTTAAAAAAGTAAGATATGGTGCTGCCTGAACACTACATGTAGTGAAACACAGTACTAAGTATTGAAACGTAGTGCTGATTGAACAATATGCATAGTTAGCCGTAACAAAAAGTAGTAAAATGTCTGAACAGTGCACGCAGTGAAGTGAAACGTAGTAAACTGTCGTGTTTCTCTGAACAGGTAAAACTCCAGGGAGAGGGATTCCTCCGTCTTGCTCACCACAGTGGGAAACCAGGGTCCTTTCAAAACCAAACCTTACTTCACGACATACGTCAGTGAGGCTAAAGGACGCGCTGCCGTCAGAGTTGAACACAAAGATGACGACACTTTGAAATCGACCCAAAATAACTGGTTATACTCATGGTGAATCGTCACATACACGTCAAGGAACTGATCCACAATAACGGAGATAGAAGTTCATACGTTCCAGTGGGCCTGCCCATCACTGTAAATCGTCTTGAGTTGACTAGTTTCGCTTTCAAATGAACCGACGGTGACTTTTTGGATGTCCCTTCGAAATTGCTGTGTCTTTGAAATTCCTCTATCTTAAGACATCATGCTGCATAACATTCCGAAACAATATATTAGCATATCTTTCACAGGAACTTTAAAGAAGACAGTCTGTTTGTTTAAGCTTAGTTTGCCAATGTCATCCGCAAATTGATTTCTAATAAAACAGTTTGCTATATCCCGATACAAAGTGACGAAAAGGCGATGTGTTTGTTCGATGTGATTAAAATTTTTTTAGCCGTATTGCAAAGCGACTTTGTCATGCTTTATGTGTGTCTGTTTTCTAACGAGGCTGAGGTCTGTGAGAATAAAAGGAACCCTCTCTCTCTCTCTCTCTCTCCCTCTCTCTCTCTCTCTCTCTCTCTCTCTCTCTCTCTGTCTGTCTGTCGGTCTGTCTGTCTGTCTGTCCTTGATTCTCAGCACTTCAAAGAAGGAGAAGAGTAAATAGGAGTTAAAAATGAAGACTATAATTAAGAACAAATCTAAAATCCATCTTAGATCGAACAACTAGAAAAGCCGTCTACCCCAACGTTAACACGTTGGGTCACAAAACATCAGACTGTATCGCTTTACAAGAAGCCAAAACAGTGTTCGTTTCACTGCTGACGTTGTCGAAAGTAGAACGGGCCTCCAGCTTCATGTTGTCAGGATATCAAGGGCAAAGCACTCCGTTAATGAATTGAAGAACGGACTCAAAAGCCAGTCTTCAAATCAGTCGCAGTTTCTTCTTCTTTTTGATTCCATCTTCACTGTCCACTTCAAACTCCTTCGCATCCTTTTTCCCATCACTCTGGCGATACTTTAACCTTTATTCACGGATCACAAATCATTAAACATCAAATAGTTTCCCCCAGCTCCTTTTCCAGTCAGCACATGTTTGCAGTTTGAGGATAGCTAACAGTTAAACACGAAGGCAAGCAGATCTACAAACGGTTTTGCTGCCGTAAGCGAACAGAAGCAGTCACGAGAGGTGTGTAGATAGAACTGAACTCCTATTATCTAACCGCAGCGTTGCCCAGTCAGGTCATCGTCGAGTGGTAAGTAAATTTGGGCGTTTCAACTCTGTCAGCTGCAGTCTGTGACTGTGCTGTAAGTCATTCGGTGGCTTCAAGACGAATGAGTCACTACAGGATCATGAAAAGCGAGAGGTTGCTTGACTGTGGAATTTGTGACAGGAAAATTGTTCATCTGCGCTTGGTACCTGCTGTCATAAGCTCCGAGAGATGAATGCCGACGACTGATTCCTTGAACTGTGTAAGCTTCTTTGTGACTGGTCGGGAGAGACTTCGGCTTTCACCTGTTGCTCCATAGCGGTGTCATAGCGGCCGGCTCAGGTTCAGGAGAATGCTGTGCAATCAAGGAAAACAACTCTAAAGGAGCCATCCCTTGCTTTGGGGCAGTCACACGCTGGCCTCCCTTGTGGAGGACCTAGTCTCAAGCAGAGAGCCTTCACGGTTCTTTTCTCCTGGAATATCATTTCCCCTTTCAAGATACATTAAAAAAAATATTGGTCTTTCTGTTTCTATTTCACTCCACAATATGTGAGAATTGTATATCACTCTGCGTAGGGGAACAGTTGTTGTGAGAATTGTCTATCACTCTGTGTAGGGGAACATTTGTTGTGATAATTGTCTATCTCTCTGTGTAGGGGAACATTTGTTGTGAGAATTGTCTATCTCTCTGTGTAGGGGAACATTTGTTGTGAGAATTGTCTGTCACTCTGTGTAGGGGAACATTTGTTGTGAGAATTGTCTATCACTCTGTGTAGGGGAACATTTGTTGTGAGAATTGTCTATCACTCTGTGTAGGGGAACATTTTTCTCAGTCGATCATGACGGCTGTTCTCAGTGTCTTTCTCCTCGTTGATCTGCATACTGCATTATGTGATTCCGTTTCCATCCTCACCCAGTAGGTGCTGAAGATGACACTGGAAGCACCTCTAATCTTTCAAAACCGGAGAGAGAGAGAGAGAGAGAGAGAGAGAGAGAGAGAGAGAGAGAGAGAGAGAGCGAGACGGAGAGAGAGGGAGAGAGATGGGGGAAATTAGGGCAAAGGAGAGGGTATGAAAGTGCGAACAATAAGCCATTCGCTGGCCGAGTATTGTCGCTTTAGTTTCCATAGTTATTATCGTGTGTTCCATTCAGGCTGCTTTGACCACGATAGAGTTCATCACCAGAGTATGGCGCCACATTGTTGTCTTCTCTCTGTGTGTCTGTGGTTTCCTATTAAAGTAGATTTTCCCACGGGATATTTCTTGCCGGAGACAACTCCTTTGAGAGGGAAGGAGAGACAAACAGACAGACAGAGATCAATAGAGAGGTGTGTGTGTGTGTGTGTGTGTGTGTGTGTGTGTGTGTGTGTGTGTGTGTGTGTGTGTGATATGTATGGATGGACGTATGAGAGTGCGCGTGTGTGTGTGAGTTATAGGTATGGATGGATGTATGAGATGTGCGCGCGTGCCTCTGTGTGTGTGTGTGTGTGTGTGTGTGTGTGTGTGTGTGTGTGTGTGTGTGTGTGTGTGTGCGTATGTTTAGTACATATACGGCTCACGAGACCTTTGTCTGTTCTTTGTTCTGAAAGAGCGGCGCCAGACCGCCACATGAGGTTTTGGGGGGGGGGGGGGGGGTACCACCCCGTGTTAGAATTAAACCACAAGCATCTGGGATCTTGAGCGAGTGCGGTCAACAGGCATACGACCCATTTGACCAGTTCAGAGGCTACCAATGGCCAGAGGGTTGACAGAATCCAGACAGTCGCGCGGTCCGAAAGGACTACTAATATAGACCAAGGTGAGGTGGGGTGGGGGAGGGAGTGACCTGCTCCTGCCAGACTCAGGCGTCTTAGGCTGGTGAGTTCAACGGGTGTGGAGCCTTTCTATGCCATAACGAACGCGACCAATGGCTGTAGAGTTTATAGATTCGTTGAATCGCGCAGCCTCAAATACGAATAAAAGTGACTCAGATGAGCGGAAGAAGAAGAAAAGAAGAAGAAGAAAGACGGAAGGAAAGAAATTTAACAACCCACTTCTCATTCAGCTTCTTTCCGTTCATGATTCACTTCATCTACGTACAAAATGTCCCCTTTTCAGTGCACCATCAATAGTAGACCTACCTGCTTTCTGATCCACACTGTTGGTTCCATCGTGACACGCCGTTATCCATTGGCCCACGATTCCATGGGACAGACGGTGCAGCCATTTACTGCCGTTTCCATTTAGACTATTTTCCAGGTTGCTCCACCGGAGGCGAAATTCGAGTTTTCATTCAAAGAAAACTTCTCTCTCTTTTTTTTTTCTGGATGTATATTTCGTTGGATTCGGCTATCGATTCGGGAGATTTCTTTAATCGCTCCTTTTAGTTTAATGAAGAGAGCCGTGTTTGAGTTTCCCAGGTGTTTTTAATCCGCAAGTGCGGGGTTTTTTTTTTTTTTTTTTTTTTTTTTTTTTTTTTTTTTTTTTACGCGTTTCAGGCTGGGAGTGGCATTGTTTGTAAATGGGCGATAAAAAAACGAATCGAATTGAAGCAGTTGAATAATACATTTTTTCTTTCAATCCTCTCTCTCTCTCTCTCTCTCTCTCTCTCTCTCTCTGTCTCTGTCTCTGTCTCTCTCTCTCTCTCCCTCTCTCTCTCTCTCTCTCTCTCTCTCTCTCTCTCTCATTTCTTCAAGTCGGTATTTCCTTTCCTACCTCCAGTCACATCCATCAGATCTTTCCCACACCCACCTCTTCTCTACTCACAGTTCCCTCCACCTCATCCTCCCAATCTCAATCACCCCTTCACCCTCACCCCCATCCCCCAACCCCCGCCCCTTACATCCTCGTCATCCCCCTCTCCTTCCCTTCTCCTCCCCCTTCCCTCCCCTTCTCTCTTTCTCTCTCTCTCTCTCTCTCTCTCTCTCTCTCTCTCACCTCATTATCCCACAATCAGAAACCCCTACAGGCACAAAAGACACAGTAGCTTTTTTTCTCCCTCTTTTTCTTTTTCCCTTGCCAGAGAGGGAGGGGGGAAGGACGGTGGGAGAGAGAGAGAGAGAGAGAGAGAGAGAGAGAGAGAGAGAGAGAGAGAAGGGATGGAGGCTTGTCGTGTGCAAACCTCAAGCATTCCTCTGTCCTTCTGACGTTATTACAGGATGAGCCCTGACGTTATTCGTGGGCATGCGCACGAGCTGCCGACGATGTCCGCGGGCTAGTCCTACGTCACGGGCCCTTTGAAATACGCTTCTAATTACCGCCCCTAACTCTAAAGCCGGCGTCAGACAGGGGGAGCACATTTGTTCCAGTGTTCCCGCTTTGTCAGAGCATCGGGCTTCGTGGATAGGGTAGGGGGTTCGAACACTACAGCCGGCAAAATGTCTATCTGTCTTCATCAAATTTGTTGAGCATACGTGTTTATTCAAAACATGCACACACACACAAGCACGCACACACGCACGTGCGCGCGGACGCACACACACACACACACATAAATAATGAGTGTGTGTGTGTGTGTGTGTGTGCGCGCGCGTGTGTGTGTGTGTGTGTGCACATACGTACATACAAACACACATACATGTATACATACATACATACATATATACATGCATACATACAGACAAACGGGCATACACACTGAGAGAGGGGAGGATACGCTTTAAAAACAGCACAATGCACAGCTTCCTGGCTCTATTTATTCATCACAAATTCACGACTAATACAGAGAGACTGAGAGAGAGAGTTTATACAGTATTTGTTTCTTGACAGTAAGTTGTAGAAATGATCTGAACAGTAGGAATGTTCGCAGCTCTATAATCTTGGCCAGGCACAGCCGGGCAGAAGCTTGGCGATACTCCAGCCTTTTTTTCGTTGCCACAGAACGGTTCAGCTGACTCTCTAACGTCCTCCTCCACTTCTCTTTTTTTGGGGGCGTGGCAAGTCAGGGCAAGCGTACCTGGCGGGGGAAATTTCCGCTTTAAAAACCTTTGAAGAGCGCTCACCCCTGCCAGCTTAGGGGTTGATGGGTTCCTGACCTGATCCTTGTTTATGGATTTGGGCAGACGCGGAGAGGCCCGGGTTGGCTTTGAGCTGTTTGGGCCACAGTTAAAAGGGGAAAACCCCGCTGCTTTTCGGAAACGATAAGTGCACAAAATTCTTCTTTTTTTAAAGGGTTTTGATCGGCAGCATAAATATATGTGCAATTTTATGAAAAAACTAACTTTACTAACCTTTTAAAAAAAAGCATGCTTAAAAGATACATCACATAGTTCTGTATAGATATGGGGTTATTCCTCCGAATAACCCCATCACAGACTTCGTTAAAGAAATTTGCATTTTGTCAGGGGGTCTTCTCATTTCCGTTCAGTCCGTCATAAATCGGGGGGATTCGTTCGTGTTTGCCGTGTTCCTGTCACACCCATCAAAAATGATTTCACTCGAAAAGTAGGGGTTTGATTTTCACCAGAAATGCTACACCCGTTTAGAAATGAAGCTGATTTTTTCCTTAGGTGGACTTTACTACCGAGTCTTACGCTACCTCCTTAGTCGCTGCCACCCCCGCTTACAGGACCTAAAAGCACGTGAGGGGTCGGGTTTAAAACCGTTCAGCGTGACTTGTGAGACACGCTGTTGAGGGGAAAAAGGGGGGGGGTGGGATGAGAAGGGGGGATTTGGGGGGGGGGGGGGGAAGAGACAACGTCCTTGCTCAAAAAAGAGGTTGAGGTTTTTTGTTTGTTTGTTTTTTTTTTTTTTTCTTCATCTTTCTTCATCTAAGGTTACCATTTTTGGGGCACCGCTCCCCTCCGAAGTTTACAAACCTCGGCTGGTCTCAGGTAGAACAGTGGCAATCTAAAGACGGCAGAAAATTTTAAATTAACAAAGCAATCGCTCTAAAGAAAACACACACACACACGCACCACGAAAACGCACGCCGCAGCCGCACGCACGCACGCGCACACCACACACACACCACACACACCACACACCCACACCACACACCACACACACCACCACACACACCACACACACACACACCCCCACACAACACAACACACACACACACACCAAAAAATACTGATATCACCATTGAAACATGTTTAGACTGATTTTTTATTTGTAACAGCGGGTCAAAAAAGGGTAATAACCATACACATTTTCGCCCCTTGTAAAGTTCCCGTTAGAACAAGAAGTCAACCCGGACCATTCCATACCAAGAACTACATTTTTTTTCGGGGTCTGGTAAAGTCTATCGCAGTTTGTGCCGGGTAGTATGAGAGGCTCAAATAGTAAATGGCATTACCCCCTGTGGGGCGACCTGTACAAACTCTCAAGCCCTGACGTCACGAGATGAGTCATAAGGCCCACTCTTCTACACTGATCAGAAACCTCATTGACACAAACACAATTGGTCAACCCATATGCTGATTTCCCCAAGGCTTGTTCCATTAAGGAAGGGGGGACTTTTAATGTTCCTAAAAAAACCAACCTTTTGGTTTCCGTGAACTAAGTCAAAACGTTTTCAATTCTTTTTAACATTTCAGTCTGTAAACCCTAAGTCAAAACTTTTTTCAATTCTTTAAACTTTTCATGTCTGTGAACTAAGTCAAAAACGTTTTCATTCAAAAAAAAAAAAATTTCAGTCTGTGAATAATAAAACCTTTTTTCAGTTCTTTTAAACATTTATGTCTTTGAACAAATCAAAAAGTTTTCAATTCGTTTAAACTTTTCATTCTGTGAACAATCAACGTTTTCAATTCGTTAAAAAACTTTTCATGCTGCAAACTAAGTCGACGTTTTCAATTCGTTTAAAACATTTCAGTCTTGAACAATCGACGTTTTCAATTCGTTTAAACATTTCATGTCTTGACTAAGTCGACTTTTCAATTCTTTTTAAAAACTTTTCATGTCGGAATAATCGACTTTTCAATTCGTAAAAAACTTTCATGCTTGAACAAATCGACGTTTTCAATTCGTTTAAACTTTTTCAGTCGTAAACTAATCGAATTTTGCAATTCTTTTAACATTTCAGTCTTGAACTAATCAAACTTTTCAATTCTTTTAAAACATTTCATGTCTATGAACAAAGCGACTTTTTCAATCTTAAAAAAACATTTTGTCAACCTCGGGTGATGCATGGGAAGGACGCGCACAGCCCAAACACACCACATTTGCTTACGGTCTCATTCATATTCATGCTTTCGTCACATAAAACCCACTAGTAAAGTCAAAATTTTCTACACATATCATAGAACGAAACAAAAAGCATAGGAATCAAAAAAAATAAAAATTTTCCTCTTTCCTAATTTCAAAAAATCTTTTTTTTTTAAAAAAACATCATAACAAACCCGGGGTAAAAATAATTTCTACTTTACCGGGCCAAGCGATCTAACTATTCACGAATCACGTCTTTTCTTTTTTTTTTTTCTTTCACTGTCACTTTCAAAAGACGACACAACTGCGGCACGGGGTTTTGGTCTGGGGGCACCGGGTCAGGTTAGACGCGGGGCCGGGCTTTGGCTGTGGTTCGCTTGACAAAGTACGCTGCCAGTATAGGGTCGAACCCCCGTTCAGAGGAACAGGACTCAACACTCTTTTTCTCCTTTCTTTTTTTCCTCTTTAAGCTTTGCCTCTCTCTCTCTCTCTTCTATCTGCTCATCAAATGACAGGGTTGCTTTCTTTTCCTTTTCTTTTCTTTTTTTTTCTCTTCATTATTTAGCAACTCTCTCCTCCACACTCTCTTTATCCTTCCCTGCAGACTACTACTGCAAAATGCACAATTTGGGTTCCTCCTCTCTCCTCTCCCCCTCTCTCTCTCTCGCCCCCTTCTCTCCTGCAGAGATTACCCCCCGAACCTCTCTCTCTCCTCCTCTTTTCGTTCCTCCCTCGCCTCTCTTCTTTCCCCCCCTGCCTTTTCTCTCGTCAGAGAGTACACCCAAACTCCTCATTTTCTCTCTCCCTGTTCGTTTTTTTTTTTTTTTCCTCACTCACCATTACTTTATCCCCTACCTACTTTCCCAAAGGGGGTGAGTACCTTTGGGTCATTTTTAAAAACCGCCTCGTCCCCCAATTTTATCTCCCAAAAAATTCCTTTGGGATATTCAAATCATGACAGTCACGCCCCACACGCCTTACCCTGTGGTATAAATTTGGTCATTTAATTTGATTACTTGATTTCCCCACCCCCCCACACACTCCCTTTTCTCCCCCCCCCTTTCCGGCGATGTCGTAAATTGGCTAATCAGTCTGGCCCGACCTATCGAACGTTGGTCACCACCCCACTTCACAGGCCATGCTGTCTCCAGGAAATTGGATTAGCCCTCGCTTCCCAAAATTTGGCCGGATGAGTCTAAACCGGGGCGCGAGACCTTTTTTACCAACATCAAGGGTGGGCCCCAGCTACTTAGTCCGTCTGGCTGGACAACCGTCTCCGTGAGCCCTCCGCTATGTTTAAAATTGGCTGACCCACACAGGGGCCCGTCTTCTGGCGCCAAAATTTTTGGGTTGAGCTTTGTCCAAACCCCCCTGGCGGCAGGACCAGGACTTGGTTTATTTTTTTGCCGTGCAATTTCCCCCCCCCTTGCAAAAGACTAACACCCATTGTCTCAAAACGAGGTAAAAAAAAGGACAACAACCGAATTTGCTGAACACAGCTACACGCAAATTTTTAAAAAAACTTTACAACCAACGGTTCATAATTTAAAAAAAAATTTTAGTGAATCCCCACCCAATGAGTTATCATTGACGTGCGCTTTTTTGCGTTATTTCGACCATTTTAAAACGCCTTGTGCGCACTTATAACCCCCCTCCCCTGGGGATTTGCACATTTTTCTTTTTACATTTCTATGAAAAGCAGATATAATAGATCACATCCATGACACTTCACTGAGGAATCTCCCCTCACTATTGCAAAAAATCATCACTACACAAGCGACTGTATGCTCAAGCTAACTACATTCACAGAACAATCTCACAAAGAAAATATAAACCATAGCCAACGGGGAATAAAACCCATACCCAAACAACATAACGTTCAACACATTTTATCAACAAAGCACCCCCGGATATGACGACTTCCCTGATTGGGCAGCTTGCTACACGCACTTAAATATCGCTCCGACATTCTGTCGCCCGGGAATGACGCACCGGTACCTGTAGGTGCAATGCCATTCCCCAAAACGAGCACTCTGCTTTTTTTTCAACTGCGCCTCTGCAGGAATTTGAGTGGTTGTGACATCCACACGAACTTTTTCCCCAACAAGTTTTTTGGGGAATTTTTCGCACGGCCCACACACGCTAACACTCCTTCTCACGTTGCGTACCCTTCTTCACACTTTGTCAACCCCTTTCCTGCTAGCTACCTCACAGGAAACTCAAAAACCCCCCTTCATGCCCCTGCAAAAATACTGCACCCTCTCCCACCACCTGATGCATCGTCCGCAACAAAAACATTTAGACATACCGTACTTCAAGATGGAGGGGAACCTAGTTTTCTAGCACTGTCGCAGTGTTTTGCTCGCAGCGTCTGACCACTCACCCAGCCGGTTTTTCCCTCCTTGCCAAATCACTGAGAACTCGTGATTCCCTGCGAAATTTGAACAAACCCTAAGAAACCAATAAAACCAGCAGACTCCTGATCTGTTTTGGTCTTTGGTCCTCTAATTCATCATTTTTCTCCCCCTTTTCCCTTTTTTCGGCTGTTTTTTGTGTCGCCTCCACAAAAAAACCTAGGAATTTCCCTACGTCTACCCTTCATACATGACACGCACCCGATGACTTTTCGGAAACTTGGCAACAAAATCCCCCTTTCTCTACTGGGCCTCTTTCCAACCTCATAAATGATTGCTGCTGCGCCTATGTGCGAGTCTCCGCTGATATTTTTGCGGAGAAAACGCATGAAAGTTTTTTTTTCCCATTCACATAAATTGGGTAATCCTACCGAACTTTTCAGGATGGTGAAGGGCCTTTCCAATGCACACAGCTTTTGTGCCCCCGTGGGAAGCAAAACAAACTTGACTCCCACCTTTGAGGGTTTTTTCCCTTTCTCACCTCCTGTCAATTGTTTCCTGCCCCCTCCCCTCCTCCCTTTCCCCCCTTTGCAAACCTTAAACCTTGTCCCATACCTGTGCCCACCTTGGAACAGGCGAGATTGGGCCCAATCAGATCAACAGCCACTCTCCTAAAGGTGGGTCAATTAAAGGGGGATGTTAAGAGGGCCTTCCTCTTCACCCCTCTTGTGGCTGACCTTGACACACTCACATACATGCAGAAACGTTTGATGTCTCCCATTTCCCCCCTTCCAATAAAAAATCATCAAAGTTTTGGGTCCCTGTTTTGCTGGTGCCGAGATGACCCCCTGAGCGCTCGTGACCCACTGACATACGGTCACAAACTCTGGACCTCAACTGAGTTGTCACCTTACCTGTCTTCCCCCTTGGTAAACACTCGTAAAACAACCCGCCTTTCAAAAGAATTCTGTCTCCCCCTCCCAAAACCACCTTTTCCCTCCCCTCTTCCAACTCCCAAAGACTTCACGACAAAGGGGTCCTTTTTCCCTGCCGGGGCCCTAAACTCATCAGGCGACACATCATGCCTATTTCCCTTGCTGGAACGACTAAGGGGTTTATCAACCTTTTTTCCTCCTTCTTCTCCTGTTTTTGAACTGCTGCCCCTGTGGCAGCAACAACTCGGGACCCCCCTGGATCCCTTGCCCTGAAATTTTCCAATGACAAATCTAAGGGTTTCTCCCATCACCACGCAAAAACTCCCTAGAAAAAGGGGTACGTACTTCTATCTTAGCACGGGAAACTCCCCCTCACAGGCCATCGTTAAGTACAGTCTGGATTTGCCCTGTAAAAACCCCTTTCCCCTCACCACGTTGTTCGTACTACCCACATAACAACCAGGGGTCTCGTAACATTTTCACCCTCGCGCCAAAATCCCCCTTTTTTCCCACTGGTAACGAACCACTCGCCTAGTCCCTCCAATCCCTGACCTGACTGCTGTCCTGCTAGCCATAGGCCGCACTCCCCCCTTCAACTGAATCCCTTTTGGTTCCACTCAGTCGTTTCCCCTGGCGCCCCTTTACCACCTCTGCAAGGCTGCTCCCCTTCTGAACCTCATGCGAAAATCCCCGGCCACATGCCCCTTTTTGTGACAAGAAACACCAATGTCCCTTTGGCCCTTCCTTCGGGCCCCCCAAACGGGTTGCAGACTTGCAGAAAACCCCCGGGTCCCCTTTGACTTTTCTCACCTGTCCCTAGCACCTGTTTCTCCTGCACCTTCGTCCCAAACGTCCCCCTGTACACCTTGCTAATTTCACAACTCCCCGCTGTCTCGGGCCCTTTTTCCTTTTTCAAAGTATAGTTAACCAGGCCGCAACCAAAAAAATCTTTCTTTCAAAACACTTTTTAATTCAGCAAACTCCTTTTCGAAACCACCAACCAAACCCTTTTATAAAAATATGACTAAACGTGCCCAAACTGATGTACGTTTCCCCTGCTTGCAATCTACGAACAAAATTTCTTTCTAAATCCTTCCTCGTGGGGTCAAATCCCTTATCAACGACCCCTTCAGCCCCAAAACAGTTTGGTTGTTCCCCGGTAACGCAGTGAAAATCGAAATGCCTTACCCTAAATAGCGCGACAAAAAACTGCCACCTTCTGGGGGCCAACCCTGCTGGTCGAAAACGTTTCGAAACGCGATTATGCTCAATCAATGGGTTCCTTCAGAAAATTTTGGCAATTTTGGTGGGGGGGCGTAACTGCGCACAGTCACTGGAAACGAACTCCCATCCTGGGTGGTCTCCCTCTTTTTCCCCTCCCCCTTTTCTAACTCAAATTTGGGATCCTAATCTTTCTTTTTCCCTCGTTTTCCTTTAGTCTTTCTTTTCCTGCCCCCCTTTATTTTTCTGTTTCCTCCCTTATTCTTTCTGTTTCTCCCCCACCTGATTATCATTCCTGAATCCTTAATTTTTTTCTTTTTTGCGCTTCTACGCACACGGCGTCTTCCGCGCTTCATCCCTTTTTCCATCTTTGCTGGTTTTCACGAAGCCGCAAATCTTCTCCCAAAAGCCAAAATCACGACGACACTCACAAGTTGTTCAATAGGGGTGTTCTTTTCTTTTCCCCATTTTATCTTTTGTTTCTTTTTTTTTTTTTTCGAACAAATTTTATTACTACGACAGCCAAAAGGGGGTTTCCGACACGATGACGTAAAACAAATCCAAAGAAATATTTCTTTTACAAGAATTTTTTTTTATAAGACGCCCAGCGCCTACCCAACTATGAGAGCGAATTATAGGCAAACATGCGAAATAAGTACTCTGGGGGTGAAATGCCCAAACCCAGTATTAAATATCTTGGGGAACATGCCAAGCCCAGTATTTAACTACTTGGAACATACAGTAAACAACACCTTGCTTAGGGTTTCAACCTTGAATCCCCCCCACTTCCTCTCTGAAAGTTTTAAAAATTTAATAAATGGGGCCCAAAAATCCGGGAGCTCGCCAATAAATGTCAACCCGGTGATGTCGTGGAGGGAAGGGCTAGCCACACCCCCAAAAACACTCCGCTTGCTTACGGTCCATTCATATATCATGCATTCTCATCAAACCCCTAGTAAATCTATAACTTTTCTACACATGATCATAGAACAAAATCAATGCATATGGGAAACAAAAAAAAAAAAACATTCTCTCTTTCCTAAAATTTACAAAATCATTTATCTAAAACATCATAACTAACCCGGGGAAAATAGATTTTTTACTTTTCCTGGCCCGGCGATCTTAACATTCACGAAACACTGCTTTCTTTTTTTTTTTTTTTCTTTTTTACTGTCACTTTCACAAGCACACCAACTGCTGGGACTGGTGTTGGTTTCTGGCACCTGGCAGGGTTTGAGCTGGGACTGGGTTGGTCTGTGGTTCTGCTTGACAAGTGCCGCCCGTATGAGGTCGAAACCCCCGTTTAGATGGAACAGTACTACAACATCGATCGTTCTCCTTTTTTTTTTTCCCGCATTAACGCTTTCCTCTCTTCCTCTCTTCTAGTCTGCCATCAAATGGACATGGTTGCTTTCTTTTCCTTTTTTTTTCTTTCTTTTTTTTCTTCTTTGTTAGCAACTCTCTCCCCCCACATCTCTCTTAGTCCTTTCCCCTGCAGACTATTACGTGCTAAATGCTACAACTGGTTTTCCCCCCTCCTCCCATCTCCTCTCTCCTCTGCCTTCCTCCTCAGAGATACCTCCGAAAACCCCTTTTCTCTCTCTCTCCTGTTCGTTCCCCCCTCTCCTCTCTTTATCTCTCTGCCTTTTTTCTCGTGCAGAAGTACACCAAAAAAACCTCCACATCTCTCCTCCCTGTTTGTTTTTTTTTTTTTTTCCTCACCACGCATTCTTTATCCCCTACCACGGGGTTTCCCAAGGGGGAGTACCATTGGGCAGTTTTTTTTACGCCTCGTACCCAAGTTTTTCTCCCCCTAATTCCCTTGGATTTCAAATCATGCATCAGCCACCGCCTTTCCTCTGTGGGGGGTCAATGGTCATTTAAATTTATACTTATTTCACCCCCACCACACACACCTTCTCCCCCTCCCCTTTTTCCGGCGACGTCGAAATTGGCTAGACTCTGCCCAGACCAATCAGACGTTGGTCACCACTCCGACTGTCTAAAGGGGCCCATGCGCTCCGGGAAGATTAGGGTTTTCCTCTCGCTTGGGGTCAAATTGGGCCCAAAGAGTCTATCCGGGGGTCGAGATCTTTTACCAACACGAGCGCGTCAGCTACTTAGTCCCCTCGGCTGGACAACCTCTCCGGGGAGCCTCCGCTATGCTTTAAGGCTGGGCCCGACACATGGCCCGTCCCTGGCCTCAGAAATTTAGTTAGAGCTTATGTCCCCAAAAACCCCTGGCTGGGGACGGACCCCGGACTTTGGTTTATTTTTTTTTTCCGGACACATTTCATGTCTGTGAACTGAGTCGACGTTTCAAATTCGTTTTTTAAAAATTTTATGTCTGGAACTAAGTCGACTTTTTAATTCCCTTTGAACATTTTTATTCTTGAATAAGTCACTTTTCAATTTGTTTTAAACATTTCATGTCTGTGAACTAAGTCGCGTTTTTTAATTCGTTTAAAAATTTTTTATCTGTGAACTAAGTCGAAAGTTTTTTATTCGTTTAAACATTTTTTCTGTGAACTAAGCGACGTTTTCAATTGTTAAACATTTCTATCTATGAATATCCCACGTTTTCAATTCGTTTAAAACTTTTTTAGTCGTGAACTAACGACGTTTTCAATTCGTTTAAACATTTCAAGTCTGTGAACGGTCAACGTTTTTAAACGTTAAAAAATTTCTGTCTGGAACAATTGACGTTTTCAATCGTTTAAAAATTTCATGTCCTGGACCCAAGTCGACGTTTCAATTTCCCTTTAAAAAAATTTCATTCTGTGAACTAAATTACGTTTTCAATTCGTTTAAAAAAATTTCATGTCTTGAAAATAAGTCGACGTTTTTTAAAATTTGTTAAACATTTCATGCTTGGGAAAAATCGTTTAAAAAATTTCATGTCCCTGAACTAACGACGTTTTCAAATTTGTTAAACATTTCGTCTGTGAACAATCGAAAGTTTTCAATTCGTTAAACCTTCATGTCTGTGAAATAACGACGTTTTTTCAAATTTGTTTAACCTTCAGTCTGTAACTAAGTCGACGTTTTTTAAATTTTTTAAACATTTTTAGTCTGGAACTAAGTCGACGTTTTCAATTCGTTTAAACATTTTTAGTCGTGAACAAGTCGACGTTTTTCAATTTGTTAAACATTTCATTCTGTGAACTAATCGGGAAAAATTTTTAATTTGTTTAAAAATTTTTAGTCTGGAACAAGTCGACGTTTTCAAATTTGTTTAAACATTTCATGTCTGTGAACTAAGCGCATTTTTAATTCGTTTAAAAATTTCAGCTGTGAACTACGCCGCGTTTTTAATTCGTTTAAACATTTCATTCGTGAACTAAGTCGACATTTTTTAATTTTGTTTTAAAATTTCATGCCGTGAACAAAGTGACGTTTTTAATTCATTAAAAATTTTATGTCTGTGAACAATCATTTAAACATTTTATTCCGGAACTAAGTCGACGTTTTCAATTCTTTAAAAAAAATTTTATGTCTGTGAAACAAGCGACGTTTTTTAATTTTGTTTAAAAAAATTTTAGTCGGAACTAAGTCGACGTTTCAATTCGTTTAAACATTTCATGGGCGTGAACTAAGTCGACGTTTTCAATTTGTTTAAAAAAATTTTATGCTGTGCTAAGCGATGTTTTTTAATTGTTAAAAATTTTTATCTTTAACAAGTCGACGTTTTCAATTCGTTTAAACATTTCTGTCTGTGAACAAGTCGACTTTTCAATTTTGTTAAAAAATTTCATTCTTAACTAAGTCGACGTTTTCAATTCTTTTAAAAAAAATTTCAGCCGTAATAAGTGCGTTTTCAAATTCGTTTAAAAAAAATTTCATGTCTTGAAATAATCGACGTTTTTCAAATTTGTTTTAAAAATTTCATGTCTGGAACTAATCACGTTTTTCAGTCCGTTTTAACATTTCATAAATCTGTGAACAAGTCGACGTTTTCAATTCGTTTAAACATTTCATGTTACAACTAATCGACGTTTTTCATATGTTTTTAAAAATTTCAGTCTGTGAACAAGTCGAAAACGTTTTCAAATTTTTTAAAAAATTTCATGCGTGCTAATGATTTTCAATTCGTTTAAAAAATTTTAGTCTATGAACTAAGTCGACGTTCAATTCGTTTTAAAAATTTCATGTCTTGGAAATAATCACGTTTTTTCAATTTTTTTTAAAAAATTTCATGTCTGTGAACTAAGTCAACTTTTTTTAATTCGTTAAACATTTCATGTCTGTGAACTACGCGACTTTCAAATTCGTTTAAAAAAAATTTTATATTGGAAAATCGCGTTTTCAATTCGTTTAAACATTTCATGTCTGTGAACAATCGACTTTTTAATTCGTTTAAAAAATTACATGTCGTGAACAAGTCGAAAAGTTTTTAATTCGTTTAAACATTTCAGTCTTAAAAGGGCAACGTTTTCATTTTTTTAAAAATTTCATGTCGTGAACTACGTCACATTTTCAATTCGTTTAAATATTTCATTCTGTGAAATAAACAAAGTTTTTCAATTCGTTTAAACATTTTATGGTTTTTGAACTAAGTCATTTTCAATTTTTAAACATTTCATGCTGTAAAAACGACGTTTTCAAATTTGTTTTAAACATTTTATGTCTGTGAAACTAACGTTTAAACAATTTTTATGTCCGGAAACTAAGCGACGTTTTTAAAACGTTTAAACATTTCATTTTTGTGAAAAAGTCGCTTTTCAAATTTGTTTAAACCTTTCATGTCTTTTACTAAGTCGACGTTTTCAAATTTGTTTGAACCTTTCATGTCGTGAACTAAGTCGAACGTTTAAATTCGTTTTAAAAATTTTACTTTAATAAGTCGACGTTTCAAATTTTGTTTAAACATTTTTAGCGTGAACTAAGTCGACGTTTTTAATTTGTTTAAACATTTCAGTCTGTGAAAATAATCGACGTTTTCAATTCGTTTTTAAAAATTTCAGTCTGTGAACTAAGTCGGGGCGTTTCAATCGTTTAAACTTTTTTTGCTGTGAACAATCACATTTTCAATTCGTTTAAACATTTTTAGCGTGAACTACGTCGACGTTTTCAATTGTTTTTTTAAAAATTTCATGTCTGTGAACTAAGTCGACATTTTCAAATTTTTTTAGGGCATTTCATTCCGTGAACAAAGGGACGTTTTTTAATTCATTTAAAAAATTTCATGTCTGTGAACTAAGTCATTTAAACATTTTATGTCCGTGAACAAAATCGACGTTTTCAATTCTTTAAACATTTTATTCTGTGAAATAAGCGACTTTTCCCAAATTTGTTTAAACATTTCATGCTGGTGAACAATCGACATTTTCAATTCGTTTTAAAATTTCATGTCTTGGGGAAATAAGTCGACGTTTTCAACGTTTTAAACATTTTAGCTGTAACTAAGTCGACTTTTCAACGTTTTAAACATTTCATTCTTTAAAATAATTTGACGTTTTCAAATTTGTTTAAACATTTCTATCTGTGACTAAGTCAACTTTTCAATTTGTTTAAAAATTTCATGCTGTGAACAAAATCGAGTTTTCAATTCTTTTAAACATTTCATTCTGTGAACTAATCACGTTTTCAATTCGTTTAAAAAAATTTTATTCTGGAACTAATCGCCCTTTTCATTCGTTTAAAAAAAATTTCATGCTGGAACTAAGTCGACGTTTTCAGTTTGTTTTTTACATTTCATAAAATCTGGAAAAATCGCGTTTTTTAATTCGTTTAAACATTTCATGTTACTGACTAATCGAAAGTTTCATATCGTTTAAAAAATTTTTAGTCTGTGAAAATAAGCGAAAAAAGTTTTCAATTCGTTAACATTTTATGTCTGTGAACTAATCGATTTTTTCAATTGTTTTAAAAATTTTTGTCTATGAAAATAAGTCGGGCGTTTTCAAATTTGTTTAAACATTTCAGTCTGTGAAAATAAGTCGGAAAGTTTTCAATTCGTTTTAAAAAATTTTATGTCTGTGAACTAAGTCGGACGTTTCAATTCTTTTTAAACATTTTATGTCGTGAAAACGCACGTTTTCAATTTGTTTTAAAAAAATTTCATGTCGTGAACTAAGTCACGTTTCAATTCTTTAAACATTTCATTTTGTGAACTAAGTCGACTTTTTTAAATTTGTTTAAACATTTCAGTCTGTGAACTAAGTCGACGTTTTCAATTCATTAAACATTTCATTCTGTGAACTAAGTCAACGTTTCAAATTTGTTTAAAACATTTTATGTCTTGAAATAATCGCTTTTCAATTCGTTTAAAAACATTTCATGTTCTGAACAATCAAATTTTTATACGTTTTAAACTTTCATCGTGAACTAACGACGTTTTTTAATTCGTTTAACATTTCTGTCTGTGAATAAGTCGACGTTTTCATTCTTTAAAAAAATTTCATGTCTATGAACTAAGTCGACGTTTTCAAAACTTTTTAAAAATTTTTGTCTTTAACTAATCGACGTTTTTTAAATTTGTTTAAACATTTTATGTCTGGAACAAGTCGACTTTTAATTCGTTTAAACATTTCCCTGTCTGTGAAAAATACGTCGACATTTTCAATTCGTTTAAAATTTTTATGTCGTAACTAATCGACGTTTTCAATTCGTTTAAACATTTCATTCTGTGAACTAAATCAGTTTTTCAATTTGTTTTTAAAAATTTTATTCTGGGGGAAAAAGTCGACGTTTTTTAAATTTGTTTAAACTTTCATGTCTGTGAAAAAATCGCGTTTTCTTCGTTTAAACATTTCATTTACTGAACTAATCGACGTTTTTTATCGTTTAAACATTCTAGTCTGTGAACTAAGTCGAAGTTTTCAATTCGTTAACATTTCTGTCTGTGAATAACGACGTTTTCAATTCGTTTTAAAAAATTTCAGTCTAGAACTAAGTCGAAAAAGTTTTTAAAACGTTTAAAAAATTTAGCGGAACTAAGTCGACGTTTTTTAATTCGTTTTAAACATTTCATTCTGGAATAATCGAAATTTTCAATTCGTTTAAACATTTCATGTCTTGAACTAAGCGACGTTTTTTAATTTGTTTAAACTTTTTATGTCTGTAACTAGTCGAAAGTTTTCAATTTTTTAAAAAATTTCGTCTGTGAACAAGGACCTTTTTATTCTTTTTAAAAATTTTATTCTGTGAAATAAGTTTACGTTTTCAATTCGTTTAAAAAATTTTATGTCTGTGAACCAAAAAATCGACGTTTTCAATTCGTTTAAACATTTCATTCTGTGAACTAAATCGTTTTAAAAAAAAATTTCAGTCTGTGACTAATCGACGTTTTCAATTTGTTTAAACTTTCATGTCTGTGAACTAAGCGACTTTTCAATCGTTAAACATTTAAAGTCGTAAACAAGTCGACGTTTTCATTTTTTTTAGACATTTTAGCCGTGAACAAAGCGACGTTTTTCAATTCATTTAAACATTTCAGTCTTGAGCTAAGTCGACGATTTTTAAATTTTTTAAACATTTCATGTCTGTGAACTAAGTCGAAGTTTTTTAAATTTGTTTTAAAAATTTTAGTCCGTGAACTAAGTCGTTAAAAATTTTTAGTCTGGGCAAGTCGGGTTTTTAATTCGTTTTAAAAATTTTTTGTCTTGAACTAATCGGGGCGTTTTTTTTCGTTTAAAAGCTTCATGTCTGTGAACTAAGTCGCGTTTAAACCTTTCACTGTAAACAAAGTCAGCGTTTTTCAAATTTTTTAACATTTTTAAATTTGAGTAATTCAACTTTTTAATGCGTTGAAACATTTCTTTCTGTGAACTAAGTCTTTAAAAAAAATTTCATGTCAGTAACGAAGTCGGACTTTTTAATTCGTTTTTTAAAAATTTCAGTCTGGAACAAAGTCGACGTTTCACCATCGTTTAAACATTTTATGTCTGTGAACGATGCGGCGTTTCCACAAACGTTTTTTAAAAAAAAAAAACTTTTTATGTCTGTGAACAAAAAATCGGCCCCTTTTTCAAATCCCTTTAACTTTTTCATGTCTTTGGGGGTTTTGAAAAAATTTTTGTTTTGGGACCTTTCACTCGAAATTTTAAAAAACCCTTTTTTTTTCCCTGTCTGTGAACAAACAGTTTTTGAAAACGTTTTCCCAAAATCGTTTAAATTTTTTAATGCCTATCCGACTTCCTTGCGAACGAACTAACGGTTTTACAACCTTTTCCTCCTTCTTGGCTCCGTGTTTGAACTGCTGCCCGTAGCAGTCAACAAACTCAGGATCCCCTGGATCCCTTGCACCGGAATATTTCCAATGATCAAATCATGAAGGTTTCTCCATCACCAACGCAGACAACTCCCTGAGAAGTAAGGGGTACGTACTTCTATCTTAGCAACTGGAAAACCCCCCTCACAGTGCCATCGATTAAGAACAGGTCTGGGTTTTGCCCTGTCAAATCCCCTTTCTCAAACCAGCGTTGTTCTAACTAAAACCACATAAAACAACCAGTGTCTCGTAACACTTTCACCCTCTGCTGGCCAATCCACCCTTCTTCCACTGGTAACGAAACCACTCAGCCTAGTGCCCTCCATCCCTAAACACTGACTGCTGTCCAGTGCTAGCCATAGGCGCACTCCACCCTCTTCAGACTGAACCCCTTTTTGGGTTCCACTGCAGGTCGTTTCCCCTGGCGACCCTTATCGACTTCTTGCAAGGCTGCTGCCTTCTGGAACCTCATGCGACAATCCCTCGCCACATTCCCTTCTTGTACAAATGAAACACCTAATGCCCCCTTTGCCCTTCCTTCTGCCCCACCACGGGGTTTTGCAGACTTTGCAGAAAACTCCCCTGTCTCCTTGCACTCTTCTCACCTGTCCCTGGCACCTGTTTCCCCCTGCACCTTTAGTGCCCAAACGTGCTCCCTGTACACCTCTGCTAACTTCAGCAACTCCCCTGCTGTCTCTGGCTGTCTCTCTTCAAATGTTGGTTAACTCAGGGGCCGCAACCTGACAAAATCTTTTCCCTTTCATAACAGCTCTTTCAATTCAGCGAACTCCTTTTCGTACCACTCAACTCTACCATTATAAAAATAGTGATCTAAACGTGCACCAAACTGATGTACGTTTCCCCTGCTTGCAATCTAGCTGAACGAAATTTTTTTCTGAATCCTTCCTCTGTGAGGTCAAATCCCTTCATCAACGACTCCTTCACGGCACCAAAATCAATTGTTTGTTCTGCGGTAACGCGTAAAATATTAATGTCCTTACCCGTCAATAGCGCGGACAAAATGACTGCCCACTCTTCTGGAGCCAACCCCGACTGTCGCAAACGTTTCGAACGACTGATGTTTCATCAATCGAATCGTTCCTTCAGAAGAATTTTGGCAACTTGGGTCCGGGGGGGGCGTACTGCGCACAGAGTCCACTGAAACTGAACTCCCATCCTCGGTGGTCTCCCCTCTGTAATTCTCAACAACCTTTCTAACTCTAATTGGATCCACATCTTTCCTGTTTCCTGCGCTTCTTGTAGTCTTTCTGTTTCCGGCGCTTCCTTTAGTCTTCTGTTTCCTGCCTTATTTCTTTTCTGTTTTCTTCCCTAGCCTGATTATCATTAGGCCTGAAATCCTTAATTTTCTATTTCTTGCGCTTCTACCGACAGCGCGTCTTTCCCGCCGTTCATCCCTTTCCATCTTTGCTGGTTTTCAACGACTGCTTCGCAACTCTTCTCCCGAATAGCCCTAAATCACGAGCGACACCACTAGTTGTTCAATAGGTGTTTCTTTTCTTCCGCCATTATAACTTCTGTTGTCTTTTTTTCTGTTTTTTCTGAACAAGAATTGTATTAACTCACGACAGCCAAACTGTGGTTACCGACACGAAGACGTAAAAGCACAATCCTATGAATGATACTAATTAGCCTTGGGACACTAATTAGCTTTTATAAGACGGCCCAGCGCCTAGAACCCAACTATGAGAAGCGAATTATAGGCAAATCTATGCGAAATAAGTACTCTGCTGGCTGAAATGCCAAGCCTATATAACTATCTTGAAGCAATGCCAACCTAGTATTTAATATCTTGGGAACATACAGTAAACAACACCTTGCTTAATTACAACACTTGAATCCCACCACTTCCTCTTCTGAGCTGAGAAGTTGCACAATTATAATAAATGGGCCAGACTATCCTGGCAGGCCGCCAATAAATTGTAAACCTCGGTGATGTCGATGGAGGAAGGACTAGCGCACAGCCCAAACACACTCACACGAAGCTAGCCTTACGGTCTCATTCATATATCAGCCATTCGTTCGACACAACAACCACTAGTAAAGTCTATAACTTTACTACACATATCATAGAACGAAAACATCAAGCATAAGGAATCAAACAAAAGAAAACATTCTCTCTTTCCTGAACTTTACAAAATCATTTATCCTAAACATCATTAACTAACCCGTATAATTAGATTACTACTTTACCTGGCCAGGGCGAACTTAACTATTCACGAATCACTGTCTTTTCTTTCATATTTTTTCTTTTCACTGTCACTTTCACAAGCACGACACAACTCTGCAACTGGTGTTGGTCTGCTGCACCTTGGTCAGGTTAGACTGCTGCACTGCGTTGGTCTGTGTTCTGCTTACGAAAGTGAACGCTGCAGCTATGAGACGAACCCCCGTTTCAGATGGAACAGTGACTATCACATCGCTCTGTTCTCCTTTTCTTTCTTCCTGCATTAACGCATTGCCTCTCTCTCTCAGCTTCTAGTCTGCTCTATCAAATGGACATGGTTCTTCTTCCCTTTTCTTTTCTTTCTTTCTCTTTTTCATTTGTTAGCAACTCTCTTCTTCCACAGCTCGCTTTAAGTCCTTCCACGCAGACTATTCTAACGGTGCTAAAATGCTACAACTTGGTTCTCTCCTCTCTCCTCATCTCTCTCTCTACGCTCTCTGCCCTTCTCTCCTGCAGTAGATTACACTCCGGAACACTCTCTCTCTCTCTCTCTCTGTTCTTTCCTCCCTCTCCTCTCCTTCATCTCTCTGCCTTCTTCTCTCGTGCAGAGAGTACACCCAGAACCTCCCTCATCTCTCTCTCCTCTGTTTGTTTTCTTTTTTTTTTCCTCACTCACGCATTACTTTATCCCCTACCTACGTGTACAAGGGTGAGTACCATTGGTCAGTATTTTTACCGCCTCGTACCCGAAGTTATCTCCCTCTAATTCCATTGGATATTCAAATCATGACAGTCACGCCTACACGCCTTACTCTCTGTGGTGGTCAATTGGTCATTTAATTGATTAGCTTGATTTCACCCCCACCACACACTACCTTCTCCCTCTCCCTTTCCGGCGACGTCGTAAATTGGCTAGATCAGTCTGGCCCAGACCAATCGAGACGTTGGTCAGCCACTCCGACTGTCTACGAGGCCGATGCTGTCTCCGTGGAAGATTAGGATTAGCCTCTCGCTGTGCTCAAATTGGCCAGATGAGTCTGATCCGGGCGTCGAGACTCGTTTGACCAGACATCGAGGCGTCGGTCAGCTACTTAGTCCGTCTGGCTGGACAGACCGTCTCCGTGGAGCTCTCCGCTATGCTTAATTGGCTGGACCCGACACATGGGCCCGTCTACCTGGCGCTCAGAATATTTGAGTTAGAGCTTATGTCCAAACACCCTGGCTGGCGACGGACCAGGACTTTGGTTTATTTTTTTGTCCGTGACACATTTCATGTCTGTGAACTGAGTCGACGTTTTCAATTCGTTTAAACATTTCATGTCTGTGAACTAAGTCGACGTTTTCAATTCGTTTGAACATTTCATGTCTGTGAACTAAGTCGACGTTTTCAATTCGTTTAAACATTTCATGTCTGTGAACTAAGTCGACGTTTTCAATTCGTTTAAACATTTCTAGTCTGTGAACTAAGTCGACGTTTTCAATTCGTTTAAACATTTCATGTCTGTGAACTAAGTCGACGTTTTCAATTCGTTTAAACATTTCTAGTCTATGAACTAAGTCGACGTTTTCAATTCGTTTAAAACATTTCTAGTCTGTGAACTAAGTCGACGTTTTCAATTCGTTTAAACATTTCAAGTCTGTGAACTAGGTCGACGTTTTCAATTCGTTTAAACATTTCATGTCTGTGAACTAAGTTGACGTTTTCAATTCGTTTAAACATTTCATGTCTGTGACCTAAGTCGACGTTTTCAATTCGTTTAAACATTTCATGTCTGTGAACTAAGTTGACGTTTTCAATTCGTTTAAACATTTCATGTCTGTGAACTAAGTCGACGTTTTCAATTCGTTTAAACATTTCATGTCTGTGAACTAAGTCGTTTAAACATTTCATGTCCGTGAACTAAGTCGACGTTTTCAATTCGTTTAAACATTTCATGTCTGTGAACTAAGTCGACGTTTTCAATTCGTTTAAACCTTTCATGTCTGTGAACTAAGTCGACGTTTTCAATTCGTTTGAACCTTTCATGTCTGTGAACTAAGTCGACGTTTTAAATTCGTTTAAACATTTCATGTCTGTGAACTAAGTCGACGTTTTCAATTCGTTTAAACATTTCTAGTCTGTGAACTAAGTCGACGTTTTCAATTCGTTTAAACATTTCATGTCTGTGAACTAAGTCGACGTTTTCAATTCGTTTAAACATTTCTAGTCTGTGAACTAAGTCGACGTTTTCAATTCGTTTAAACATTTCATGTCTGTGAACTAAGTCGACATTTTCAATTCGTTTAAACATTTCATGTCTGTGAACTACGCCGACGTTTTCAATTCGTTTAAACATTTCATGTCTGTGAACTAAGTCGACATTTTCAATTCGTTTAGACATTTCATGTCCGTGAACAAAGTGGACGTTTTCAATTCATTTAAACATTTCATGTCTGTGAACTAAGTCATTTAAACATTTTATGTCCGTGAACTAAGTCGACGTTTTCAATTCGTTTAAACATTTCATGTCTGTGAACTAAGTCGACGTTTTCAATTCGTTTAAAACATTTCATGTCTGTGAACTAAGTCGACGTTTTCAATTCGTTTAAACATTTCATGTCTGTGAACTAAGTCGACGTTTTCAATTCGTTTAAACATTTCATGTCTGTGAACTAAGTCGATGTTTTCAATTTGTTTAAACATTTCTAGTCTGTGAACTAAGTCGACGTTTTCAATTCGTTTAAACATTTCATGTCTGTGAACTAAGTCGACGTTTTCAATTCGTTTAAACATTTCATGTCTGTGAACTAAGTCGACGTTTTCAATTCGTTTAAACATTTCATGTCTGTGAACTAAGTCGACGTTTTCAATTCGTTTAAACATTTCATGTCTGTGAACTAAGTCGACGTTTTCAATTCGTTTAAACATTTCATGTCTGTGAACTAAGTCGACGTTTTCAGTCCGTTTATACATTTCATATATATCTGTGAACTAAGTCGACGTTTTCAATTCGTTTAAACATTTCATGTTACTGAACTAAGTCGACGTTTTCATATCGTTTAAACATTTCTAGTCTGTGAACTAAGTCGACGTTTTCAATTCGTTTAACATTTCATGTCTGTGAACTAAGTCGATGTTTTCAATTCGTTTAAACATTTCATGTCTATGAACTAAGTCGACGTTTTCAATTCGTTTAAACATTTCATGTCTGTGAACTAAGTCGACGTTTTCAATTCGTTTAAACATTTCATGTCTGTGAACTAAGTCGACGTTTTCAATTCGTTTAAACATTTCATGTCTGTGAACTACGTCGACGTTTTCAATTCGTTTAAACATTTCATATCTGTGAACTAAGTCGACGTTTTCAATTCGTTTAAACATTTCATGTCTGTGAACTAAGTCGACGTTTTCAATTCGTTTAAAACATTACATGTCTGTGAACTAAGTCGACGTTTTCAATTCGTTTAAACATTTCATGTCTGTGAACTAGGTCAACGTTTTCAATTCGTTTAAACATTTCATGTCTGTGAACTACGTCGACATTTTCAATTCGTTTAAATATTTCATGTCTGTGAACTAAGTCGACGTTTTCAATTCGTTTAAACATTTCATGTCTGTGAACTAAGTCGACGTTTTCAATTCGTTTAAACATTTCATGTCTGTGAACTAAGTCGACGTTTTCAATTCGTTTAAACATTTCATGTCTGTGAACTAAGTCGTTTAAACATTTCATGTCCGTGAACTAAGTCGACGTTTTCAATTCGTTTAAACATTTCATGTCTGTGAACTAAGTCGACGTTTTCAATTCGTTTAAAACCTTTCATGTCTGTGAACTAAGTCGACGTTTTCAATTCGTTTGAACCTTTCATGTCTGTGAACTAAGTCGACGTTTTAAATTCGTTTAAACATTTCATGTCTGTGAACTAAGTCGACGTTTTCAATTCGTTTAAACATTTCTAGTCTGTGAACTAAGTCGACGTTTTCAATTCGTTTAAACATTTCATGTCTGTGAACTAAGTCGACGTTTTCAATTCGTTTAAACATTTCTAGTCTGTGAACTAAGTCGACGTTTTCAATTCGTTTAAACATTTCATGTCTGTGAACTAAGTCGACATTTTCAATTCGTTTAAACATTTCATGTCTGTGAACTACGTCGACGTTTTCAATTCGTTTAAACATTTCATGTCTGTGAACTAAGTCGACATTTTCAATTCGTTTAGACATTTCATGTCCGTGAACAAAGTGGACGTTTTCAATTCATTTAAACATTTCATGTCTGTGAACTAAGTCATTTAAACATTTTATGTCCGTGAACTAAGTCGACGTTTTCAATTCGTTTAAACATTTCATGTCTGTGAACTAAGTCGACGTTTTCAATTCGTTAAACATTTCATGTCTGTGAACTAAGTCGACATTTTCAATTCGTTTAAACATTTCATGTCTGTGAACTAAGTCGACGTTTTCAATTCGTTTAAACATTTCATGTCTGTGAACTAAGTCGACGTTTTCAATTCGTTTAAACATTTCATGTCTGTGAACTAAGTCGACGTTTTCAATTCGTTTAAACATTTCTAGTCTGTGAACTAAGTCGAACGTTTTCAATTCGTTTAAACATTTCATGTCTGTGAACAAAGTCGACGTTTTCAATTCGTTTAAACATTTCATGTCTGTGAACTAAGTCGACGTTTTCAATTCGTTTAAACATTTCATGTCTGTGAACTAAGTCGACGTTTTCAATTCGTTTAAAACATTTCATGTCTGTGAACTAAGTCGACGTTTTCAGTTCGTTTATACATTTCATATATATCTGTGAACTAAGTCGACGTTTTCAATTCGTTTAAAACATTTCATGTTACTGAACTAAGTCGACGTTTTCATATCGTTTAAACATTTCTAGTCTGTGAACTAAGTCGACGTTTTCAATTCGTTTAACATTTCATGTCTGTGAACTAAGTCGATGTTTTCAATTCGTTTAAACATTTCATGTCTATGAACTAAGTCGACGTTTTCAATTCGTTTAAACATTTCATGTCTGTGAACTAAGTCGACGTTTTCAATTCGTTTAAACATTTCATGTCTGTGAACTAAGTCGACGTTTTCAATTCGTTTAAACATTTCATGTCTGTGAACTACGTCGACGTTTTCAATTCGTTTAAACATTTCATGTCTGTGAACTAAGTCGACGTTTTCAATTCGTTTAAACATTTCATGTCTGTGAACTAAGTCGACGTTTTCAATTCGTTTAAACATTTCATGTCTGTGAACTAAGTCGACGTTTTCAATTCATTTAAACATTTCATGTCTGTGAACTAAGTCAACGTTTTCAATTCGTTTAAACATTTCATGTCTGTGAACTAAGTCGACGTTTTCAATTCGTTTAAAACATTTCATGTTACTGAACTAAGTCGACGTTTTCATATCGTTTAAACATTTCTAGTCTGTGAACTAAGTCGACGTTTTCAATTCGTTTAACATTTCATGTCTGTGAACTAAGTCGACGTTTTCAATTCGTTTAAACATTTCATGTCTATGAACTAAGTCGACGTTTTCAATTCGTTTAAACATTTCATGTCTGTGAACTAAGTCGACGTTTTCAATTCGTTTAAACATTTCATGTCTGTGAACTAAGTCGACGTTTTCAATTCGTTTAAACATTTCATGTCTGTGAACTACGTCGACATTTTCAATTCGTTTAAATATTTCATGTCTGTGAACTAAGTCGACGTTTTCAATTCGTTTAAACATTTCATGTCTGTGAACTAAGTCGACGTTTTCAATTCGTTTAAACATTTCATGTCTGTGAACTAAGTCGACGTTTTCAATTCGTTTAAACATTTCATGTCTGTGAACTAAGTCGACGTTTTCAATTCGTTTAAACATTTCATGTTACTGAACTAAGTCGACGTTTTCATATCGTTTAAACATTTCTAGTCTGTGAACTAAGTCGACGTTTTCAATTCGTTAACATTTCATGTCTGTGAACTAAGTCGACGTTTTCAATTCGTTTAAACATTTCATGTCTATGAACTAAGTCGACGTTTTCAAATCGTTTAAACATTTCATGTCTGTGAACTAAGTCGAACGTTTTCAATTCGTTTAAACATTTCATGTCTGTGAACTAAGTCGACGTTTTCAATTCGTTTAAACATTTCATGTCTGTGAACTAAGTCGACGTTTTCAATTCGTTTAAACATTTCATGTCTGTGAACTAAGTCGACGTTTTCAATTCGTTTAAACATTTCATGTCTGTGAACTAAGTCGACCTTTTCAATTCGTTTAAACATTTCATGTCTGTGAACTAAGTTGACGTTTCAATTCGTTTAAACATTTCATGTCTGTGAACTAAGTCGACGTTTTCAATTCGTTTAAACATTTCATGTCTGTGAACTAAGTCGTTTAAACATTTCTAGTCTGTGAGCTAAGTCGACGTTTTCAATTCGTTTAAACATTTCATGTCTGTGAACTAAGTCGACGTTTTCAATTCGTTTAAACATTTCATGTCTGTAAACTAAGTCGACGTTTTCAGTTCGTTTAGACATTTCATGTCCGTGAACAAAGTCGACGTTTTCAATTCATTTAAACATTTCATGTCTGTGAGCTAAGTCGACGATTTGAATTCATTTAAACATTTCATGTCTGTGAACTAAGTCGACGTTTTTAATTCGTTTAAACATTTTATGTCCGTGAACTAAGTCGTTTAAACTTTTCATGTCTGTGAGCTAAGTCGACGTTTTTAATTCGTTTAAACATTTATGTCTGTGAACTAAGTCGACGTTTTTAATTCGTTTAAATGCTTCATGTCTGTGAACTAAGTCGTCGTTTAAACATTTCATGTCTGTAAACAAAGTCAGCGTTATCAATTCATTTAAACATTTTAAGTTTGTGAGCTAAGTCAACGTTTTTAATGCGTTGAAACATTGCATTTCTGTGAACTAAGTCGTTTAAACATTTCATGTCAGTGAACGAAGTCGACGTTTTCAATTCGTTTAAACATTTCATGTCTGTGAACAAAGTCGACGTTTTCACATCGTTTAAACATTTCATGTCTGTGAACGATGTCGGCGTTTTCACATCGTTTAAACGTTTCATGTCTGTGAACAAAGTCGGCATTTTCACATCGTTTAAACATTTCATGTCTGTGAACAAAGTGGACTTTTTCACATCGTTTTAAACATTTCATGTCTGTGAACAAAGTCGACGTTTTCACATCGTTTAAACATTTCATGTCTGTGAACAAAGTCGACGTTTTCACATCGTTTAAACATTTCATGTCTGTGAACGATGTCGGCGTTTTCACATCGTTTAAACGTTTCATGTCTGTGAACAAAGTCGGCATTTTCACATCGTTTAAACATTTCATGTCTGTGAACAAAGTCGACGTTTTCACATCGTTTAAATATTTCATGTCTGTGAACAAAGTCGACTTTTTAACATCGTTTAAATATTTCATATCTGTGAACAAAGTCGACTTTTTCACATCGTTTAAACATTTCATGTCTGTGAACAAAGTCGACGTTTTCACATCGTTTAAAACATTTCATGTCTGTGAACGATGTCGGCGTTTTCGTGTCACAGTCATTCTTTAGGAATTTTTGAAGTGATGTGTATAAATAGCTTCACTTTGAAGTGCAACGTTTCAATCGTTTGCTTACTGATTCAAGGAGCACGTTTCGTTGCCATGTTCGTGTGTATGAGTATGTATATTGATTCTTTTCAAGGATCGATCTGCTTCACGTTTTGTTTTCTTTGTTTGTTTGTTTTTCAGCGCTGAATAGGTATGAAAAGTGCGCCACGTTCCTATCCCAAATGTTCAATATATTTTTACGTAATATGACAACGGGGGGGGGGGGGGGGCGATACTTTAGTCACAATAAAACGATCAGCCAGGTCCAGCAACAACAACAAAAGATAACCCATGTTCCGACTGGTGGTTCTTAATCGATGTTAGAAGGAGTCGTTTCATTCCATTTGCCTTTCTTCCATGTCGCCGTACATGGGCCTGCAGTTACGGGGAGAATGACAGTTGGATGGCAGTATTGGTGACATTTCCCCGTGTATGAGTATAGTAGACCTGGCAACATGATTTGTCACAGACCTCGTGCTTCTCCGTCAGGTGTAGGCCTAATAGCAGAACGTTTTGTCGCGAACTGTGTGCTGTCACGAAAGAGGAGTCTTAAGAATTGAATTCCAGGTGCAAAGTGTGTCTTGTTTTACTGCAGGCGTCGCTGCGGTACATCAGTGTAAACCGACACCAGTCTCTCTGGGGAAGTACATGTGTATGTGCTTGCACCTGTGTGTATCAGACTATTATTTTTGCTTTCTCTCTCTCTCCTCTCTCTCTCTCTCTCTCTCTCCTCTCTCTCTCTCTCTCTCTCTCTCTGGCTGGTGGAAAAAGCATTTATATCGCTCATCTCATTACCTGGTTAAATAAAATTTCGTTCCTCTCTCTCTCTCTCTCTCTCTCTCTCTCTCATCTCTCTCTTCTCTCTCTCTCTCTCTCTCTTAACTATTCTGCTTGTCAGCGATAACATTATGTCAAAGAAAATAGGTCTGTCTCATTTGTCTAGAGTCCCTGTCGCTCGCTCTCGTTTTCTGACTTTCTGTCTGTCTGTCACAATGCCAGACCGGACGCTTCTCTCTCTCTCTCTCTCTCTCTCTCTCTCTCTCTCTCTCTCTCTCTCTTCTCTCTCTCTCTCTCTCTCTCTCTCTGTCTGTCTGTCTCTCTGTCTGTCTGTCTCTCTCTTTCTCTCTTCTCTCTCTCTCTCTCTCTCTCTCTCTCTCTTCTCTCTCTCTCTCTCTCCTCTCTCTCTCTCTCTGAGCTTCAAGCTCGCGATTACTATGAGACATTAAATGCTTTTGAATTTCTTTTCATCAATATTCTCAGTGCCCCCACTGGCGCTAGTGATGTAAGAAGATAATGACTGTATCACTGTCTCGCCTCTCCGTTCCTCTCTCCACACCTCCTCTCCTCTCTCTCTCTCTCCTCTCTCTCTCTCTCTCTCTCTCTCTCTCTCTCCTCCTCTCTCTCTCTCTCTGTTACTCTCTTTCTGTCTCTCTCATTGTTTCTCTCCTCTCTCTCTCTTCTCTCTCTCTCTCTCTCTCTCCGAAGACTTGAATGACATACTGGCTTTTTACTTCTTCTCCACTTCTCATCCTGACCTTCCGGCTAGCGATTTAAAACCTCGCCTTCCACACTGAAGAGCTGAAGAAGAGCATTAGTGGGAGATAAGTGTGATGGTGTTAGTCGCCTCATTGCTCTCTCTCTCTCTCTCTCTCTCTCCTCTTCTCTCTCTCCTCTCTCAAGGCCTAGGGAAAGGCAGAGCCAATTGGCTCACGCAGGGGGACTGAGAGAGAGAGAGAGAGTGGGGGGGGGGGAAGACGGGGTATTACGGGAGAATTATCCCGTCTCTGTGATTGCCAACGCTGCTTGCCTGCTAAGCCTGCCCTCTGGTGGAGTGTGCCAGACGCTGCTAAGGCCCCTACTCTGCCCCTTTCCTCTCTTCTCCTTCCCCCCCCCCCCCCCCCCCTCCACCCCCCCATCTTTTTTTTTCCCCATCCCATACCCCCCCGCCTTCTCCACACTGCTGTTCTTTCAGTTTACTTCTATTTTCTTCTTTTTATTTCTTTTTGCCCATGCGTGCTTCGTTGTACATATGGGGGAAGAGGAGAGTGAGGCTAGGGTGGGCGAGGGAAGGCGGTGGAAGAGACGAGAGGACGGGGAGGTGAAGGGGGAGGCAGATGGTGGGAGGAAGGGGAGGGGGGAGGAGAGGATGCACAGCCAGGAACATTCAGTGGGGGGGCTGAATTTTAGAAACTTCCTTAGACCTGGTTTTCTTCTTCTTTTTTAAAAGTTGGTGTGTTCAAAGTCGTTGTTTGAACGTTAGCTGTGGCGTGAACAGTCATTACCGTGATTATCATATTCGGATGTTATTGTTAAGGGCACCTAGCGCTGCTGTCATGATCTGTAGTGCTGCAGTAGCGTTAGATAATTCTGCTGCAGTATGATGCGGTATTGCTGAAGTTTGATGATATCATGTTGCTGGCGGTCTGGTTGACGTTTTGGCAGCTGGTGATCGTGATGGCGTTTGTTGTTGACAGTACTGATTTCGTGGCTGTTGCGCTGCATATGTTGATGCTAATGTTCTTGTCGTAGTTGTCATTTCACATCAGTTTCACGAACAGATTCCAGGATCTTGTCCTCCTTCATTTCTTTCTTCCCTTCAGTGAAGGTGGCATGATTTCACGAACCCACTTTAAAATGCTGATCATTCCGGACTCCATTGCCTTTGTCAACGTTTTTTGTACATGGGGTTTCTCTTTCTTGCTCTAGCCTTAAAACGTTGAGAAAAAAAAGGAAACTGGTAATTCTAGGTGTGCGTTCTTAACTAGATCTGAAGTGAACACTTCAAAGCTTTCAGATCAAGTTGTAAACATATAGGAATATTGTATTGACTATTGACAGAAAACTAACTTTAACATACGTATTCAAGATCTTTTCGAAAATGGTTTACACAAATTTCAAAATGGATTCCTGAAGCGTCCAAATTCATGAATTACTCTAAAATGATGGAATAAACTTATCTGTGACGTCACCATGGAATCGTAGCTGCTTCGCCTTTACCTCCACACCCTACCCCCCCCCCCCCCCCAACGCCCCCCCCCCCCCCCCACCTCAGCGCACCAAAACAAAACAACAACCAAGAACAGGCATTGTATTCTACAAATAGGTGCTGTAATAACAAATGCTCAAGCACATGTAAACTGCCCTTTTCCTCTCCCCCCCCCTCCTCTCTCTCTCTCTCTCTCTCTCTCTCTCTCTCTCTCTCTCTCTCTCTCTCTCTCTCTTTCATTGTGGGGGAGAGGGATAGGGGTCAACTGTCAGCACTTTCTAACGCACTTCTTAACCTCCACCAGGTAGATTGTTTCCACCTGCCTTTTTCATTTTTTTTTTTTTTTTTTTTTTTTTTGGTTTTCCGTCAACTTAACTAGGCCCGATTTGAATAAAACTGGGTTTTTAAAAATCAAATAAAAAAGACTGTGTCCCAGGGACGAACCCATGAACTTTTGGTACTTTCCGAATCAAAGCACGAACCGGGGATTCGTTCAGCAACGTCGTCCCCAAGAAAGGACTGAGCCGATTTTCATAAAACTTGGTGGGATGTTTGAAAGTGGCCCAAAGGTCGAACCCATAGAATTTAGGTGCAGGTCAGTTGTCCAGATCTGGATTAAAGAATCCAGGACTCCTTTGACCTTGACGGAGGTACGAGCTCTCCTGAGTGTCCTTCTAGCTGAGGTGTGTATGGTTGAATTTGATGTTGAGTAGACAAATGAGTGTCACGTATGATATATAGGGATGTTAAATGTTACCTGCGCGTTCTTATGGCATCTTTCGATCAGCGTTTTGGGGCATTCTGTGGAAATTATTCCTAAATAGGAAAATCGAAAACTGAAAACTGGGAGAGGAAGATAGGGGCTCAAGGAAAAAAAGGGGGATAGTCCGAGGGGGTTGGGGGGGGGGGGGGGAGGGTGCAAAGGATGCCTGAAATAAGGTTTGGAGAAAGGAAAACAACAAACTTGGTTTGGCGATCGGTGACAAGAGGCGTTCAAATCGAGCCATGTTACACTCAAAAGGGCGCCAAGAATGTAACAGGCCTGAGATTATTTGGAGTATTGCGTCGCCAGTCTTTAGTGTGTGTGTGTGTGTGTGTGTGTGTGTGTGTGTGTGTGTGTGTGTGTGCGTGTGTGTGTGTGTGTGTGTGTGCGCGCGCGCGCGCGCGCGCAAGCAAGCAAGCAAGTTCACGAGCCAGTTTTTTAAGCTTTAGTTTGTTGTTGCTGCTGTTGTTTTTAAACCTATGTATTGAATTTATTGCTGATAATTTTCTACGACGACTGTCACACAGAACCGCTTCTATTTTTTCCTCTTTTTATTTCCCTCTGGGAACCACACATCACAAAGTCGAACGGCCGTTCCGTGACCAGGCGCACTCCTACGGACAGAGAAAAACACCAGAGGCCCGAGTTGAAAACCTCCAGAGTGAGAATTATAGGTAGCGATTTCAAAAGAAACAACCGCAGTTCCTTCCCCTGACCGCTTTGCACCCAGGGAGGTAAGATGCTTATCGGAAAGAGCAATGTTTGGGATGCATGTTTAGCCAGTCGGCGTGTGGGAGACAATAGGGTTGAGAGGAAGAAGGTGGGTGGTGCGCGCGAGGGAGAAAGGGGTGGGAGAAGCAAGGGGTGGTGGTGGGCGAGGGGTGAAGGAGAAATTTCGCTGATCTCTTTCGTGGGATTGTATTTTGATGAACTCTACCCTACCTTAATAACCCCCCCCCCCCCCCCCCCCCACCACCCCCATTTTTCCTTCCACCCAGCCAAACCTCATTCTCCTTCCGTCCCACTCCTCCTCGTGCTCCCTGCCACCCCCCGCTCTTGATTATTTCTGTGTTTGTTGACATTGAAGAAGGTAAGCAGTCCCCCGAACACGAAGGCGGTACACACCGTTTCCATAGCTATTCCGTCATTTGTTGGTTTAGTTGTGGTCGGCTCCCTGTCATGCACGACTTTCGCTTGCAGTCCAGGGAGGATGGTTGAAAAAGCTCAAGGCTCTCGCTACCAATCACACAACGTCACAGTTTGTTGGTGCATGGGGACAAAAATGATTGAACGTTATTCATAAAGATTTATCTGGTTCATGTCGCAGATGAAACAGATTTTACACAGGAGGAAGCTGAATGGACTGTAAATTGTTTAAACGCCGTCTGCGTTTTTCATGTCTTGTAAATACTATCATATAATTATGTCGGACGACGTCATTGGCTGAATTCTGTAATCTTCCCAGTGGCTGGCAGGGAGGGGTGTCCGTATTCATATGTTGCACAGCCAAAGCTTGGAACACTTCCCAAACAAAGTGTTGTTGGTGGACAGCTATTCGCGCGTGAAAGAACAATTGAGTTTATACTGTTGGCTCCAGCTCCGTGGCGCTCCGTGAAATGTTGGATCTATCCTAGGATAAATGTGAATGAATAAACAAATGAATAAACAAATACTAAATAGAGATACAGGTAGATAGACAAATAGAGATACAGGTAGATAGACAAATAGAGATACAGGTAGATAGACAAATAGATGAGAAACATTTGAAGCAATAAAGAAATAAACAAGTAACACATAAAGTGGAAATGCAGCGGAGGGGAGCGCAGTCCGCTGCAATCGTAAAACATTCATTCTAATTTAAATGAAACCCTATCGCAGATTCCATCCCATAATTTCCGCCGTTTAATACAGATCCGCAGCAAAATTTAGTGCCTTCGTCCATGGGACACATTTCATCTTGCCACCAAGTTTTGTGGCAGTTAATTCAGTAGTGTTTCCCTGCTCTCGCCGACAGGGAGACATACAAACACCGACACCAACGGACACGGACGGAAATAATGATCCCTTGGACCAAGGTAACAAAAGGAATGATCACGAAAGCTTTGTAATGAAGATCAACAAAGAAATTGAAGAACATTTCTGTGGATTTTTGTTTAGAAAAAAAAAAAAAAAAAAAAGAGACCCATTTGGATCATCGCTTCGAAAACATTGAACTCCCTACCGACTGTGCATGTGTGGGACTCCTTCTCCCTTCCACGTGCCACCAACACCTCAGCACCACACCCAACACCACTAAGTCACCCTCTCTTTCTGGTCTCACAGTCTGTCTGTCTGTCTGTCTCTCTCTCTCTCTCTCTCTCTCTCTCTCTCTCTCTCTCTCTCTCTCTCTCTCTCTCTCTCCGTTTTAGGTGGTCTGGCTAATTCTGAGTTGATGTTCAGTTATTACTGGTCATAAGGGAATATGGCCTATTTATGAATAAAACATAAGCGCTCTTCTCTCTCTCTCTCTCTCTCTCTCTCTCTCTCTCTCTCTCTCTCTCTCTCTCTCAGCCCAGTCTTTGCGTCCTGCGTCTTTGCGTCACTCACACATGCAGATACACATGCTTACTCACTCACTCACACACGCACACGCGCGCGCGCGCGCGCACACACACACACACACCACACACACATACACACACACACACACACACACACACACACACACACACACACACACACACACACACCACATGAGCAAAGCAAGACCACCCCAAGGTCTTTGTTTTGACAGGTATCATTATTATCGGGGAACACCTCAAAAGCCAAACATCCCTGCCTCTGCCCTGGGCTCTCTGTCAAGTGTTTTCATCTTGCCTTTTTTGCCCTCCACTTTGCCTGTGATTCGACACGCCGGATTGATTTTCCCTCTCGTCGTTCTGTACCCGGCTAAATTGTATTGGTGATGGATCATATTGTACTGGGCATACTGATGTCGGACCAAGGATCGGGAGAGCCAGAGCAGCATTCTTTGCAGCTAAAAAAAAAACACCAGGAGCTCAAAAACGTAAACCTTTGCACAAAAGATAAAGATTGTAGAATAATTCTAACGTGACGTCAGGCGTACTATATAATGGAGCTGAAACTTGAAAAGGAAGAAAAGAAAATGAAAACAAAAGAAAGAAAGAGGGGAAGGAAAGAAAAAAAGTGAACAGAGTGCAGACATTTATGAACAGTACCCCCCCCCCCCCCAGCAAAAACAAACAAACAAACAAACCGAAGTCCTAAAGATGAGTTGACCAAACATCTTCAGCAGCATCTACCTCTGGCAGAGAACACACCAACTTTCAGCCGAGGAGGACACCAAGAGAATGAACGGGAGATGGACTGGACACTCACTCTGAAAGCCTGCATCAGATATCTCCCGGACAATCCTCTAAGTGGAACCCTTCAGGCAAGCGGAAGCAAGGCTGACCAAGCGGCGGGACGATAAGGTAGACATCAAACACACAAGGTGTACCTGGGGCCAGTTTATTATACAGACGGTTCAACAACTGTTTGTCCAATGACCGTGACGTCCGTCAACTGCGGTTGTTCAGTGGATAAATGTGCTGCAAGTACGATGGGTGAATGACCGTAAGTCAATGAACCTTACAGTCACTGGACTTTCAGTTCTCGCTTATTGCTATCTTTGGCAACAACTGACCACAAAGTCCTTCAGAGACTGTCTGTCTGTTCCCTCACACACACACACACACACACACAGAGCTGGCTGCCGCGGCAGGCGCTGCTTCTCACTACTGGGCACTCAGAGCGCTCCCACGATCCAGCGGTCAACAGCAAGGGTAGGGTGCTTCACGCTTTCAACATTTTGTGAGACAGAGAACTCTGATTCTATCTTGTTCTTAAAAAGAAAAAGAAATCGTTCGTTTTCATATGTGTTTCCTCAGTGGGGTCATTCATTTACTGAAAATTTGTTATGGTTTGGACCGACTTACCGCAGTTGTCCAAATTACGGCAGAGGATAGGGGTTAGAGTTTCAGTTCATCAACCATGCATTAATGATCTGCTCCTGAGACCCTGTAGTTGAGAAGCTTCACGTGTGGTTTGTTAACAAGGGGCTGGTTTCGTCAGCAAACAACCATGGACGATGATTCGTAGTCACTCGAGGGAAACGCGGTTCTCCGATAAAACGCTTGATATACCACACTCGTGGTTTCTTGACCGCAGTTCATTGACGCTCAGTGGATAGATAGACAATTGTACCTCCTACCTTCTGCTTTCCTTCAGGTACTACCATTGTAAGGCAGCCCGAGCCTTAGCACACTGCGTGTTTTGAGGCACCATTGTAAGGCAGCCCGAGCCTTAGCACACTGCGTGTTTTGAGGCACCATTGTAAGGCAGCCCGAGCCTTAGCACACTGCGTGTTTTGAGGCACCATTGTAAGGCAGCCCGAGCCTTAGCACACTGCGTGTTTTGAGGCACCATTGTAAGGCAGCCCGAGCCTTAGCACACTGCGTGTTTTGAGGCACCATTGTAAGGCAGCCCGAGCCTTAGCACACTGCGTGTTTTGAGGCACCATTGTAAGGCAGCCCGAGCCTTAGCACACTGCGTGTTTTGAGGCACCATTGTAAGGCAGCCCGAGCCTTAGCACACTGCGTGTTTTGAGGCACCATTGTAAGGCAGCCCGAGCCTTAGCACACTGCGTGTTTTGAGGCACCATTGTAAGGCAGCCCGAGCCTTAGCACACTGCGTGTTTTGAGGCACCATTGTAAGGCAGCCCGAGCCTTAGCACATGCGTGTTTTGAGGCACCATTGTAAGGCAGCCCGAGCCTTAGCACACTGCGTGTTTTGAGGCACCATTGTAAGGCAGCCCGAGCCTTAGCACACTGCGTGTTTTGAGGCACCATTGTAAGGCAGCCCGAGCCTTAGCACACTGCGTGTTTTGAGGCACCATTGTAAGGCAGCCCGAGCCTTAGCACACTGCGTGTTTTGAGGCACCATTGTAAGGCAGCCCGAGCCTTAGCACACTGCGTGTTTTGAGGCACCATTGTAAGGCAGCCCGAGCCTTAGCACACTGCGTGTTTTGAGGCACCATTGTAAGGCAGCCCGAGCCTTAGCACACTGCGTGTTTTGAGGCACCATTGTAAGGCAGCCCGAGCCTTAGCACACTGCGTGTTTTAAGGCACCATTGTAAGGCAGCCCGAGCCTTAGCACACTGCGTGTTTTGAGGCACCATTGTAAGGCAGCCCGAGCCTTAGCACACTGCGTGTTTTGAGGCACCATTGTAAGGCAGCCCGAGCCTTAGCACACTGCGTGTTTTGAGGCACCATTGTAAGGCAGCCCGAGCCTTAGCACACTGCGTGTTTTGAGGTTCAGTTTTGGCGGCAAAACACACTGTGACTGACACCTACATGTACCCCCCCCCCCCCACTCCCCTCCCTCCCCAGCTGTCAACATGATAAAAGCGAGTCCTGTCATGAAAATACCGATAACAAACATAGCAACATATATGTAGATATATATGCATCATTATTTACAGCAATCAATATCGATTTGCAAACACTTGACGTCGGCAATACAGATACACCCGGGTCAAGCTGAGCCTGAGCCAGCCTTTCCGAGATTCATTCACGCCTTGCACACTGAACACAGGTTGTGTCGTCTGCTATGCTGCTGGGAGAGAACGGACTGTCCGTGGTTAGACCAACCAGTGGAACAAACAAATGTTATAAAGAACGAAAGCTACGTCTTTTTTTCCTATTCAGCAAGAAACAGAATCAGAGTTCTTTTATATCACACAAAAGACTTTTAGGCAAACTTTCAGACCCGATGTTGAAAGCGCTGAGCATCATCCAAAAATATAAGGGTGGACACACAACTTCCACTGTGTATCCATTAATTCAGGACGATCGTGGGTTGGCGTGCGTAAAAAGAATTCCTCCCGGTTCTCAGAACATCGTCTGTTTACAAGTGAAATCAAAGTCTGCTAGTATTTGATTTTGGAATCCCAAGAGAATGTGTTGTGCCATTCTTGGTTGCATAGCTGAAAAGGCGGCAAAGACCTTTCGGTTTTTTTTTTAATACGAAACAAAAGCAGAAATGATAAATGTACTGGCGCGCTGATATGGAAGATCCATATATTTGTTTCGTCTGCCAAGGAAGCCTCAGTCGTTCTGCAGTCAGTGTTACCAGCCAGTCACACTGTATTGTTTGTACTTACAAATCGAAACGCAGCTTTGTAGAGTTGCAGTTCTTTAACGTCCGCTGCCAAAACCATTGCACTTCGACGTAGATTTAATAAAGCCACAATCAACCAATCCTTCAGATCAATCTCGTCGACGACCTGTTAACATTTTCTTGCATCATTTCCCTAATTGACGTTTCAGTTACTACTTCAAATATTGTGTTTTACGTGTTTATTTGTATTTTGGCTCTACTTCATCAATTCAGCAGTCTGTTTCACTTTTCTTGCCGTATTTGCACTCAGGATTGCCAATAACCACACAAAAAGGACACTTGTTCTAGTCTTGAAAACAAAATGTTTTTCTTCTTTTAATTTGAAAATTTCCCATGTGCTTCAGCAAGATGACCGATACACTCAACATATGCATACTTTATGACCGGAAGTAGGTTTCCCCGACCTCTGGTGAAAAGGTGCTGTCCGCGAGTTCACAAAAGGCCCAGTAAAACATGCTCGCCGCGGCTGGCTGTTCCCCTTACTATGGACCCTGCGCCAACCTTCATGTGTGAGGGAACAAGACAGTGGCCTGCTGCGTAAGCCACGGTCTTTGGGGAGATTCTGTGGTCACTTTCTGCCGAACACAGTGACATGCAAGGACTGCAAAGTCCAGTGATTGCGAATTGAAATGCATCGTGCTCATTCACCCATCACACTGACTGCACAGTCACCTCAGCCCGTATTTTTGTGGGCATATAAGTTTTGTCCTGTCCTTTCCTTAGGACTTCAGTGTTTGCAGTAATCATGCCGGAAGATTACCGAGGTGGCAGCTAATACACATGAGGGGAGAAATATCCTGCTCAGCCACTTGTTCGCCCATGTCAGTTTCTAGCACACTTTCCTATTTCCGAGTAGGCAATTAGAGCGACAGATAAGAGTCTAAGTGATATGCTTTACCAAATGTGAAGAAAACAAACAGAACAGCGAATTTATGAAAATGTCACATTCCACTTTCTGACTGATGAAGCGGAGGTTAAGTGTGGGTGTGCGGGTGGTTGCGCACGAACATGCATGAGTGTCATACATAAAGGGCGAGGCCACACTACAAGATTTGAACTGCGCTGTGAACTGCATTGTGGAGGTACGATGAAAAGAATGACATGACTACGGGTAGATGAGGTCACACCTCGAGTGATTGCTATGTGGACATACTAGCATCAAATCACAGTCATGTTTCTGATATTTATCGTCACTCGATGCTAGCAGTACCCTCGCCGTTATCGTTGGTGGAATGGCTACCTTTCCAGTAATTGTCGTCATCTTTCTCATCACACCACTATCACTGCCAGATGTCATCGGTTTTGGCATGACCATCCACCTCTCCCAGCTCAAAGCTTGCCTACTGCTAGCCCACAGCGCAGCTCATAGAGTAGCCGAAGCCAACAAGGCAGCATTAAGCGTTTTTCTGCATGCTCACACAGCGTTTGCTGTGAGATGGGAGGCTGAGGGAGCGACTCATTGTGACTAAAGAGGCTAGGGTTTGTGACATTCAGCATGATGTATGTTGGTGGGGGTGGGGGAGGGGGGTGGTGAAAAGAGGGGGGCGGTCATTGTGTCAGTTTTATTTCAATGTCAGACAATGTTGTCTGTTCAAAATGACATTCCTGTGGCTATTAACGGACTTGTTCTGACTTGGAAGACATGATATCATCACAAAAGGCTTCTGAATCAAAGGCACTTGAAACAGCCGCCATTGTGGTTGTTAACACTTACAACCTGCTGGCTGGGTAAATAAGTTAAACGCCGATTTGGGGTTCGAGTTAGGTTAATAGCACTTATGAATAGCGGTGCTTGAACTTCAAGAACTTCTTAAAGTTTGTTTTTTAAAGAAGAGGGGGGGGGGGGGGGGGTATAACTATACTAATACGTCGACAAGAATTTTGGCCCCATTGAACACCCGCGTTCTGTAGATGTTATGGTCATTGGACGAACAGTTGTAGGTCATCTGTTCATGAAACTGGCCCTAGGAGACAGCTGGACAGGAACGGCCAGGACAGGGGGTATGGTGGATGATGTTGATGGTCAATGCTCTGTGGCGCAAAACTATGAACTTGTTTTGTTTTTGTTTTTTTCCCAAACTCTATTGTGGAAACTACATCAGTGAATGAACCTCGGTTTTGGGGGTTGTGACAGACAGCGGTCTTTGTTTTGTTGCTCCCCTTTGTTTTAGTGATGGTAGTTAATCGCCTGATTGCCAACATTTGTTTCTAGTTTCGACAACTCACTTAATCAATATTTTAAACGTGTCCGAAAGAAGATGGTGGCTTGTGCTAGGTCAAAGCCGTGTTACTTTTTAAACCTCGTTGTGGGGGAAAATCACCTCCAAGTAGAATAACGTGAGTTGATATTGTATGGCATGGCAATTCATTGTGTTGGAAAATCACCTCCAAGTAGAATAACGTGAGTTGATATTGTATGGCATGGCAATTCATTGTGTTGGAAAATCACCTCCAAGTAGAATAACGTGAGTTGATATTGTATGGCATGGCAACTCATTGTGTTGGAAAATCACCTCCAAGTAGAATAACGTGAGTTGATATTGTATGGCATGGCAATTCATTGTGTTGGAAAATCACCTCCAAGTAGAATAACGTGAGTTGATATTGTATGGCATGGCAATTCATTGTGTTGGAAAATCACCTCCAAGTAGAATAACGTGAGTTGATATTGTATGGCATGGCAACTCATTGTGTTGGAAAATCACCTCCAAGTAGAATAACGTGAGTTGATATTGTATGGCATGGCAATTCATTGTGTTGGAAAATCACCTCCAAGTAGAATAACGTGAGTTGATATTGTATGGCATGGCAATTCATTGTGTTGGAAAATCACCTCCAAGTAGAATAACGTGAGTTGATATTGTATGGCATGGCAATTTATTGTGTTGCAGCCTTAGTCTGCTTTGCCCTGTCCTTCGTTACATTGTGCTGTGTTTTGTTCTATTGCATTATATTGTGGGACTTTTCTCAAACGACCTTGAAAACGTCATGGAAAAGCAAGTTTTTATGAAGAGGAGGTCTTTATCAGAACGTAGGCAGGCCGGCATAAACACACGCATATGTGCAAATCTTTTTCCAAATCTTTTGAAAAGTTATTCAGTATTGCTTAGTTTGAAATTAAATAAAACTTTGTATAGTTAGAAAAAGGAAGGAAAAAGAAAACGAAAAGCCTGAGAGCCATTGCAAAATAAAGAAGAGAAGAACAAAAATAAAATAAAGAATTTTAAAAAAAAGGGGGGGAAAAAAACCAGAAAAGTAGGGGCATACGTCACGGGCGTCTTTTCTTTTTTTTTTTTTTTACCCCACCCTCACCTCCACCATGAATGAGGTAGTGTGTTATTGTAAAGCGCTTAGAGCTTGGTCTGTGACCGAGGATAGGCGCTATATAAATACCCAATATAATAATAATAATAATAATTACTTTTTGTGCTTTACCCCAAATGACACAACTGTTTGCTTGTAAAGTCCAAAGGAAGAAAAAAAAACGAGGGGAAAAACGGATGTGGGAGAAGAAGACCAAGAAATAAAGAAAAGACCACCTCCCCGGTCCAGCATTGAAACAGGAATCTGTCGCCCTGGACTGTAGCCCGAAGATGAGCTACCACCACCACCACTACACACCCAGTCACACCCCCCCTTCCCTCTCCTCTTTACCCTCCCCCCCCCCCCCCCCCCATCCCCTCCTTTGGGACACATCCCTGATTTAACTCCGGGAGGCCGAAACTGAGAGGGGGGAATACCTGTCATCGGTGACACCGGACCCCCGCTCAAGTCCAGACTTCTCGAGGGCATCGCACGAGCAGGGGGGGGGGGGGGTGGAGTCTCCAGACGATCAGACTGGTCGCCACGTCTGCATGCATGCACTGCGTTGCCTTTGTTGTCTGCTCCGCCATACCTACCGGGCAGAACCATAAAACACACAGAAATGGAGAGAGGGCGGGCGGGGGGGGGGGGGGGGGGGGGAGGCGTAATTGGCAGTGTGCAGATGGGTTGTGCTATATCATCCCATGATCGTCTGGATGTGAGGTTGCTGTGACATAGATTGTCCTCCGTTTCCAGCTGCGCAATTATTGTTGCCCTTTATGTTCCTGTTTGTTTGTTTGATAGATTACGCCAGAGATCTTATATATATATATACGTAGGGAGGTTAGCAACTCTGATGCACGAGGCGAGTACAACATGGAAAAGGTGTGTGAGTGTGTGTGTGTGTGTGTGCAATGCTCTTAGAGGGTGAATCGACATGTTGTCATCCAGAAGCCATGTTTCTCAGTCGCATTGTCTTTCTCAGTCCCTCTCACGCAGCTTTTTCTTTGAGTTATAAATCTTTGCCGAGTCATCGTTTAACGACAGAGGAATTGTTTATCTCGGATTGTTTCGCCCTAATTACTTATTTTTTGATTCTGTAACTATTTACTCTCTCTCTCTCTCTCTCTCTCTCTCTCCTCTCTCTCTCTCTCCTCTCTCTCTCTCTCTCTCTCTCTCTCTCTCAAACGTTGTGACCTGTTGCTCTGAAATGGCCTTTTTCGTGACTAGACTATAAACGCATAACCAGAATTGAGTTGCGGTCCCTTCTCATGTGAATTTGTTTGTTGTTTTTCTTTTCTTTTCTTTTCTTCTTCTTTTTCTTTCTGTCTTTCTTTCTATCTGTCTTTCTTTGCGCTTTGTAACCCAGTGCCCTGATATGGCATGTTTTGGTCGTTAAGGGCTACACAGGTGAACGGAACCGAGTTGTGATAGCTTCACCTGTCTTTGGTCTGTCAAGTCGGTGCACTGTTCCACCTTGTTCTACTTTACAACACGCCAGCTCTTGGGCTGTGATCTGGAAACTAGGTAGTCTATGAACGCTGTCTAGAGTGGAATCTGGCTATCCAGCTTGTAGCATCCTCAGTCTGATATCACTCTAAGTGGACAGAACTAAAGAACCGTTTAACTTGTAACGTCTTTTTCACAGTATGGCGTTTTCTTGCGTAGTTAGTTGCACCGTTATGGTTATGACTTTTTTGTCCTGTATGGGAGTGGACAGTTGAGCCAAACAGGCTTCAGAATGGCTTATTTCTATACACTTTAATCATGTCAGTAGTTATGCTATAATGTGATGGTGTACGTAACATGTATATACATGTATGTCGGTTGATTGGTAAGTGTGTATGTGCGTGCGTGCGTGCGTGCGTGCGTGCGTGCGTGGTGTGTGTGTGTGTGTGTGTGTGTGTGTGTGTGTGCAGGACTTTGTTGTCTTTGTGGTGATGGTTCATAACAGTTCAGCTAGGTTATAATAACACTGAGACCGAGGCACCACACCACCAGAACAACATCAACCTTCAGACAGCCATGGAAAGTTCCAGTTTTTACTTTGGGCGCCTCTGTAGTTCGAACTTGAAACGTCTCACCAGAGATCTTGTATTAGGCCAAGAGACAGACAGCTCGGACAGGCGCATTACCAGAATAGTAAGGACAGGAGTGTTGATGAAGTCTCTGTTTGAACACGCTCATTTGCTCTCTCTTTAGATGTAATATGAAAGTTTCCCCATGTAATGCATCGTCTTGGTTATAGCTTCACATAGTTACGCCATTTTCTCTGCTGATGAAACTGGTATGAGCTCACCCTCCTTCTTACAATGGCCGTGAACGCACATTGTTTGCGGTTTTTTTTTTCTTTTAATAATATACAAAACATCTATAATAATACATGTCTTGGCCTACATATTTTGAGAAGGAAGCCCCCACGAAAGATAACTCTTCCAGACTGTCCATACTTCAAAGGCAAGCGTTTGTATATCTTTATACAAGATCTCTGGTTTGAGTGTGAACTCCCTAAAGTGACCTGGTAAGGCAACCAGAAACCCATTTTAGCCGTGTTCATCAAAGCCTTACGGTGGGACAACAAAGGACTTTCTGGTCCTCGCCTATATCCTCTCCTTGTATGTCTGTGCGTCCAGAACACGGATAACTATACATCAAACAAAAAAGATCAGGCTGACGTTAAGGACTTTTCACATCATGGCTGTCTAACTTCTCTCCGCTTCTCTCTATCGAAATATTGAGACCACTTTGTCGCACTATGTCGTGCTCTCTTCTTTCCCTGTTACTTTGTGGAATGCATTTGAATGAATATAAACTTCCAACAGACATTATTTCCACATACCATTCATTATACGTGGTGGGTGTTTTCGTGTTTCTGTGACCGTCCAAACACGCTGACAAGGATTACGGGATGTTGAGCGGTCAGTTGTTTCATAAAATCTGAACATGGAATACCTTGTCAGTATCTCGGCTGAGAACTCTTCAGCAACAACATTAGGATGAGAAATGATGGGAAAGAGGTTGGCTTACAATCGACGTAAAGAAGTAAACAGCATTTGCTTTGAATTGTTTAGGTTTTGTTTTCTTCCTGTGATTTGTTTTTTTAGTCCCGTCCATGGGATTATGTGGATTGTCCATTATTTTTTTGATGTCCTAAAGTAGAAGAAGCGTATATGCTCTGTCTGTCTATCTGTCTGTCTGTCTGTCTGTCTCTCTGTCTGTCTCTCTCCTCTCTCTCTCTCTCTCTCTCTCTCTCTCTCTCTCTCTCTCTCTCTCTCTTGTTCTTTCTTTCCTCCTATAAGTTTTTTTTGTCTTTGGGGGGGGGGGGGGGGGCTTTTTTTTTCTCTTTCTTGATTTTGTTATTTTCTGTTTACTTTTTCTTTTTGCTTTTTTCCTTTCCTTGCTGCCTGTCTGGTTTCATTTGACAGGTTCGCTGGTTTTCTTCCCAGCATCCCATCTTTCTCCACCTAAGGTTCTCTTTCCCTTCCTTCTTCTCATCTTCCTCAGTGTCCGCCTCAAACACTGTAAAATGAAGAAAAAAATGTTTTCAGGCTTCTGTGTGTGATTGTAAAATAATTTTAAAAAGTGCATTTGTTTTGCTACAACTTCACCCAGTCCATTTGGACGTGGTGGTATTCTTCTACCTCTTGTTCTTCTCCCTCACTCTGTGGGGAGGCAGTGGACCGCCGCACTGAAGAACAGTTCATCATGTTCCTCTGGTAGTTCTGTCGGTTGGTGCCAAGGTTTGGTTCTCAACAAACGGTTTTTCTGTTCATCCTTAAAATATTGTCAGTCATATTTATTTTTCTGTGCGGCCCTAGGCCTCCGCATGTCCACGATGGAAAATAAGTGACGTTGTACTCATTTAATATTCTGCAGTTAGGGTTGTGGATTTTTTAAAAAGAAATTAGGGTTCCTTCAATAACACTATTCATATTCTAGCGTAAGAAACTTTTTAAAAATCTAAAATTAATTAATAAATCGGTCAACATCAAAACAACACCCAATAAACAAACAAAACCGGAAGTGGTAGTGTGTCCTGTCGTTCAAGATGTGGAGGGAGGTCAGACCACGTCCTGTGATGTCGTCTGCTTCCTCTTTTCATCGTATTTTCAGAACTCATTGTGTTTCCTTTGTCTGGAGAGGTTCTTCCGAGTGTTGTTTTGTCGTCTGCTTTAAAGCCAGCTCGGGAGTTCTTCCAGTTTCTCTGATGTCGTCTGCCTGAGAGTCTGGTGGCCTGGCGAGTCAGACGGGGTGTCTGCTGCCTTTGTTTTCTCTGCTGGGGCCCGCCATCTTTGAAAGGAAAGGGAGCTAACAGATCAGAAGTGTCCTCTTCAGGAGCAGCCTTTCGTGGGATAGGCTTGTGTGTGTGTGTGTGAGTGTGTGTGTGTGTGTGTGTGTGTGTGTGTGTGTGTGTGTGTGTGTGTGTGTGTGTGTTGTGTGTGTAGGTGGAAGTGATGAATGGTGTGTGTGTGTGTGTGGTGGAAGTGATGAGTGGTGCGCTTAGGCGCGCGCGCGCCAATGTGTGTGTGTGTGTGTGTGTGTGTGTGTGTGTGTGTGTGTGTGTGTGTGTGTTGGAAGTGAAGTTTAGTGCGCGTGTTTCTGTTTCCCTGGCTATCTGTTTGTCTGTGAGGTTGCAGTGATGTATTAGTTTCGTCAGTAACGAAGGATGGCATGTTGGAGTCAGCAAAACATTGAAGATTTCCGGGTTTTATATAACCTCCTATCTGTATTCCTAATCATTCTAAAAATCTTCTTTTCATATCCTGGGCACATGCATGAAGTATACGGCATGGTTTAATACGAATCGATAAAACAATAAAAATATGCAGATTATTTCTTTATAAATGGAGACGAGGACAGTCATATCATTTCAGAGTCCCAACAGGGGCCGGAATAGTTCAGTGATAGAGCGCCGGACTCGTATCATCTTGGGTTGCGGGTTCGAATCTCCGCCGGGCCGTTTCGGTACAAGGGGATATTTCCCAGGAGTTAACATTGGCACTGACTCCATTTCCCATACAGTCCTTCGAATGAGACTATAAACCGAGGTTCCGTGTGTGAACGCACGCATAACATCTTGTACACACGTAAAATCCCATCACCAACTTTCGGAAGAAAAGGCCAGTTTGGCCGTTGGTATGGATGACACGTTACACACAGCATGCACCTTACCCGAAGATGGAGTATGGCTGCCTTACTGGCGGGATAAAAAAAACGGCCATACACACAAAACTCCACTCCCTTTGTTGGGTAGATGGGATTAACCCTTGCCTGTCTATACAGGGAGTGTCCACAAGAGCATCAGCCTGCGTACACACACACACACACACACACACACACACACACACACACACAAAAGAGTCCCAACATTTATAGAGGATACTAATTTAAATCTAAATAAGTAACTTAGAACAATATGTATGCCGCTTACTTTTTAACACAGGAGGATGTTAATATGTAAACGAGATGACTGTATGTATCACACACACACACACACACACACACACACACACACACACACACACACACACACACACACACACACGCATTAGTCGCAGAATCGATTTGATGGGCAAGGGAAGGGAAAGAAAGAACTGCTTTTGGTAGGTGAAGACGGTTGTTTTAAGAGATGCCTTGAAGGAAGACAGAGAGTTTGAACTACGCAAAGATACTGGGAAGTTTATTCCAAGTATTTCTTACAGATATAAAACACTATTCATTGGATGACAAAATAATGATCGAAGTTTCTGGCACCTAGTCTGGCTTTTTTTTTATAATAATCTGCCTTCTCATTTTTCAAATATTCGACAGTGACAGGGAACCCAACAAACATTGGACAAGACGTTTTATCCCAAAGATCATATCAGTACGCTGTCTGTTCCATTCATGGCTGATAACAGAAAATACTGATTTCAAATCAACACAAATCTGAAATCTAAAGATTGTCATCGGATGAAATGCCATGACTAATGCAATCAGCTCAACTGTAAAATTTACTTGCGCACGTCCATTTACCTTGTTCTCATTAAAGGTGAAGTTGATTTTGAACAAAAAGTAGATGAATATTAGACTATCTAAGTTTTGTCTTTGTCTTTCCTCTCTGTCTCCTTTATTCATAATATTAAAATATATGTTGGGCTATATCATTGTCGAATTCTGTAAACTTCCTCGCGATGGGGATGAAGAGAGTTCGGCGCTTAACTGTTGTGAACCATTTCTGACGCGAAAAGAAACGTGGTCAAAGGGAAAGCACTCTTTGTATATTCCTACCGAGCGCAAAAATGACAAAGGCTCTTCCTACTTGTCAGAAGACTTTGCGATATTTGTGAAGGAGGAAAAATAATGGCTGACTATAATTCGACAAGATTCCATTTGCTCGTAGGCCCCTGAGCCTTTCAGGTGATATGACCGACAAGAATCACCATCCGCGGAGAATGGAGGGTGACGGAGGGAACCTACTTAACCCTACATCCACATTGTCTAATTGATAATCAAATGGGCATTAACAATACCAGTTTTTTAAGTTAGATGTTCGGGAATCGTACTCGTCATTATTTACTCTGTGTTCGGTTTCTACGCATGTTTCAGCGGTTGGTACGAGCAGTTAAACACCTTGAGGCCAGTCTGTCAAAGTTCGGTACGGCGTTCTCAGATTCTTCTCACGTACAGCAAAATTCGTTCATACGGTCAGTTTCCTTGAATACCCACCCATACACTCACCCTCTTCAGTCAGCCTCCCGTAGCGGAAATTCATACGCTTATGTCTCGGACACAAGAGTGCGTTGCTGACCATTGTACAGAGTTCTAAGACTTTAAAGGGATATAACAAATTTCAACAGTGGATGGCTGCATGTAACATGAGATCTATGTGTGGTAAGGATCCTAACGCACCTGTTCAGAGAGCGGCAAAGTTCAATTCAAACGATTGCAACGGCCTCTCAAGGTGTTAGGAACAAATTTTCAGCCTGAGAGGAAGCGAAAACCGTCACGACAAAAGGGAAGGAAAGGGATGCCCCTGATTCTGCTCGACTGGAGAAAAGTGTAGGGGGTGGGGTGGGGAGGGAGCCTTCAACCTGATGGAAGAACCGTCTTCGCTTTAATTGGGATCACCTTGAACTCGCCCACGATCACTGTGCCATACCGCCCCTCCTCCCCCTGCTCTCTCTCTCTCTCTCTCTCTCTCTCTCTCTCTCTCTCTTGTCTCTATCATACTCTCACTCTCTCCCTCCCTTATCGCGCCGCCAGAGAGCCATTGAATCGGGTATCGGGTAGGACAAAGCCAACCGCCGGGGCAAGTTGCTGCAGGCCTGATGCGAGGCAGGGGCCGGGCCGGGGGTCGGGTGACCTCGGGAGGTAAGGCTACCCGCTTTAAACGTGCGCCGCTGCTTGACGAAGTCGACAACTTTGTTTCCTCTCAGCTTTGAAGGCTGGAGGGGGAGCAGCAGGGGGGCGCTGGAGGAGAGAGAGACAGGGAGCAGGGCATCGCCTTGAGGGGGGAGAGAAAGGAACAAGCAGGGAGGAGTCGGGATGAAGATGAGGAGCGTGCTGGTGTTCATTATGGTGGTCGGGTGGAGGGAGGGTCTGGGGAGGACCTTTGAAGACGCCGATGATGTCTTTCTTCTTGGTGCGTGCTGTTTGGTGTGACTGGGCGTAGCAAGACAGTGCGGGAGGCTACCCCGCCTCCAAGACAGTGCGGGAGGCTACCCCGCCTCCAAGACAGTGCGGAAGGCTACCCCGCCTCCTGTGGCCTCCGGCTAGGCTGGGGGTGACAGTATGCGAAAACTGACAGCCAAAGTCACTTTTTGTGGTGGTTGTAAAAAGTTAATTTTTATAATGAATGGATGGGCATTGTTCACTTTATCATCATCATCATTGTTCACTTTATCATTATCATCATCATTGTTATGCGCTGGAAGTAAATCGAAGTATCCTGGATCTCTTCTTACCAAGGAAACTCAACAAAGTAAATCAAGACCAGTCTTTCTCGGGCTATGTCTGCCATGATCAGATTCGATGTCCTCTGGAAAACCAGAGCCGGGGTTCATGTAAAACCATTAGCAACATAGAGCCTGACAGCTGCGTGAGCGGATGGTGAATTTGCCCCCAGTGCCACTGTCTTCATAGTAAGTGGACGGGCTATAAGTCCGCTACAGGATCAGCCTGAATCTTCCCAATGAGAATCCAAATCTATATGTCAACGATGACATCCACCTTCTGTATGGATGTGAGAGATGGACATAGACAGCAGACCTGAAGAGGCAATCCAGGTGTTCAGCAATAAATGGTTCAGACAGATTCTGGAGAGCAAGGATGGCGCAATTTCTGTTTAATTAAACAGATAACGTTGCTTTTCTTTTTTCTTATTCTTTTTTTTTTGTGTTCATGGGAACAAAAAGAATGGCTGAACATAATTTGAAAGAAAAAAAAAACCTTTTCGATCTTTCGCTCTTTAACACAACATCTATCATGTTTGCATCCAAGATTAACTGGACTTTGGGAGGGAAGATGCTGAAATAGAAAAGTGATTACTGAAGTCTCAAAGGGAGGTGACTGCAGGCAGAAACTGAAACAAACTTAAAAGAAAAATGACTGTCCGCCGAACGAAAGAGGAAAACAAATTACAAGACAAAACACGACGCGTTTCGACCTCTTTGGTCTTCTTCAGGCAAGACAAACATTTATCTTCTGAAATTGGGGACAAATGGATGAGCAGATAGGTGATTGTTCGTGCTTCGTTTTCATCGTCTCCCATGTTGCTGGTCTTGCCTGAAGAAGAAGCGAACGCTTACCTCCCGCCCGTGTGTATTTGTATTCTCTCTCTCTCTCCTCTCTCTCCCCCTCTCTTCTCTCTCTCTCCTGCTCTCCTCCTCTCTTCTCTCCCCTCTTCTCTCTCTCTTCTCTCTGGTTTAAACAAATATATTTTCACTTTACAGACACGTAGCTTTACAAAAAATGTGAAAATTTGAACATCAACAAGCTAATGCTTATAGTGTGTTCAAATGTCTATAATGTCTCTCTCTCTCTCTCTCTCTCTCTCTTCTCTCTCTCTCTCCTCTCTCTCTCACACACACACACACACACACACACACACACACCACACACACACACACACACACACACACACACACACAAATATAGATAGATAGAAAGACACAGAGAGGTTTGTGTGTTTAGAGAATGAGAGAGCTATTGGTGGGGGAGGGGGTTGTCCACATGGAAAATCATTGAAGGAAGAAAGAGAGGAGCAGGAAGACGACAGCTTTTGCACTTTCCCTGGAGATTGAGGAAACGACATATGATTATCTTTATATTTACAAGCAAGCATGTTTATAGCAGAATGCAATCAGTGCTTGTGGTGCATAAGCATGAAGGCGATTACACCTGCGGTGAGTGCTCATACTTCATCAGCTATGACGATTCCATCAGTCGTAAACCCTGTCACTGAAACTAATCAGGAATTTTTTGGGTCTAAACTTAGTACTATATTGAAGGAAACTGGAGCACTACGTAGAGACATTGAAGCTACACTGGAGAATACAACGTTCAACATTCGTTCACTATCAAATCAGAAAATCCAACCAGAGTACATGACTTTCACCGGCAGATGCTGAAATGTTTCCTCGGTTTAGCACTGTCCACGAAGGTGTGTACTGAGCTATCGGGGATCCGGTGATTTCTGTGAAGGGCATGACCTTGAGTTAACGAAGGTCATTATCTCAATGTCACTTTGCTTGTTAAAATTGTCCGGGGGGGGGGGGGGGGGGGGGGACTATGGGGAAGAGGGGTGGGGGGTGGTAGAGGAGTCATTAGTAACCTTCACACCAAACCCTTATGTTGAAAACAGTTGTCTTCTCTCTTTTCACTGGTCAAGCTGGAAGAAGCAGACGACGAAGAACAGCCACAAGAACGTTCTGACCATCCTGAGCCAATCATCGAAGTTCGAAAGTTCGGGACCGTGGGCTGAGATGTTTGTTACGTCATAACCTCCCCATTGTGTTGGATGGGGCCGTGGATGGCCGATTTTCATTCCACCAAAACCTCTCCAACCGACAACGTCCACTTGGCACACTTCGACGCCTCGGAAGTGTGAGGGTGTTCCGGTGCTGGAGAGGGGAGAGAGGTCTACAGACGCTGGAGGACAGGCAGTGCAGGGCCTTTGACGGATGGGGTGCAGAGTCCTGCCGGCACCACGCGGAGCGGTAAACATCCCTGGCTGTTGAAGCCCCGTCTGCCTCTTGAAGCCCCGTCTGCCTGTTGAAGCCCCGTCTGCCTGTTGAAGCCCCGTCTAACCACCCCAGCAGTTAGAGCTCCCACCTACCATCCCCAGCCTACTGCCGCTCATCTTTCTCCCGCTTCTGAGGTATCGGGCAAGGTTTCTGTGAGTTTTTTCCCCCTCTCTGGTGTTTGGCCCAGCATGGGGTGGTCATTAGAACCCCGATCGGCTCGCGTCCGGTCCGCTCTTCTAAGACAGCCACATTCAAACATACTCTATAGAAGCGTGACCAAGCATCCAAGTATTAGAGAGGTGGGGTGACGGGGGGGGGGGGGGGGGTAGGGGGCTGCTGGGTGGCGGGAGAGGGGGGGGGGGTATAACGGACCAAGCGTTTCGAGCAGTGGCAAATTGTGAGGTGACGGTTGGGGGCGAGTTTTTCTGACACTTGAACACCATTGACGGCTTGTCGAGGAGGGTGTAGGTGTGACTCGTTGCGATCGTTGACCGTTAGGCTGTGAGGACCCGTGGAGAATGGTTGCACTGCTGGTCAGCTTCTCCCCTCCGTGGACACGAGTCAGCGACTGCAGGTGTGTCGGGCTCGTGCCGATGATCGTTAATGACGTCAGCGGATTCGTCACTGATGTGGTGCTCACGTTGAGTTCAGAACAGTTATGTTCAGGCACCACTGTTTGTCCCTGGTTGGTTGTTACCATTATGCCGAGTTCAGGCAAACAAATTTTCCACATGTTTTTAATACATGTGTTTTTTCAGTCAGAGCCACGTGTTTTGTTCAAGCACATGACTTTTACTTTCTTTTTCTTATATTACATATACCGTTAATCCAGCCCTAGTTTTCCAACTTTTTACAATGTATACCATTCAGTCAACACCATTCTGTTCAAATTTTTGCTGCATATATCAAACAATACTGTTTCGTAATGGATCCTGCTGGAAGCAATACCTTTTCATTTCTGTTTACTATAATGCATCCGTTTTAGAACATTGTGCTACTTCTTGCTACCTGTGTCATTCAGACACTGCTGCTGTTGCCGTCTTTTTACACGTAGCTTATAGCAGTAACTTACTTACGTACCTTCTACTACATATCGTACGTGGTTGCAACTCTTTCCGTTTTAACGGAAATTCGTCTTTTTAAAGCTAAAGAAAATAATGACAATAGATAAGCAAATAAATAGATGAATGAAATCATCGTCATTTCTGAATAGATCGAACAAAACGTAAATCAAGCGTATATCGTGCAGACGGCACATTTTATACACGCACACATACTTTCCACAACATGTGTAGTTCAGACACAACTATTTTTTTTCTACTCATCTACTTTGCTATATAAATCGTTCAGGCATTAATGCTAGTGTAATCTATTTACGTTTTACTACGTGTCTTGTTCAGACACTGCTACTTCACTTCTTCGGCTGCATACATCGTTCGGGCAACATTGATAGTACTCTGTATCCATGTGTGTTTTTCCTACATGTTTTACAGCGTTTGTGTAACGAACAGGGTGGACTGTGCAGCCTGTGAACGCCGGTGTTCTGCACTTTTTAACATGTACTGTGTTGCCAACACAAATCAATTTTCTAGAGGGAAACATTGCAATAGTGTGTGTGTGTGTGTGTGTGTGTGTGTGTGTGTGTGTGTGTGTGTGTGTGTGTGTGTGTTTCTGTTGTGTTCTTTTTTTTTATCGTTACGCCTTTTGACATCAGCGAATGGCAGAAAGTTACCATTACAAACTGGCGGACATCAGCGAATGGCAGAAAGTTACCATTACAAACTGGCGGACATCAGCGAATGGCAGAAAGTTACCATTACAAACTGGCGGACATCAGCGAATGGCAGAAAGTTACCATTACAAACTGGCGGACATCAGCGAATGGCAGAAAGTTACCATTACAAACTGGCGGACAGATCAGCCCGGAAAAGAGTGACTGCATTGTTTAGTTCGGATATTCGGTTTTCTTAGAGAAGAGTGTTGACATTGGAGGCAACCCGTGTAAAATTTGACGTTAGGCATTGATTACATGCAGACACTGAAGGTGTTTCAGGGCTGTGGTGCTGTGTACTTTAGAACTTTACCTCCACAACACATTCCTATGTGTGAAATTACGGACTGCTGTCCCTAGAAAAAGCAGCTCGCGACAGGACAGCTCCATCGTTTTGTCTGTGTGAATATATTATTATTTCCCTATGCAGGTGTATTTTCTTACAGACAGGAATTTGCCGAGGCAGTTCCTTTGTTATAGAGGTTCTTTCAGGTGCACTACCTGAAAGCTGCACATGAGATACCTGGGCATAGTGTCTGGTCGTATTGGTGTTGTTCCTATGTCAGCGTGCTGTCTAAAGGATCGCCGCGCATGCAGGTGACAGGTGCAAACCCGTATACTGCGAATGCATAAAAACAAACCTTTTTTGGTCAGTTAGGTTGTTAAGTTTCATGGAAATTGCTTTGAAAGGGAAGGCAGGGAATGAGGTGAGGTGGAGGATTTTTATCAAAGAATTTCTCGTTATCCTGATTTGTGTTTGTGTAACAATTTATAGCATTCAAAAACAGGCACAACTTTAAACCAAAGGCAGCTTAAAGCATGGTCAACGGCGACAAATGCCGTGTCAAACATATTGACTAATTGTGAGAAAATTATATAGAATACTCAGAAACTGACGTTGCCAGAGACATACATCAACACATATAGGAGAGAGAGAGAGAGAGAGAGAGAGAGAGAGAGAGAGAGAGAGAGAGAGTTACAACCTATACTCACTGATTCAGCGCGAGCGAGAAAGAGAATGACTAAATGGTTGATTTATTCTTTCAAGCTTTCAAAGCCCATTCACAAGAAGGTGGGGATGGGATAAGGATGACATAACAATGTGGAAAATCGAATGAAAGCGATATACTTGTAAAAAAATATTTATCGAGAAAAGGAAGCCTAACCGCGAAGATCAATGTACAGTTTTTACTGTCACATCTATTGGCACCCATTTTGTCCATACAATAATTAGTTCTATAATCATGATATGCCACCATGATTTTGATCGTCGACATTCCTTGTATGGCTCAAACTCACTTCAATGTTATCCTTGAAGACACCATAGAAATAGTCCATTTTCCTTGCTAGTTTTTTTTTCCAGACCTGCCATAATGTGTGTAGTGGAGATTTCCGACTACACACCCGATGAACTGCTTGACTAACTAGTGTCAACATCTTTTTTAACCAATGTCCAAGTTGTACTCGGTTTCGACGGCTGTTTTATGTTGAGAGAGAGAGAGAGAGAGAGAGTGTGTGTGTGTGTGTGTGTGCAACAAACCATTTTCCGATTCAGCTTGAGAAAGAGAGAGAGAATTACGAACTGCTGTCGTATTCAGCTCCTTTTCGTTCATAACCTCTTAATCTTCAATGCGATTAAAACAAATGTCCTTAAGGGCCAAAGATCATCTTTTACTTGGTTTGTTCATCCGTTTGTTCGTTTCAGTAGGCTAACCAGTAAACCGAAACGCCCTCCGGTACTCAGAAATTCCACAAACTGCGACCCGACAGTTTGAGCAAGTTTTTCTAACACTCGCACGACAAAGGCACCGGGGCAATGAGAAGTTTGTGTGGCACTTCCCCGAATCATTGACAGCTCGGCTGTGATAAGCAGGACACGTGGAGAGCGATGACACCCACGGTCAGAACGTGGCCGGTGTCTGGAGGCACGCGAGGCTCGCGCCGCTAATCGTTGACGATGTCCACCAACCCGTCACCCATGTCCTGTTCAAGTGCTCGGCACGGTTCATTTGTCGGATTTAACGAACCGAACGGTGTGTGAAACGGTCTGTCTGTCTCCGGGGCCCTTTCACCTGCGTACGTCTCCGATGCGTTTTTCGGCCCTCGTTTGGATGCAGCTAGCAGGCTTGACAGGTGAAGAAACGACAGAAAAACGTGAGGGGAACAGCAAGGCTGGTTTGCCGGTGGGTAAGGTGCGGGAAAAAACGCTGTAACGACTGTGACGATTATCATATCTTTTAGCCAGGGGGAAAGAAGCATGTGATTTTTTTTAAGATCACAAAAGATTAATCGAATGTAATATGGATTGATCGTTTTTACATATATAAATCGTAAACAAGTGGGGTATGTTTTGCTCCCTTAAGGAAACCTAACACAGAGCAACTTTTATTCAAGACTGGCACAGCCTTTTAAACTGGAATAAAGTCAGACAAATACATAGACGAACAATCTAATAGTGGGGGAAAAACTATTAGATTGTTCGTTTATGTATTTGTCTGACTTTATTCAAGTTTAAAAGGCTGTGCCAGTCTTGAATAAAAGTTACTCTGTGTTAGGTTTCCTTAAGGGAGCAAAACATACCCCACTTGTTTACTGTTTATCGTTTACTGTTCCCTACCTCATTTCATTTCCGATATATAAATCGGTTCTGCTGTGACTCGACTTTTTGTGCAAGATGACCTGTTAAAAAAAACAACCGAGTCTTGTTACGCGCGCGCGCGCGCGCGTGTGAGTGTGTGTGTGTGTGTGTGTGTGGTGTGTGTGTGTGTGTGTGGAAGGGAGAGGAGGCAGGGGGAAGAAAGAAGTGGGAGGGTTCATCGTCTTCTATTTTCATGTTCTTGAATCCAGCCACGTCCTCCAACAAGCGAATGTGCTGAAATCTCTGGCTGGTCAACCATTACCAGACAAAACTTCCTGCCAACACTGGCCTTGCACGGCAGCATTCACCGCCATTTTCAAGAACGGACGTGGGCTCCGCGGTCGTGTGGGCAATAAACAACGGGACTCGAACACCGTGTTCTGCAACCCGTCCAATATTCTACAGACCACGTCACTCCGCCTATGGCGCTTCTGACGTGTAACGTGCCATTAATGTCTAACTGCCATTCTTGGCTCAGTTCGTGTTGTTTTACAGCCTAGCTGATTGTGAAGGGTCATATCTTGGCTGTACAAGGAAAAGAAGTATTTTCGTCAGATACGATCCCTCGAAGGAAGGAAACAGAAGTGGGAAATTGAGCAGTCCTCCCCCAGCCACCCCTCTCTCTCTCTCTCTCTCTCTCTCTCTCTCTCTCTCTCTCTCTCTCTCTCTCTCTCTCTCAATCAACACGCACGCACGTGTGCGCGGACTCACACACACACACACGCGCGCACACACACACACACACACACACACACACACACACACACACACACACACACACACATACGCGCGCGCGCGCACGCACGCATGTACGCGCACACACACAACACAGACAGAGCAGACAGAGGCAGAGAGCGAGAGAACGTGCCCAAGCATGCACACTTCCAGTATATACATTTTTTTTTTTAATCAATGTAGCGAAGCCGACCACTTAGGACTTTTTCAACGATCACATCTCGGGGGGGGGGGGGGGGGGGGAGCAGCCCAGACCTTGAAAGTAAAATTTACAACCTGAAGAAAAAAAAGAAGAAAAAAACAACCAATGACACGGTAGCTAAGTTACTGACATCCTTCAGACTAGCCGAACTAAGAGCGCCCGTCACTCCGCTTGATTTCTTGGTCCAAGCTTAGTAGCAACAACAACAACAGCAACAACAACAACAACAACGAACGTTTCAAACGTCACAACAACAACAACAACGAACGTTTCAAACGTCACACGGGCACACAGGCACTGCGGAGTGGACGGCTATAGTGTCCACGGTGGACAATTTGTACAGGTTTCTCTAACTAATCGCCAGATCGCAATAAAACAACCTGACCTGTCATAACTTATATCTAGGGAGAAACAAGGTAGAAAAGACTTTCCCTCCGCCGGGCCGTTTCGGTACAGGGGGATTTTTCCCCCTCGGGAGTTAACATTAGTTCTGACTCCATTTCCCATACGAATGAGACTATAAACCGAGGTTTCGTGTGTGAACGCACGTATAACATCTTGCACACACGTCAAATCCCATAACCAACTTTCGGAAGAGAAGGCCAGTTTGGCCGTTGGTATGGATGACACGTTACGCATAGCATACACCTTCCCCGAAGATGGAGAATGGCTGCCTTAATGACGGGATAACAAACGGTCATGCACACAAAACTCCACTTCCTTTGTAGGGTAAGTGGGATTAATACTTGCCTGTCCATATAGGGAGTGTCCGCAGGAGTATCAGCCTGTGTACGCAGAAGATGAAGAAGAAAGAGTTTCCCGAGCGAAGACTGGGGAATGGTCCACAAAGGCAGAAAACAACAGACGACTGTGAAGACAAATAGAAAAAATAACAAATGCAGACCCAAAGAGAGTGATAGAAAAGAGGAAGTTACCAACATAGAACTTCCAGCAAGCGGAGGAACGATCTGTACTGGAAAAAAAGACCTCAGCATTCCCTCGGAATTTCCATTTGTAGACTTTCTGATTTATTCAGAAACTGCCTTCAGACTTGAAGTCACAAGACATACGCTCGGCTTGCTGCACTCTTAATTCCTTTCATTGGCAGCGCGCGATATTTTGTAAAATGAAATTTGTTTAATCAACAGCAACAAAACTAACAAAGTTCTCTCTCTCTCTCTCTCTCTCTCTCTCTCTCTCTCTCTCTCTCTGTGCGTGACGACAAGAAGAGAGGAGGGGGGGGGGGGGGGTCTCAGTAAACGGCAACCCTCATTAACTCGCGTTAATCCTGGCTGCTTCCACCTTTTAGCCCGTCCCTGCTCCCCTGTTTTTCTCACTTTAAGCAAGCTGCTCTGCGCTCTCTTATTTCTTTCTTTCCTTTTTTCTGTTTTTTTCTTTCTTCTTTTTTAATTCTTTTCTTCCCCCCCCCCCCCCCCCTCCCTCTCGCCTCCTTCCCCCTCTCTCCTCTACGACTCCATTCTCCTCCGCCCCACGCCCCCATCCCCTCCCCCGCACGTCGACAAAAGCCTCGGGCTCACAGCTCTGACTTTATCCTCCGCCATTGTGGCAGTGATTTTGGAGGGTGGATTTTTGATTGTAGCGGGTGATTTTCCGGGTGGGTCTTTTTTTGTCCGGGACTCAGCAGGGGGGGGGGGGGGGGGGGGGTTGGGGGGCCCGATTATCTTTTCACCGGGGGTGCCCGCTGTTCAGGTCAAAAAGGGGGGAAGTGAGGCGGCGACTTTTGTGTGGGGCGTTTACCACCGCCAGGATTCCTCTTTTAATTAGCCTAGGGGGTGATCATCACCTCTCACCTGCTTCGTTCCGGCAAAAGGGCCGACGACAATCCGTGTCTAACGTTACGTCTCCGCTTGTACCTCCAATCATTGCGAATCGCTGGTGAAATACAGCAGACGTAAAATGAAAAAAAGAAAGAAAAGAAAAGAAAAGGAAAAAAAATGGAGGAAAAAAACTCTAGAGGGGAGGGGGAAAAAAAGGTAATTCGGGAAAGGCGAGAGTAGTGACACTTGACGCCAGTTTTGATTCCGGGGTCAGAAATCTACCGATAGAGTCATCTCCCCTTCGTTGTGCTCTTGTCCCCCGGAGGCGCCAGAGAGGCCTCGCGCGCGTGCGCACGCGTCACCCGTCGCTATTTTTTGTGCCTCCATTTCGCTGAAAATGAGAGGGTGGTGATGAAATCTCGAGACTCCAGCCTCCGATGTCGTCTGCTCACCAATTTCGCTTTGTCTTTGGATTTTTTTTTGGGGATGAGAGGAGAAAGGGGTGTGTGGGAGGTGAACGAGCTTCGTGGAGTGTCAGAGATAGACCCGAGGCGATGGGCGCTACTAGGTCTGATTTCCACCGTTATACACAAGCCTGAAAGTAGCCGGATGGACAAGGAGAGGTGGGAAGAGAGGAGAGGGAAGGGAGACAAGGGAATGGGGAAGGGGGTGAAAGGAAAGGGGGTAAGGGGGGAAGAAGGAGCGGGGAGGGGAGGGGATTTTCCTGGCTATTCTTGGTTCTCATAGACAGCTGCGGTTTTATCTTGAATAGAAGAGAGAGAGAGGCTACGTGTGTGCGTGTGTACATGTTCTCATATTTGTGTGTGGTGTGTGGCACGTTTTGCGTGCAGCTAAGCATATTCTGAGAGAGCTGTTTTGTTTTTTTCTAAACTTATTGGGGGAGATGGCGGGAGGGGGGGGGGGAGGGGGTTGTTTGCCTTTGTTTTTCAGTCTGTGGTCTTACTATAGTCATGTTTCAAGTCATCATCTCCTTTTTTTTCTTTGTGACTTGGTCAGAACTCTGTGAGGCAGCATGCAGACAGCTTTGAACCGATGCTTAAGCGGACTGGAACATTCTCCCCTTCTGCCAGCCCTGATATAGGCCCTTTACGGTCGGTTGGGCTAAAAGCAACATTCCTCTCTCTCTCTCTCTCCTCTCTCTCTCTCTCTCCTCTCTCTCTCTCTCTCTCTCTCTCTCTCTCTCTCTCTCTCCTCCTGCCCCCTCCTTCAGCGGTTATTGCCATGTGCACATGTTCAGCATGAAGAAAGGGAAAGGCAGGGATAGAGGGAGCGAGGGGTTGGGGAGGGATGACTTGTTCAGGAAGGTTTTTGTGTGTCCTGAACATTCCGCTTGGCACGCAGTGTGGGCAGGACCACCGGGTTCTCTTTCAGTGCCAACTTACCCTCGCCTTCCAGAAAGTCTGTACTGGTTATTTTCTCTTTCCTGTCACTCTCTGTGACTGCGTCCACCACCTCCCCACTTTCTCCCACAACACACGCACACACTTCTTCTTGACAGGGAAGGGACGGATGTCGTCTACTGTTTTGTTGTTGTTGTTTTCTGCCAGTATGACCCATTCTCCAGTCTTCGTTCCGGAGAGTCTGTGCGTGAAGGAAGAACCATCACAATTCTTCGATTTGCAGATGACATTGATGACCTAGCGGACAATGAAGAACTTGTCAACTTTGTCGAACGACTGAATGAAACTTCAACAAGCCATGACATGGAAATCAGCACTGGGAAGACCCAGCTGATGGCCGGTCAAAAACGCCACCATCAGTTCTGATATGACGGTCCACGTCAGAAGCTAGAATCTGTTCAACTATTCACTGACCAGGGACCCATCATTACCAGTAAGGGATCCAAACCAAAGATCCTCTCCAGGGCAACAAAAACCAGCACAGCACTGTCCACATTAAAACCTGTATGGAAGGATAAGAAGACCATGAAATACAAGATCAGGTTCCGGCGTGCTCTGGTACATCTCGTCTTCGTGTGCGCACGCGAGACACGGACTCTCTCAGCGGATTTGGACAGAAAAATCCAAGCCATGGAAATGAGATTTTACCGCGAGATATTAAACATCAGATACACTGACCACGGCACTGATGAACAAGCGTGTCAGACAACCAGCCAGCACACAAGACCATACGAAGATCTACCGACACCGGCCAGGAAGAGAAAACTACATCGGTAATGGTCATGTCACAAGATCCAGTAGCCTTGCTAAAGCAATCCTATAGCGAACTGTTGAAAGAGGGGAGACGGGGGGAGTGGGGGGGGGGGGGGACAGAAAAATAAACGACTGACTGAAAACACCGGAGAGTGGACAGAGAAAAATAAATTTTGAATAATGTTAGCGAACCGCCAAGAGAAACGTGGACAAACTAGTCACAAGACAAAACACGACGCGTTTCGACCTCGTAGGTCTTCTTCAGGCAAGACACAAACAAACAGGACAATGAAAATGAACGAGTTTGTCCCATAGCTTTGATCTCCTCAGCGCAAGGTAGGCGTTGAATCTGAAGAGAAAAATGTGCAGAGAGCCAAGCCTTGGCGCACAACCGACAGAAGTGGAGGAAGCTGGCGAACTGTTCTTCGGTGTCATTCCCCAGTGACTTCACACAGATGAAGGGAAGAGACGAAGAGAAAAAAAAAAATTGATCACAATATTTTATTCCCTTTTTTTTTGGCAATTCTTCCTTCAAGGAACGTTTGTCTGTCTAGTTTTCCCGATACGATGGTAAGGACATGGATAAACCTAAGAAGACATCTCTCTAGTTTTCGTCACTAATTAAGGGGATAAAGACACGGACAAAGCTGATATACAGACTGACCTATAATCTGCGCCAGTGACAAAGCCCCTAGTATGACAAGCTGGACGTAATTTGCCTTTGACTTATGGAGCGACAGTTTCAGTGTACTCGTTTCTTTGTGTGCTTGGTTACTCCCGCTGTGTTTGTTATTATCTGTTTTTGTGCACCTTACATCAGTAACATTTGCAACCTGTGAGATGTATACTTACTTTTCTGTTCTCGTCATGTTTTATCGACTGTGGAAATAAGTAGTTTCATGGCTTGTGACACAGAAATTGGAGGAAAGAATGTCCAGTTTCTTTCTTTCTTGATTTTTTGTTCACTTCATGCTCCCTCTTCTCTCTCTCTCTCTCTCTCTCTCTTCTCTCTCCTCTCTCTCTCTCTCTTCCCCCCTCTCTCTCTCTCTCTCTCTCCTCTCTCTCTCTCTCTCTCTCTTATTCACTGGTGTTTCCTCCTCTGTCCTTCCTTGTCCCATTGTTCTTCTCCCTGTCCCTCTCTCCCAGGTTGCCTCTGTGTCTGTCTGTACGCTCATACGCGAGTGCTTACGAAGTACACAGAAGAACGCACAAACGCATGCACGGCTGATGTTCTATCCACCCAATTCTTAACCAACCGCAAGAGAAACACAACAGAAACAGCAACAATAATTCCACAAAGCATTGAACGGGAAAGAAATACCGACTGTTATTCTCTTAAAAACCCTAAACACTGAGAGACCCGTTCGTAGGTGACCTCAAAAGTATCGTCACAACATCAGAACTGTATAGTGCGTGGGTATAGGTATGGGGGCAGCGCAACGGGATTATTCCCAACAATAGGGGGAAAAAGACGGGGGGGGGGGGGGGGGGGGGGGCAGAAAGAAGAAGAAAGAAAAAAAAAAAAAAGCAAAGTAGCCGGGTCTGGAACTGAGTCCTGACCTTAGACGGGTCTCCGTGGTCGGCTTGGTGGTAATAACCAACGAGGGAACAGAACGGTGGAGCTGTAACTAATCCCCTGCCACAGACCACAGGTAGACCCAAACCAAACAGGCCGTCCCGCCGCGTTTAGAGTTTGGTGGGCGAGTTGAGCTAGGAATCCCGTCTGTCCCCGCCCCATCCCCGCCCCGCCGTCGCCTGTTGACGGATTAACCTCCGCGCTAATCTCTTGCCCCTTTAAATCCTGCCCCCCCCCCCCCACCTCTCTCTCTCTCTCTCTCTCTCTCTCTCTTTTTTTTTTTTTTTTAAACAGAACTGTCTTGGTAAGACTGGCCTCAAGTCCGTGTGGTTTGGGCAGGTGTAAGAGAAGTGTGTTAGTCGTCGAAAGAATATGGTACAGGGGAGATAAATCCTCGTAGGTCGTTTTCTGAGAGTTGTCCTCGGGCTGTTTCGTGTGTCTATATCACTACTGTTTTGTTTCTTTGTTGTTTCCTTTTATGGGTTTTTTGTGTGTGGTGGGGTGGTGTGTGTGTGTGTGTGTGCGTTCATGCGTGCGTGCGTGCGTGCGTGCGTGTGCGTGAGTGCGTGCGTGCGCGTGTGTGTGTGTGTGTGTGTGTGTGTGTGTGTGTGTGTGTGTGTGTGTGTGCGTGTGTGTGTGTTTTGGGAAAAAGGTATGCAATTTTTCGCTGGTTCTATACCTTACCAAACATTCGATTGAACGGTATTGTCTGGAGGATTGACTTCCTTGGAGTAAAGATAACAAACCAACGAAGAGATACTCGTGATTGGAAACGCGCGCGTATAAAAGCAAGCAAGCACTCCACGCCTCCCCCCCCCTCCCAAACACACCCTCCTCTCCACCCCCTTGCCCGCACACCGCTCCCCCCCCCCCCCCCCCCCCCCCCCACTCCAACCCCCAGCTTCTCCCCTTCCTCTGCCACCCACGCACAGGATTGTTACGAACAACAGATTTCCTGAGCAGCTTGTTAATCGACAACACAAATATTTGATTAACACCAGTGGTCAGTCCCTTTTGCACCCCCAAACAGCACATCCATCCACAAGCCCTATCCTTCAACAAGCGCTTATTCAGCTATACGCCCCCATTCATTCATAACCCCCGTATATCCATAAGCTCCCATCTATCTACAAGCCCATCAATTCACAGACCCCATTCACCTGCAAGCCTTATTCATCCACAAGCCCTAATCCATCCATTAAGCCCCCATCCATACACAAGCCCCTATCCATTTGTCCACAACCCCTCATCCATCCAGAAGCCATCATCCATCTATCAACCTCCCATCCATACCTAAGTCCCTGTATATTCACAAGCCCCTGTCTGTTTACAAGCCCCTATCCATCCAGAAGCCATTATCCCATCCATCAACCTCCCATCCATACCTAAGTCCCTGTACATTCACAAGCCCCTGTGTGTTCACAAACCATCCTCCATATCCCCCCCCCCCCTTCCCATCCCATTCATCCAGAAGCCATCATCCCATCCATCTATCAACCTCCCATCCATACCTAAGTCCCTGTACATTCACAAGCCATCCTCCATATCACCCCCCCCCCCTCCCCCCATTCACCCAGAAGCCATCATCCCATCCATCTATCAACCTCCTATCCATACATAAGTCCCTGTACATTCACAAGCCCCTGTGTGTTCACAAGCCATCATCCATATCAACCTCCCATCCATCCAGAAGCCATCATTCGATCCATCTATCAACCTCCCATCCATACCTAAGTCCCTGTACATTCACAAGCCATCATCCATATCAACCTCACATCCATCCAGAAGCCATCATTCGATCCATCTATCAACCTCCCATCCATACCTAAGTCCCTGTACATTCACAAGCCGTCATCCATATCAACCTCCCATCCATCCAGAAGCCATCATCCCATCCATCAACCTCCCATCCATACCTAAGTCCCTGTACATTCACAAGCCCCTGTTTGTTCACAAGCTCCATCCACCCACAAGGCGTTTGCCTTTGGAGCCGATGGTTGTGAGTTCGAACCGTTCGTACGGTCGGATTTTGACAGTTGGAAAATCCTATCAATCCACACTGCTGTTCTTTTTTCTTTCTTTCTGCGTACGCAGGCTGATACTCCTGCGGACACTGCCTGTATAGACAGGCAGTGGAGTTTTGTGTGTATGACCGTTTTTTTTATCCCGCCATTCAGGCAGCCATACTCCATCTTCGGGGAAGACACTGCTGTCAATGGAACCTGATTCAAATCAGGGAGGTTAAGGCGGCGGAAAGAGAGGGTTGGTTCCGCTTTCCATGATGCCATGCCCCGGACACAGCGACTCTCCAACAGTTCGTCGCATCAAAGGCCAATAGGTTTTGGGATTTACCCTTATCATTTTCTTCTTTTTTTCTTTTTTTTTTGAATCCCCAAATCCCATCCATCCACAACCCATCTCTCCTCCAAGCCCCAACACCCACCGAACATCATACACCCATCAACCAACCACCAACACACCACATCCCCACCGAACCTAACACCCTCGTACCCGTCACCCCCTACATACCCACAGAACATCACCCACCCACCCATCAACCCCTACATACCCACAGAAACCACCCACCCACCCATCAACCCCTACATACCCACAGAACACCACCCATCCACCCATCAACCCCTACATACCCACAGAACATCACCCACCCACCCATCAACCCCTACATACCCACAGAACACCACCCATCCACCCATCAACCCCTACATACCCACAGAACACCACCCATCCACCCATCAACCCCTACATACCCACAGAACACCACCCATCAACCCCTACATGCCCACAAAACACCAACCATCAACCCCTACATACCCACAGAACACCACCCATCCACCATCAACCCCTACATACCCACAGAACACAACCAATCAACCCCTACATACCCACAGAACACCACCCATCAACCCCTACATACCCACAGAATACCACCCATCAACCCCTACATACCCACAGAACACCACCCATCAACCCCTACATACCCACAGAACACCACCCATCAACCCATCAACCCCTACATACCCACAGAACACCACCCATCAACCCCTACATACCCACAGAACACCACCCATCAACCCCTACATACCCACAGAACACCACCCATCAACCCTACATACCCACAGAACACCACCCATCCACCCATCTACCCTACATACCCACAGAACACCACCCACCCACCACCCCCATCAACCCCTACATACCCACAGAACACCACCCACCCACCCACCCCCATCAACCCCTACATACCCACAGAACACCACCCATCAACCCCTACATACCCACAGAACACCACCCATCAACCCCTACATACCCACAGAACACCACCCACCCACCATCAACCCCTACATACCCACAGAACACCACCCACCCACCATCAACCCCTACATACCCACAGAACACCACCCACCCACCATCAACCCCTACATACCCACAGAACACCACCCATCAACCCCTACATACCCACAGAACACCACCCATCAACCCCTACATACCCACAGAACACCACCCATCAACCCAGTTCAGTTCAGTTCAGTGGTTTATTTAATGTCTTTTCATCGCCAGATGATATTAGACACTTTTATAAAAATTAAAAAAAAACCAACCACACGCACACGCACACACGCGCACACACACCTCCACACTTAACTTATCACCTACATTAGTACTTTCAAACCCACATCTGATGTATGCATATTGACATGAGTGAAATACCCTAGCGGTA
>CM031600.1:85360969-85363469 GCA_018398815.1 Conus ventricosus
TCTGCATTGGGAGACCAGTCTAGTTGGTTGTCGATGATGGTACCTAAGTACTTGTAGTACTCGACGATCTCGACTGGCTCACCACTGATGACGAGGGCCTCGGTGCTGGGCTTGTTCTTCCTGAAGTCCACGACGATCTCCTTGGTCTTGGACACATTCAGCTCCAGATGATTTGTGCTGCACCAATCTGCCAGTTCATCCACGGCGTGCCTGTACACTGTTTCGTCGTTATTGAGGATGAAGCCAGTCAGCGAGGTGTCGTCTGCAAACTTGATCAGCAGAGTGGAATCATCCTTGTTGCGACAGTCGGCAGTGTACAGGGTGAAGAGAGCAGGAGACAGCACGCACCCTGGGGAGCGCCAGTGTTGGTGGTCACAGGATCGGAGAGAGTGTGCCCAACTCGGACTCCTTGTGTTCTCTGAGTCAGAAAACTGAAGATCCAACTGATGAGGACTGGGTTGACATTGTAGCGGAGAAGCTTGGTGACAAGGAGATGTGGTTGAATCGTGTTAAAAGCGCTACTGAAGTCGATGAAGAGGACCTTTCCGTATGAAGTAGGCTTCTCGAGGTGAGTGTAGACACTGTGGAGGAGAGTGAGGATGGCATCTTCAGTACTCCGGTTGCGGGAATAAGCAAACTGAAGAGGATCCTGATGCTCCTCTGTCTCCAACCTCAGCAGGCGAAGGATGATCTTCTCAGCGCACTTAAAGGGGACAGAAGTGAGTGCTACTGGCCTGTAATCGTTCATGGTGACTGGAGAACGTTTCTTGGCGACAGGCACAATAGTTGAGGATTTCCAGATGGCTGGGATGGAGCCCTCGTCAATGGACCTCTGGAAGAGCTCACAGTAGACCGGAGCTAGAGCGTCACGGCATTCCCGCAGCAGCCTACCAGTGATGTTGTCAGGGCCTGCAGCACTGCGCACTTTGACCTTCTTGAAGGATGTCCTGACTTCATCGACTGAGATGGTGATTGGATGCGCAGTTCGACTTGTCACCTCCTGCATGGCCCACTGCTGCTCTTCACTGAAGTCCCAACGGTCAAACCTGGCATAGAAGGTGTTCAGCTCTCTGGCCAGCTTGGCTTCATCACTGGTCTGGAGAGGGACTTTCTGCTGCTTGTGGCCGGTAATTGTCCCGATGTCTCTCCAGTACTGCCTGGCGTTGCCCTCCCGGAAGTTGGACTCCACCCTGGATGTGAAAGAGGCGTTTGTCCTCCCTGATCTGTCTCTGGAGCTGCTTTTGGGCTGCCTTCTCCTCATCCCTGTCACCTCTCAGGAACGCGTCTCTCTTCTTGTGCATGATTTTCTTCATACCCGGGGTCACCAGGGCTTGTTGTTGGGGTAAATCTTGCATGTCTTGGTCTCGAGGACGATGTCTTCATAGAAGGAGATGTAGGATGAGATGGCGTCGGCAGTCACGTCGAGGCTTGGATCGGAGAAGACTGTCCAGTCTATTGTTTCAAAGCAGTCACACAAGACTTCTGCCGACTCGCTTGTCCACTTCTTCACCAGCTTCACAGCCGGCTTCTCTCGTTTGAGACGTTGACGGTAGGTGGGAACAAGCTGCACCATGTTGTGTGGACTTCTGCCGAGGCCAGGGAGTGGTCTGGACCTGTAGGCTCTGGGAATATTGCCGTAGCAGACGTCAAGGATGTTTCCCTGGTGGGTGGCGCACGTCACGTACTGCTTAAAGTGGGGGAGCGAACGCTTCAGCTTGCAGTGGTTGAAGTCCCCTAAGAGGAAACAAGGAGCATCAGGTGACTGTGATGCCAGTTTGTGAACCACTTCCACCAACTTTGAACTGGCAACTTTTGCGTCTGCCCTAGGATGGATGTACACAACACTGACAAACAGCTGATTGAACTCCCTTGGGAGATAGAAGGGTCTCAGTGCGACTGTCAACAGCTCTAGGTTCTGAGAGCAGAACTGTCCTTTACTGTGATGTTTGTACACCACTTCTTGCTGACAAACATACAGACTCCTCCTCCTTTTGTCTTCCCTGTGTCTTTCACAGTCCGGTCAAGGCGAAACAACTGTGTAGCCCGGGAAATCTACTTCCACATCCTTTTCTGAAAGCCAGGACTCAGAAAAACACAAAAGATTTGCATCTCTATAGGCGTGGAGGTACTGCACACTTGCTAGACACTCATCCAGTTTATTCCTCAATGACTGAACGTTTCCAAAGACGATAGATGGCAAAGGCAGTTTTTGCTTTCGTCTTCTTGCTCTCAAAACAACTCCAGAACGTCTACCTCTTCTTTTTGGACGCAAAATGGAAACTTCCTGAACAAATCAAGTGTACCCAATCTGTTACTTTGAACCTGGCGAAGGCTAAGCAAGAAATCTCGACTGTAAGCAATTGAATCACCCATAGAGTTGTACATGAAAAGACAGCCACAGTGAGCGAGGAATACTAAGACACCAGACACCGCATACAGCGAGGAAGGCAACACAGGTCTCTCTCCAACCAAACAAGAAATCACAACTGTAAACAAACGA
>CM031600.1:85380969-85383469 GCA_018398815.1 Conus ventricosus
TTTTCTTAACTAGGATTCTGGCGATATTGTGAGGAATAAGACTAGCACCGATTTAAACATTAGCTGGAAATTTCTCAAAGTAATTTACTTGTTATGATTTCACCAACACCATTTAAGGCATTCACACTGACAAACGAATTTCAGCTAACAATTCCTGAATATCACCGATTTTTTTTTACCCCGATTTCAGCAATAACATGCAAGAAATTACAAGATTTACATTGACGAACATTTAAGGTTGATGGCTGTCTTGTTTCTCTGCTGTTAGGCTCTATTTGTAAGAAGAAGAAAATGCTGAACATGTAAGAAGATTGTTTTAATACATATCTATTCACACAGTCCGTCTTTCTGTTAATTTAAGTATCGTATGGCGCAAATGAGGGCTAAGAAACATGTGACCTGAAACAGATGCCCTCTTTATGCCTTTGAGTTAATTTGTCAAAGAGGCACTTGTTTTTAACATCATCCGTGTTAGCGATACTTCGACTTATGTATCCTCCCAGTAACACAGGGAAATATTAAGTATTGTGGTTTGATTGTTGGTTTGTTTGTTTTTTGTAGTGAGATAGTGTGCCCAGAACCTCTGCCATCCTTACGTGTGTTGTGCTTTGTTTGTATCACATACTAAACGACATTCGTGCAGAATCCGTTATTTAGAACGGCACAGTGTATTATGCTTTGTTTGTATCACATACTAAACGACATTCGTGCAGAATACGTGATTTATAACGGCACAGTGCATTATGTAACTACATGTGACTTAATTTAGGACTTTATGAATAAGCACTGACAAGTTTAAAAGTTTATGGGCTTACCTGGGTCCATCAGTAAACGTCCCCCACCCCCACCCCCCACCCCCACCCCCTCCTTTCCAATATTGATATTGATTATGATGAAAGTGTGAGAAAACCTTTTTTTTCCAGGCACTGCATTGTGTGAGTTTGGCTATTACAAAAAATACGCGTATCTGAAACGTATTTCTTGTACTCGTGTACATTGCATGTTACGACGGATTTAAGATTTGTTGGCAATGGGTGATGTAAGTTTTGGTGGAATCGTCAGGTACACACATGTAGCCCACTGTTTTGTTTTTGTTTTTGTTGTTCCAGTTGTTTCTTTCTGTGTCTGTATGTATGGATTCTTTCCCGATGCCTGCATTTGTTGTTCCAGTTGTTTCTTTCTGTGTCTGTATGTATGGATTCTTTCCCGATGCCTGCAAAATCTGGAGGGAACTTACATTGCTTTTTGGTGGTGGTTGTTGTTTTTCATTGTTGATTCATTGTTGTCAAAAAGACTGGTCGATGTTTATTGGTCTTCACTTCTGATTCCTTGTGCTCCGGCTGTTTCGTCAGTGTGGTTAAACACTTTCCCTTCCAGTTACCATCCCCAAAGACGGAATATGGCTACCTTAGTGGAGTTAAAGAAATCGGTCACATACGCAAAAAAAAATAAAAATTAAAAAAAAAGGAAAAAGAAAAAATCCCAACAGCAATAAGCTTCGGAATCCTAGCTGAGGAAAAGAAGAAGTTTGTGTTTGTCAACTGTCAGCTTTGAAACAGCTTTTGCCAGCATCGTTCCGGACTAAGGTACCACATCCCATGGCATACCCATGCGTACTTGTGTGCAAAGCAGTTTCAGTGCAAACGATATCTTTGCCGAATGTATGTGTTATTATTCTGTGAGACGGGGGTCAGCAAAAGTTAACGGGGCAGATGCAAGTATAAAATGTTGCGTACATACACGATAGCTTGATTATTCCCTTCAAATTAACACACACACAAAGGTTTTTAATTCTCGCAATACCACAAAACCCAAACTATTCTTGCCAACAAAACAAAGAAATAAACCAAACCAGATTAAAACAATATATATATATATATATATAATATATATATATATATATAAATATATATATATATATATATATATTATGTGTGTGTGTGTGTGTGTGTGTGTATGTATGTATGTATGTATATATATATATATATATATATATATATATATATATATATATATATATATATATATATATATAACAACAAACTAATAAATTCCAAGGATAAGTCTCCCCCTTGGAGACTTTAAGCTTGCTGAAGGCTCATTTTGAAAAGCATTTATTTTATTTTTCCCCATTCACCCATTCAAGCACATACTGTTAGTTAGGCAGTATTATCTACCACTGCGGATATGTATGCTTATCTCGCCCTATTTCTTCAATCTAAGACATAAGAGCAAGCTTTGTTTATAATTCAATATATATATATATATAATATATATATATATATATATATATATATATATATATATATATATATATATATGTGTGTGTGTATGTGTGTGTGTGTGTGTGTGTGTGTGTGTGTGTGTGTGTGTGTGTGTGTGTGTGAACAAGAACAAGAACAAGAGCATATTTTATGGCCCCATGAAAACCAGAGATTTTGTGGGGCGCAGATGATCAAGTTAAGACTTTCAATTAAACTAATTCCAACATCGTCACATC
>CM031600.1:85388469-85398469 GCA_018398815.1 Conus ventricosus
CCATTCCTCTCATCACCACCACCACCACCACCACCACCACCCCTCCCAGTTTGGGAGATGAGGGTCTCGACCCGTCCATCCCCAACCACCACCACCAGCCCTTCCACTTCGATTAAAGTTTGGAAGATGAGTGTCGCCCCCCCCCCCCCCCCCCCCCCCCCCTCCCGCCTCCCCGCTCCTCCGTCCATCCCTCTGCAAAAGCACAGCAGAATAAAGGTTTTTGTTTCTGTCAAAACGTTTCGTCAGCTCAGACTTCCACCCACGCCCTTCCCGTTTCCCCTCGGCAAAACACCTTTCCGATACCAGCGCTGTTGGTCAGAAGAGCAGACTGTGACACGGGTCAATGAATGGAACGATGTCTGACATGTTCTGGACGGTATGAGTTTGCCATGCAATATACAGATGCCTATGAAAACAGCTGTCAAGCATTTTTTCTTTTCTCTTTTTCTTCTTTTTTTTTTTTTTTTTTTTTTTGGTTACTTTTCAGGTACAAATTTACTCACTCCACAAAACTGTACAAATGTGGAGAGAAAAAAAGTTGAAAGAAAGATGAAAAAAAAAAAAGGTCTGCGTTCACCATAGGTGAGATTTTCAGGTAACTTTGCTCGTTTCTAAGTTGAGTACACAATAACGGATTCTGTGAAATGTTACTCATACCGAAAAGGGAAGAAACTCTCCGGAAAAAAAGAAAAAGAAAAAAAATCAGCATTCGCTTGTTGTCTTCTTTTCCTTTGTTATTCGGCCAGAACTCCAAACATTCACTATTGATTTTTTTCTTTTTTATTTGATTTTTTTTTTTTTTTTTTTGCATATTAGACCGTTTGAAACCCCACTATGAAACGCTCAAGACCAGCGTACACGTTTGGTTGTTTATTTAATGCTCTGAGTGTGTGTGTGTGTGTGTGTGTGTGTGTGTGTGCGCGCGCGCTTTGTAGTCTTTTGCTTATCATCCATTCTATTCTGACACAATGGCCTGCCTTTGTACAAAGGACAGAATTTCACTGTACGTGCCAGCAAGTTTTTGTGTGAGTGGAGGAAGGGTAAGAATGTAACGCGTGTGTTTGCACTAGGGACTTCGGTTTGAAGTTTTATCCAGAAGTCTTGGAAAGAGGGGGGTGATGCAAAAGAGAAAAAAAAAAAATCAACAATCTGGATGCCTCAAGCGGGACTGAACCTAGTCCCTAGAATCAAGAGAACAATGCTTTATCCACCAAGCCACCGGGCACCCGATTTTTTGTTTGTTTTGTTTTTGTTTTTGTTTTTGTTGTCATTCACCTGTTACATCCGAATACAAGTGCGTTGTCATTGAGTGGGGACCAGGTTGTTTCCCTATAGTGAAAGAATGATGATGATGCATCTACTGGAGTTTATCGCCACGAACTGAGGAGTCACGAACGCTTTTCTCTCGGACCCTGATCCCAAGAGGTAGGCAGCTTTTTGCCTCCCCCTGTCACAGTCCGCAGGTCAAAACTATTGCTGTGAATGTGCACATCACTGGTCCCACCAAGGCTTTTGTAGCACGTCAACGATGAACGCTGTGTAAGTCGTCCCCACATCTGACGACCGGCAAAAGTTCTTCCTGTCCACCCGGCAATGTCGTCTGTTGTTTTGTTGTTGTTGTTGTTATATTAAGGATGGTCTTGGAGAATCCCTTTGGTCTTGTCACGTGTCCAAACCTCTTCTGTTTTTATTCAAGCACGTCACAAAAAGAAGAAAAAGGAAAGAAGAAGAAATAAAGGGGGGGGGGGGGGGGGGGGGAGCACAATCTCACAGACGTTGTGTCAGACGTTAGGCTAGCCCAAACAGGCGTAACGTTAGCTATCAACAGCACATTGTTTTTAATCCACACCAAAAATATTGAGCTCACATGACTTAACATTTTCATCTGTTGAGCTCGCAAAACGGCCGAGTCTTTTGCTAACGACAATCTTCAAAGAGCCGATGTATTGTTAACTGCATCGACGAGGAAATGCTTGAATTTCACTACCTATTTACTGTTTGCAAAGAGAACATGCCTACATTTGTGTTTTTAAAAAAAGGTAATGTTTGACTTTTTTTTTCACAGAAGTCATTTCTGCTCTGCACGCAGTAACCCGTACCTGTCTGGTTAAGTTATTTTCCCCAATTGCATTCATAAGTTCCCGTTGTTACCATCATCATAATGATAGCATATAAGGGACGGTCCGAAGTGTGACGAGTTGGAAATCCAAACGAATCACCTCTGGTCTATATGGTTTTATTCACAGGATGTAGATATTGTTCAGTGGGACTGATTATCGGTTATAAAAATCTTATATTTCCAAATTCTTATGTAACAACATACATGTAATCGTTGGATGGCTTTCCCACACCTCCATCACCACCACTTTTAATGAAAATAAAACAAACAAACAAAAAACTCGCTTTGTTTGTTAGGTTGGTTGGTGGTGGTGGTGGTTTTTGTGGCATCTTCTGTGCCACTTCAGTGGCATTGTACCCACGCCGCTTGTTTGGGTTTCCGTCCACAGCCACACCCTGCTTCGTTCCGCCGTGACCCCGGCACCAGCAATCCACGGGGAGCAGTCAGTGTCAAGTTTTCATGAGGAAACCCACCAAGAGAGACACTGCACTGCTCGCCGGGCCGTTTCGGTACAGGGTGATTTTTCCCTCGGAGTTAACATTGGTTCTGACTACATTTCCCGTACAGTCCTTCGATAGAGACTAAACCGAGGTTCCGTGTGTGAACACACGCATAACATCTTGCATACACGTAAAATCCCATCACCAACTTTCGGAAGAGAAGGCCAGTTTGGCCGTTGGTATAGATGACATGTTACACATAGCATGTACCTACGCCGAAGTTGGAGTATGGCTGCCTTAATGGCGGGATAAAAAATGGTCATACACACAAAACTCCACTCCCTTTGTTGGGTAGATGGAATTAATCCTTGCCTGTCTATACAGGGGTGTCCGCAGGAGTATCAGCCTGCGTACACAGAAGAAGAAGACTACACTGCCTGCTGACACACATTGCTGGTGTTCAGTGGTGCCTGTTCTGATCCAACATACGCAGGACACCACCTACACAGCCCCCTATTCACGACAATAACTGCGTAGTCGTGGAGTCAGTGGAAGTGAGTGTCCTCTTTTGGAGGGCGCCCCCAGGTTCTCCATCAATAGTCCGCATGGATTTTCCGATACCGACGACCTCAGCGTGAACTCACCCAGGGCGTGGCCGTGGAGAGGGGGTCAGAACTGAGGTCACTACTGGAGATGGGCGTGAAAGGCCACAGAGTTTGATGCTTCTTTAGGAATGCTGATTGATGAGAATGAGGATGATGAGTTTGATGCTTCTTTGGGAATGCTGATCGATGAGGATGATGAGTTTGATGCTTCTTTAGGAATGCTGATCGATGAGGATGATGAGTTTGATGCTTCTTTGGGAATGCTGATCGATGAGGATGAAGATGATGAGTTTGATGCTTCTTTGTGAATGCTGATCGATGAGGATGAGGATGATGAGTTTGATGCTTCTTTATGAATGCTGATCGATGAGGATGAGGATGATGAGTTTGATGCTGTGAAGGTCCCTTCCAGTCTGAGACTGCATGACAGGGTTACACTATTCACTCAGTCGTGCTGTATCCCGGCGTCAACAAAACACCGTGGTTGGTTACGAAAGCAACATGGGCAACAAGAACATCGCAAAACAACAAACAAACAAATCCTGAGGAATTACTTTTGGAATGTACTTTTTTAACTGTCTCGTCTGCCACCCGTTCCACACTTCAGCGCTTACAACGTCCTCTTTCTCCCCTCCCTTCCCTCCACTGCACCCCCCTCCTCTTCCCTCCCCCCCCCCCCCCCCTCCTGCTGCCCCTGTACTTCCTCACCTTCCTTTTCCCACCCCACCCCCTTCCCACGCCTAATGGCACTACCACCACACCGGTCATGTTCGGGTTTGTTTTTTTCATATTATTACCTTTTCCATGAGGTAGCCTCTCTGACGATGTAGGGAAACGTTTAGTATAAAGTCTACTTTTTTTTGTCTTTTAACATAGCAGGTTTTGTTGATGTTGTTGTCGTTGTAACTGTTGCTGTTGAAATCTGACGAAAACGTTGTAATACAACGTAAACACTGTCCGGAATGCGCATTAGTCTGTCTGTTCGTTCTGCACTGTCTAGCTGCCCAGTGGGTGGGGTTGTGTATGGATGTGTGTGCGTGTGTGTGTGTGTGTGTGTGTGTGTGTGTGTGTGTGTGTGTGTGTGTGTGTGTGTGTGTGTGTGTGTATGCGCGCGCGCGCGCGCGAAACCATCATTTTTTCCCTTCACATTTGTTTCAATTTTGAGATGAAAATTCAAGCTTTCACCCTTAACACGGCGTAGTTTTCATCAGCCTTTAGAAGGTCAATAAGTCAGCTGTCAGCGTATGATTTACTCCGTCTGTTAAAAAAGCTACACACAAAAAAGTTAAGGATCACTTTCACAAACATTCATAACTGTCAAAATATGAAAGTCAATGCGTTGAAGTTTGGCCAACATTTAATTCCATTCTTTAGTGATAACAATACACAATTGCCTTCAATCTCGAGCAATCGTTTGATGTGTACATTTGATTAAAGTGGTACGTATCCAAATTTGATTTCCCAAAGTCATTGAAATCACAAGACAGGGCATACTGATGCTCCCAAAAGCTCAGTAATGCGTGTAACCACCTTGGCTGTTCTGGCACTCGACGCAGCGAGTCCTCATCGAGTTGACCAGGTTGGTAAAGATCCTCTGTGGAAGCGCCTGCCACTCAGCCTGCAGCATCTGGTAGAGGTGTTGGCATCCCTGGGAGGGGGGTGGCTCCTCACTTTGCGATCCAGCTCATCCCAGAGGTTCTCAATCGGGTTGAGATCGGGACTGCATGCTGGCCACTCCATTCTGTTGACTCCAGACTGCTGCAGGAAGTCGTTGACCACCCTTGCCCTGTGGGGGCGAGCGTTGTCATCCTGGTAGACAGCCCTCGGTCCCATCTGCTGCAGTGTAGGCACAGCCAATGGTCGAAGGATCTCATCCCGGTATCGGATGCCAGTCAGGTTACCCTGTACATGATACAAGGGTGTTCTGTGGTGAAGGCTGAAGGCCCCCCAGACCATTACAGAACCTCCACCAAAGGCCACCTTTTCCTGGACAGTGGCGTCGTCAATAAAGCGTTGCCCTGGGCGCCTCCAGACCCTCAGTCGGCCGTCGTTGTGGTGAAGGGTGAAGCGTGATTCATCACTGAACAGGACCTGGGACCATCGCTGACGTGTCCACCTCACGTGACGTGCGCAGAAGGCGCGGCGTGCTGCCCTATGGGCTGGACTTAAGCGTGGCCGTACTGCTGGGCGACGAGAACGGAGATTAAACCCATGTAGGCGGTTCCGTATGGTCTGCTGGCTGATGTTGATGTTAGTAGCCACCCTGAACTGCCTTTGAATGATGCTGGAAGAGGCTGTTCTTGTCTGCAGGCTTGTCGTTCAATGAGACGATCATCACATGGGGTTGTCTTCTTCGGTCGACCAGATCTGCGTCTTTCATGGACAATCCCAGTGGCTGTGAAGCGTTGAATCAGTCGGACAATGACCGAGATGGACACATGAAGTCGCCTGGCCACTTCTCGCTTGGGAACACCATCTTGGAACCATGCAACAGCTCGTGCCCTATCCAACTCGCTTAATTTTCGTCGTGGAGGCATTGTCAGATCAGGCTTACTACTGGTGGAATGTCTTCTTATAAAGCCAAGCGAGCGACAGCATCTCACACATAAACAGCAGTGCTTGCACGTGCATAATGGTTTTTCCATCTGGCAAGTGCAATGTGTTCAGGCAGAACGGTCCAAAACAAGGTCATTTTTCGCAAGTTTCCGCTTTTTCCGTTTGCGGCCCAGCTCAGTAGTAGAGAATCCCGTGCAATTTTCGCACTAACACAACATCGCCCACTTACAGCTGAACAAGAATTCATGACAATTTGGCTGGACTAAGAAATAAATAACAGTAGCGAACTGAGTTTATTACGCACCTGTTTTCACATACCGATCCTTAACTTTTTGTGCGTAGTATAGATAGCTCTGGATGTTTGCTTTTCGGGACATGAATTCTATTTCAACATCCCTGGGGGTGTCTCCTACTTGTTCTGTGTGCCCTGTGCAGCCATTTCTGCCAGGCGATCTGGTGTTGTGATCAGCATTCGTTTGGAGCTGTGGGCGACTTATCATTTCATCACGGGAGCAAGAGTTACACTACCTGTTCATTCTTTTCTGTTTACTATTCTGGGGTTTATTTAAAGATTTAACTTGGATGTAGCTGAGTTTTGTTTTCATTGCCCAGGCGACCACACAGGGCTGTTGCAAGGCTGTCGACACACAGGGGCAACACGTTATGTCATACCCAAAGCAATACACACACAAAAACAAGACACCCAAAACAAGATACAGCATAACTGTTTACGAAGTGTTGGATAATAACAGCTAAACATATGACAGCCATAGGGCAGATAGCATCAGACAGGCGTGAGGGCACCGAGCACTACTCTTAATTTTCCCCCCCTGTTAAAAAATAAATAAATAAAAGTGAAATATTCATGAAGAACATAAAAAGACACCTTCCCTCTTCACCCCCCCCCCCCCCCCCCCCCCCAAAAACCCACAAAAAACACACACACACACCATAAAAGCCATATAGGCAAACGCGCATTACAGAATGGGCGGCTGTTGTCAACTCTGGACAGTGTGTAGTCTTACACCATCTAATGTCCTGCTAAGAACATAGATGTCGACATGTTATAAGCCGTAACAGACGGGAAGAAATGCAAAGATCTTCTGGAACAAACACAGGCGAATGAACTGAGGAGGTGGGGGGGGGTGGACAACAGTACAGAAACACCCGAATGGGTGTTGGCTGGCCCTGAGAACTCCAGGAGCTTGGTGCCCCTGTGGGTGTTGGCTGGCCCTGAGAACTCCAGGAGCTTGGTGCCCCTGTGGGTGTTGGCTGGCCCTGAGAACTCCAGGAGCTTGGTGCCCCTGTGGGTGTTGGCTGGCCCTGAGAACTCCAGGAGCTTGGTGCCCCTGTGGGTGTTGGCTGGCCCTGAGAACTCCAGGAGCTTGGTGCCCCTGTGGGTGTTGGCTGGCCCTGAGAACTCCAGGAGCTTGGTGCCCCTGTGGGTGTTGGCTGGCCCTAAGAACTCCAGGAGTTTGGTGCCCCTTTGGGTGTTGGCTGGCCCAGAGAACCGGCGAGCGGTGAGTCAGTGTCCAGTGTGGGCAGGTTGGGAAGATGTGTTTGGGGGTCTGCTTCTCCGATCCACTATCATACTGGACTGAATGAGGGTCTTGCCCCTCCCCCTCCCGACTCTTTTCTCCCTACTCCTTCGTTCCCTCAGAAGCCCCCGCCTCCCTCCCCTCTACATCCCGTCATCTCACTGTCCTTCTCTCTGTACTCTTGAACCATTCTCTCAGAGGGGGCATAGTAAGTACAACAAAAGCTACTCTCACAAGCTCGAGCCCCCTATGGTCTCTGCCATTGTCTCTCCGACTCACTGTCTCTGTCTCTTGTATTTTACTTCTTCTTCTTCTTCTTCTTCTTCTTCTTCTTCTTCTTCTTCTTCGTCGTCGTCGTCGTCGTCGTTGTCGTCGTCGTCGTCGGCGTTGTAGCCGTCTTCATCTTCATTATCATCATTATCTTCTTCTTCTTCTTCTTCTTCTTCTCCTCCTCCTCCTCCTCATCCTCCTCCTCCTCCTCCCCCTCCTCTCTCTCTCTCTCTCTCTCTCTCTCTCTCTCTCTCTCTCTCTCCCACTCCCCCTCTCTCTCTCTCTCTCTCCCTGTCTCTCTCTCCCTCTCTCTTCCTCTCTCTCTCTATCTCTCTCTCCTACCCACCCCCTTTCCACACCAAATCAACAAGATGCACCTGCAAAGACAGTCTTGAACTCACAATATGGGAGGCATCTACCACCAGAAAAAGGGTTGTTGTTTGTTGTTGTTGTTAGTGATGGTGATGGTGATTGTGATCATGACAGAGAAGGCGGGAGAAGTGGGGTGGGGGGTGGGACGGGCGGAGCGTTGCAAAAAAGAAGGAAGGAAGGAAGGGAGACAGAAAAAAAAGCCGGAGAGTCGGAGGGACGGAGAGAGGATGGGGGAGACGGGCGGAGGGGTGGTGTCCATTCTACCAGGCCGGCTGAGGAGGGGCAGGCCCAGGGGTTTGAGAAGAGGTACTGAGGCGGAAGCACAACATTTTACTTTGTCAAAGACCACAGAATCGCTTCTGAATGCAGCCCCCCCCCCCTCCCCTCTTCCCCCTCCCTCTCCCACCACGCCCTCTACCTTCCCTCCCCCCCCCTTCTCCCCGCCTCCTTCCTTCCCTGTTTCCTCTCTTCACTCACGCCATCCACCCGGCTTTTGATTGAGTCAGTAGAGAGAGACACAGACAGACAGAGAGAGAGAGAGAGATCGGGGACAGGGGAGGGGGTGAGGTGCGAGAGAAGGAGTGGGGGCACACAGGAGAGGGGTGGGTGGGGTGGGGTAGGGGGCAGGGGGATGGAACAGTCCTGTGAACAGTTTGAAAAATGGGATTTTCCAGAGTCTGGCCATGTCTACGTTGTAATTGGTTTGGTCCCAGGAGACGTTCCGTGAAAGGGATAATGGCTTGTTTTTTTCCAAATGAAGAATTGTCGTAATGATAATAATAAGAATGAAGATGATGATGATGATCATCATCATCATCATCATCATCATCATCATCATCATCATGACGATGATGATGACGATGATGATGCCAGGGCCATAGACATCAAGACAAAATTAAAACTGAGTCCACCATGAGAGTAGGGCATGAAGGTCCATATACTTTCAGGCTTTTTTTTTCCCTTAAAGGTCTTCTTTAGAGGTTTTCGATAATTTGTCAGCTTATGCAGAAATATGAAATGTTTGATAAATTGGTAAAATAAACATCCGATTCGCTCCCGATCACACGAAATCGATCCGCGAAAGTGGGAATTTTGACCTGTAATCACGAAAACGGGAGGTAATCAACTAAATCTTGGCATGGCTTAACTACTCTTGGATGTGACGTCACATGATGGACTGGCCGTCAGCCGCGACCTACACAACAAGCCAACGGCGACAAAAAGAGATTCTGATGGTTCTTGCACATCTCGATCGGTATTTAATTTATCATGTAAAAGCAGTGACTATGATTGCGACAGCCAATGTGACTCTGGGGATGTTTCTGCAAGGCCTTTACCTTATCAGTTTGAACGCTAAGTTCTTTTTACCACGTCAGTTCCAGCTGGACCACGAAAACGAGCTATTCAGTTCCAGCTGGACGCCCGAACACAGCATTCCGAAGGCGTACGGACTTTACCGAAGTCTCGAGGGAGGCTACCGACTTACTTCTAGATGCGATCACGCGTGGACGGCGAGCGGAGATTCTCCTTCCTCAAGCCTTAACGTGTTCATTCAATTTAACAAGTGTGATCTGTCCATGGTAAGAACAGAATAAACGTGCGACTATCGTACTCATCTGTACGAGCTTACCACTCCGCCTTCAAAGTATACGCGCACAATGCAGACGAAGTTTTTGATCCACTCGAACGGGCTCGGCAATTGTCGGAATAGCTCGTTTCCATGGTCCAGCTGGAACTGACGTGGTAAAAAGAACTTAGTGGCCCGGCATGGTTGCACGAACCGAATCCACTTCTTTCGAGTATCTGGATCAGATGGAAATGTGTGCAAAGTATATCCGTCTCCTGCTGAGCTGCTGCACTCGCCTACAGCACAATATCTGCCACCCCCTCGTGACTTTTTAGGCTGTGGGGGATCGCAACTCGTGTTGATTTCACTTGGCGTTGGCTTGTTGTGTAGGTCGCGGCTGACGGCCAGTCCATCAAGTGACGTCACGGTTTTCGGTCTACCGCGCGGGGTTTGAACAGGTGTGCAAAACTCGTTTTTTATCTATTAAATTCTTCCGGCGATTTAAAAAAAAAATGAATACCATACTGTAGTTA